>BMAC01000160.1:1326899-1347817 GCA_014905375.1 Phtheirospermum japonicum
CTTAAACTTGTTCCAAGTCAATGGGCTTTTCGAGATAGGACATTGAATAGCCCGGAAAGACTTGCGCATATGATGCATGCTTGTAAGACAAGGATGTTGCATTCCATTAACATCAGCGTTGTGACGCGAGTGCATATATGTGGGTGCTTGTTGGAGAACAAGTTCATTGAACATGACCCGATGGAAATTCTTAACTGGAAGATTTGTCTGTCGAATAAGAATTTTCACATTGCAATAGTACATGATTAGTCCTTGACTTGAGGTACGATGGTAACCTTGTGCACATTGTACAATACTTAGATTTATCTTTTGATTGCTTGACAATCGTCAAAGGGGTATTTTGGGTATTCTATCGATGTGCATGGAGGTTTGTCTGTAGCCAACATAGAATTCGACACTTGTCTATGAATAAGAGAGTATCCTGTGGATTTTTATAGTTTGTGATTCAAAGACCTTGGCTAGGGCACGATGAATATTGATTCATAAATGAATTACTTAAACTTGAAATGAAATCACAGTTATTAAATCAATTGGGTATCGACTTATAAATCCATGCCCAAGATTTAATCGGGAAACTAGTTGTCGAAAGGATCGTACATGTATGGACTTGCAATTGAAATAGGTTTACTCGCTATTTCACCTAACACTGGGTAGTCATGCTACTTGCTAGATGTTGCCATGATTTGTAGGTTCTTGAAATTAAAGAGTTAATYTCAAGAGAATTAATTAATTAGATTAATTAATATAATAAATTATTATTTATAAACTTACAAAAGTTGTAAGCCTACTGCTACTGTTAGTCGTGAACCTAAAAGGGTCACACATAATTTTTGTTGTTGACATTTCAAGATTGATAATTCCAATGGTTGGAATAATTAATTAATTTAGATTAATCAAATGAGATTTTATTTTAATTCAATTGTTGGATTAAATATTTAATTATATATATTTGATTATGTAATTAAATCTAATTTGATTAGAAATCTTAATTAAAGGAATACATTAAATTAGTCAATTGGATTGATTAATTTAAATTCATGGGATTAATTAATTAATTGAATTACTTAATTAGTTGGATTCTAAATCCAAGTCCATGTAATTTTCTAGTAGGCCCTAATTGTAGAAGCCCATTAGAATGATTGAAGACTTTAAAATATAATTAGATATATATATTTATATTTATATTAATTAGTTAATTAAGGTTAGTCCTAATCTTAACCTAACTAATCTAATATAAATATATATATAAGATAGAAGAAGCCGTCTGCATCCTTCTTCCAACAAAAACAAAAACAAACAAAAAAGAAAAAAAAAGGTTTGATACCTTTTAGAAGAAAAAGGAAAAAGACGGCCGCACAGTGTGAGTAATTCCAACTTACAAAACTAAACTAGAAGTGAATGTTTGGTTTTTGAGAGAAAAAGTGCAGCTGTCCCCTTTTTGCTTTTCGTTTAAGTTTTTGAAAACAGAGATTAAATAAACAATTTTATATTTAAGTCTTTAATTTGTAGATGAAAATTAATTGATAATTTTTCATCTACAATAATTAATCTTCAATCAATTGTTGATTGCTGGATTAATTGTTATTCCTTCAATCAATTTGAAAACGGAACGATTCTACTAGCGAAGAATTATTCCGGTGTCGCAAATAAAAGGTGGACTCGATTAGAGGGGATACGCTTGGATCCCTACGGCGAGAAGTTTCGGTGTTAGCCACTTAGCCGGGAATTGATTCTCTCTCAATCGTCGCTTGAAGAAATTAATCGAGAGGTATTAATTTATTTATTTTATAAGAATCAAAATTTGTAATAGATACATAATAATGAAAAATGACGATCGTTAAAATCGCTAACGAAATCTACGGGGTTTAGTATATATATTTGATATATATATTTGTTTTATTTAATTTCAAATTTTAAATTTCGCTGTGTAAGCCCCGTATGATTATAGCGAACCCAACAACTTTGGGGGTGCCCACTGCCACTGACGAGATGAAGGCTGGAGCTTTACGTCAAGGACTAAGGAGAGAGGACTTGCGTAAATCATTAGTGAAAAAAGAGGCACGAACATATGGTGATGTCCTGGAAAGATGTCATAAGTATATACACCCATTTGCATATTTTGATTTGCAGGTGATTTGAGAATGCAAAAAAGGAACAATTGGTGGAGGAGGCCGAGGAGGAACATCAAGTGCGTTTTGGCAGGTCGGATGCAGATGCGCGAGAAGTCATCCCGAGAAGAGAATCAAGGAGGGGAATGCGCGGGTGCTTCGAGTGCCGGGGTTAGTGGGAGACAAGAGGCGAGCACGCGCGATTGGAGACAAGGAGATTTTACACCATTAGTTTATTCGCGGGCTAAGGTGTTCAGTATTATGGAGCGTTCTGTGCCTGATGCCATACAATGGCCAGAGGATCGAACACCTATTCCCACTCATCCCAAGACTGTCTCCTTCTACCGATTTCACAATAATTACAGACATTTCACTGAGAAGTGTAGACACCTTAAAGAAGAAATAGAAAGACTGATAAAAGCAGGGCATTTGAAGGAAGTAATTTATAAGGAGAGGGAGCCGCGCGAACAAGGGCAGGCTTTACCTCCACCGTCGCCGAGGAGCCCGCCTCAGCAGCAGGTCGCGAGGCAAGAACGGCAAGGAAATCAGAGACAGGAAGGGCCGCGGAGAAATAGAGGAAGAATAAACATGATTTACGGAGGGCCAACGGATGGTGACTCCAACAATGCGAGGAAACGGCATGTTAAGTCAGCTCGTTTGGGCGTAAGGGAGGTCGCCAGTGTGAGCAGACAACCTCAAGTCACAGGGCCAGTCATTTCTTTTGGCCCCAATGAGAGGCGCGGGCTACAGGAAGATCACAATGATGCATTAGTAGTAGAGGCGGAAATTGAGGGTTATGAAGTCAGCAGGATATTTGTAGATAATGGGAGTTCGGTGAATATCATATATACAGACTGCCTTGATCGGATGGAAATAGATAGAAGATTGCGGTCGGTGAACACGCCCATATATGCTTTCAATGGGGCGCAGGTGAACACAGAAGGCGAGCTGACGTTGCAAGTGGTGTTGGGAAAAGATGAGTCGAGATTGGAGAAGAACTTAAAGTTTTTAATCATCCAGGGGAGGTCGACCTATAACGCGATACTGGGACGACCTGCCCTTAATACGTTTCAGGCAGTAACATCGACTTATCACATGAGTATCAAGTACCCAGTAGGTAATGGAGTGGGTGAGGTTGTGGCAGAACAACAGGTCGCCAGATCGTGTTATCAGATGGCGGTCAGGAAAGGGTTGATGTAGAACAAGCGAGAGAGAAATAACGATCAACCGGAAGGGGTGCTCAATCCCAAGAAAATGAAAGAACAGGAGAACTCGGTTCAGCCGAATGAGAATTAATGGAGATTTCCCTGGAAGAAGAGCGCCCGGAATATACCACGAGAATAGGTACCCAAATACCCGAGGCATTGAAGAACGAGCTGATAAAACTGTTGAGAGAATTTCGGGATATATTTGCATTTGGAGATGAAGAGTTGACGGGGGTATCACCCGAGGTCGCGCAGCACCATTTGAATGCGAATCCGGAGGCGAGGCAGAAGAGGAGGCATTTTGGGTCAGAACTGGACAAGGTGATTGAAGGAGAGGTACAGAAGTTGTTGAAAGCAGGTCACATAAGAGAGATTCAGTTCCCAGAATACTTGTCTAACGTTGTGATGGTACCAAAACCAGCTCAGAAGTGGAGGATGTGTGTGGATTTCCGGGACCTGAATAAAGCATGTCTTAAGGATCATTATCCTTTGCCACGAATTGATCAGTTGGTGGATTCTACCTCGGGGTGCGAGCTGTTGAGTATGATGGATGCTTCACAGGGGTATCACCAAATACCTTTGGCAAAGGAGGATCAGCCCAAAGTAAATTTTGTTACTTCCACAGGTACTTATTGTTTCGTGTCCATGCCCTTTGGATTGAAGAATGCAGAAGCGACCTATCAACGGTTGGTGGATCGCATGTTCAAGGATTTGCTAGGGTCCACCATGGAGGTTTATGTCGATGACATGCTGGTGAAGAGCAAAAAAGCAGAATCCCATGTCAAAGATTTGAAGAAGACGTTCGTTATCCTGAGACAGTATGGAATGAAGCTTAACCCGAAGAAGTGTGCGTTTGGAGTGCGATCAGGGAAGTTTTTGGGTTACATGGTGACGGAACGAGGAGTCGAAGTGAACCCAGAGAAGGTGCGAGCTGTTTTAGAGATACCGCACCCTCGTACGGTGCGGGATGTGCAGGTACTTACGGGGCGCATTGCAGGTCTTAGCCGTTTCATTTCCAGGTCGGCGGAGCGGGGCGTCCCCTTTTTTAGGGCGCTAAGAAAGGGTTCTAGGTTCGAGTGGACACAGGAAGTTGCGAGTGCCTTTGACGAGCTGAAAAAATACTTGGAAGAGATACCACTGCTGACCAAACCAATGCCGGGAGAGGATTTGATTTTGTATATATCCGTGGGGGAGGTCGCAGTAAGTTCTATCCTGATAAGAGAAGAAGCGGGTTTGCAAAAACCTATTTATTATATTAGCAGGATGTTGCGGGGAGCTGAACTGAAGTATTCCGAGCTGGAGAAAGGAGGGTTTGCGTTGGTTTGTACGGCCAGGAAGTTGAGGCCTTATTTCCTGAGCCACAGGGTGAAGGTGCGTACCAACTTGGCCCTCAAGCAAGTCCTGGGCAATCCAAATGTGTCAGGGCGGTTGGTGAAGTGGGCAGTGGAGTTGAGTGAGTATGACGTGATTTATGAGCCAAGGGTGGCTATCAAAGCATAAGTATTGGCGGATTTCCTGTAGGAGATGACGAAGCCGGTCGATGAGAATAAAGAAATAAAAGCGTGGACCTTGTATACAGATTGATCGACTATGGTATCAGGATCGGGGTTAGGCATTATGTTGGTTAGCCCGGACAGAGAAAATCTGGAGTTTGCGATCAAATTAGGGTATAAAGCGTCCAATAATGAGGCTGAGTATGAAGCCGTATTACAAGGAATTAAAATGGCAGACGAGCTAGGAGCGCGCAAGCTGTGGGCTTATACAGATTCCCAGTTAGTAGCTCGTCAGTTTGATGGTTATTTTGAGGCTAAAGAAGAATGCACAGCGATGTATCTGAGTAAGTTGCGAGAGGACGTGGTTCGTTTTGAGGAATTCAAGTTAGAACATCTGCCTCGAGTTGAAAATACACGGGCAGATCAGCTCGTCGGCTAGCAGGAGCACTGGGGACTTGTGATACTCGTAAGATTACATTGATGGAGTTGAGCCACAGTAGCATAGAAAAGGGAGAAGAAGTTATGGAGATTGAGGATAAGGATGATTGCCGATCACCCATTTGGGATGTTCTCCTTAAAGCGCAAGAAGGCGCAGAGAAATTGACAACAAAGGAGGCTAGAGTCGCAGCTCATTTTTGCACTATTAATGAAATATTATATAAAAGGTCGCGGTTTGGACCTTTTCTGAAGTGTTTAGCTAGAGAACGTGGATTGGAAGTGCTGAGAGAGATACATGAGGGGTACTGCGGAGATCATGCAAAAGGAAAGGCGTTGATGGGTATAACATTGCGAGCAGGTTTCTTTTGGCCTGGGATGAAGGCTATGGCAAGCGAGCTGGTTCGGACTTGTAAGAAGTGTCAAATGCATTCTCCGGTTATTCATATACCGGCTGAGGAAATGATGGTAATGAGCTCGCCAAGCCCGTTTGCGCAATGGGGAATTGATATCGTAGGCCCTTTCCCAAAACCCCCAGGTAATAAAGAACATTTGGTGGTAGCTATTGATTATTTCACCAAGTGGGTGGAAGCTGAGGCTGTCACAGGAATAAGCGAGCATCATATAATGGACTTTATTTTTGACAATATATTTTGCAGGTTTGGAGTACCACGAGTGTTAGTCTCGGACAATGGGACCCAGTTTAATGGGCGAAAAATGCAGAAATGATGCAAAGATATGGGAATGAAACAACGATTTACCTCTGTGGCGCATCCACAGACTAATGGACAGGTGGAAGTTACTAATCGGATAATTGTGCAGGGACTTAAGCTGCGGTTAGAGAAAGCAGGCGGACTTTGGGAGGATGAGCTCGCGTCTGTCCTCTGGGCCTATCGAACGACTCCCCGAAACACCACGGGGGAGTCGCCGTTCAGTTTGGTTTATGGGATGGATGCGGTCATTCCAGCCGAGATAATTGGAGGTTCACAGCGCTTAACGACGTTTAAAGTGGAGGAGAATGAAAGATTGGCTCGAGGAGCAGTCGAAACGATTGAAGAGATATGAGAGAAAGCTGCAGCTCGTATTGAACATTATAAACAAAGGGTACAAACTGCTTTTAATAAACGTGTTAGGCATCGTTGTTTTCAGGTCGGCGATCTGGTGTGGAGAAGAGTCGTTGCTCTAAAGATGACCAAGAAACTGGAGCCAAACTGGATTGGGCCCTTTAAAGTGATAAAGGTATTGCGAGGTGGTGCATACATACTCGAAAGTGCAGATGGGAAGATTTTACCCCGGAGTTGGAATGTGTGCCATTTGAAGAAGTATTACGCATAAATGGTGGATCGCGGGAGAAGGTAACTCTGGTCGGAGGGCACTTCTCCCGCAGAAAGTTTGTGTGGGAAAGATAAGACGAAGGATTTTGTTTGTAAGGGCTTATGGTGGGAGAAGGTAACTCTGGATCGGAGGGCTTTTCTCCCGACCAGGCCAGTAGTTGAAAGTGGTTATTTTTGTAAGTTCTTTTTTTTGGGGAGAGAGGGTAACTCTGGACCGGAGGGCACCTCTCTCGACCTAATGCTTACTTTAGAAGTTTTTGTTTATGGTGAGAGAGTGTAACTCTGGACCAGAGGGCACCTCTCTCGACCTAGTGATTGATTGAAAGTTTGTAAATTTTTATAGCGGGAGAAGGTAACTCTGGTTGGAGGGCACTTCTCCCGCGAGCTATCCAAATATTTGAATAATATGAGAAGTGAAGTTGGGAAAGTTGTTTTGACGAAAAGATAGTTGTGTTGCATACTCTTTATGCGAGCTAATATGCTTTTATAAGTTTTTATGGTGGGAGAGGGTAACTCTGGGCTGGAGGGCACCTCTCCCGACCTCGTGATTTGTTGAAAGTTTGTAAGGGTGTTACGGTGCGGGAAAGGGTAACTCTGGACCGTAGGATACCTCTCCCGACCAAGCGAGCTATTGAAAGAAGTGATTTTTGTGGATGTATGAAGGGAGAAGATAGTTAGTACATCTCTCTTGGTCAAATGGTTTGAGAAAATTGTGTTTTTGTGATTATTATGGCGAGGAGAGGGATAACTCTGGAATTGGAGGACACCTCTCCCGCAAGATGATTGAAAAGTTGGGTAATGATATAGTTGGGCGAGCTATTTCAATTGATTGAATTGTTGTTTGCGCGAGTTTTTTTTATTATGGTTGTGATGGGTAGTTGTTGAAATATTGCGAGCTAATGTGTTTTTATGTGCTCGGGATCTAATTTTGCATGTTATCAGATGGACACTGTGATGGATATTACTGTTTATTTGAAATAATGGAGAATGATAGTAAGAGTACCTAAATCAAATGGCAAATAAAGTTGACAAGTGTTTATACAGGAATTACGAGCTAGAAAGCGATAAAATGTTTAAACAGTTTTTTCAAAAATTGTGGTAGGGTGATCTGTGGGGGCTGACTCAGATGCTGGGGTGACAATTAGCTCGGGCGCAGAAGTACTGGCCGGTTCTGCTGTAGGAAGTAGGTCGTCTAGAGGCGTCTTCAGCCCGGCATGAGCTCCCACAGATAAGGCCGCCCGACTCTGGCAGGATAACCACCACTTAACGTCAATGGGCTGTTTCCAGTCGCCTTTGAAGATGCTAAACGGCGGCATCTTGTTGATGAGAGCCTCCGCGTTTGGGGAGTAGGAGATGTTTAGAGCAGCGATCTCCTCTTTGATCATGCTGGCTGCTGAACTGACCCATTCTGCAGCACCACCTGCCATCAGCCCGAAGTAGATGGAAGACTTCTCGTATGCCTTCACAACTTCTTGTCGATAGGCTTCAATGAACTTTCTGCCTAGCTCGCTGAGGAGGAAACTCTTGTGACCTTCTGTTACACCCTCTTCCCGAGCTGTCTTGAGGAGTTCGGGGAGCCTTTGCTGGTGAAGGGCGAGCTCTTCTGTTGTTTTGCTAAGCTCTTCTGTCTTTTTGTTTAGCTCGCTGTTCACGCGGGTGGCCTCGTCCTTCAGGCTGTTGATCTGGCTCTTGGAAATGGCTATCTCCTCATCACGGGCCTTCAACAATTGGAGTGTTATGTCCAACTCCCCTTGTGTCAGTGAAAGCTGCCGGCTTTGCTGTTCAGCCTGGGTAGTTAGCTCGTCAATGGTTTTCTGGAGGTCACTCGCCGACGAACGAGCTACGAACTCCTCCAAAAATTTAGCGAACAGAGGCTTCAGCTGCAATCATAACATTTTGTGAGTATTGGTCTATAGCTAAGTGATTTGTGGAATGAGTTATGGGTAAGGATCTTTTGTTTATACCTGCTTAAGGGCGTGCTCACTGAGAAGGGCTTCGATGTCGTCGGCATCATCCAGCTTTGTTAACACTTTGCTCAGGCTAGATGCGCTAGTCGAAATTGGTGTCGGGCCCTTGCGGAGGCGACATTTTTTCTGCTCTGGCGGGCTAGGGCTAGGGCTCCTTGCCATCGGGTTCTTAGGAGCATCATGAAGAGGACGTTTGCCTTTATTTTTGCTAGGTCGCTTGATTAATTGGACCTCTTCTTCTTCCCCGCTGGCTGCCCCAAAGGCCTGTTGTGTGGCCTCGCTCACATTGGCCGGAGCGGGAACAGGGCGAGCTTTGGATTGAGGGGAGGGCTGTTTTTGTTCCTCTTCAGTGCGGGTCGCCGCACAGTTCTTGATGAAGGCCACTGCATTAAATAGAGAGATTGTTATTATTTGGTTTATGCTATAAATGGTAAGGTGTAATTATGAAACCTAAAGCACCTACCAAATCCATCATCAGTGATGGCGAGATCTGGTGCCACTGGGCGAGAGTCAATGCCCACGTAGCGAAACATGTCGGATCGGCTGGGGAGGAGTGTTATATTAAATGGGTGTTTGCTCCATTCCTCGAGCTGATCAAAGTATTTTTTGTACAGACGGGGACACTCTTTGGAAGTGGTTGGCTTGTATTGTTTGGGGGTACGGTTTCTTAGTTCGGTTATGAAAGGCCAATTTTTGGTATTATAGATAAAGAAGAAGTTCTTTCTCCACTCGGGGACTTTGTTGGGGGGATTTATAAGAAAGCGATCTAACCTCGACCGAGTGGAGAGATAGAAAGAGTTTTGTTGGTATTTTATCTGGAAACAAAAGTGGAAGAAGCCTGGGTCGAGATTGGTGTTGTAATATTCACACAGTAAGAGGTATCCAGCCAGATACTTCATAGAGTTGGGGGTTAATTGTAAAGGTGAGATGTTGTATAGGTTGGAGACTTCGATGTAGAAGGGGTGAGCTGGAAACCTAAACCCCGCTACTAGTAGTGTGTCAAAAAGGGTGATATGGTTGGGCGGAGGTCGCAGGGGGTCTACGTGTGGCCCTTCGGGTAAGACCATCTTGGCGGTTTTAGGTAGATTGAGAATTCTCTTAAATCTCTCTAATTTGGGACGTTCGGGTATTATCCAATAGTTGTGTTTAATTTCTTTGGTCGTATGAGAAGAGAAAGGTAGGTCGCTGATGGATAGGGAAGGGGCTACAGTTACAGGGTTCTCCCTAAAGTGTTCGCAGGGTGGAGGTTTATTGGATATGGGTAGAGGGATACCCTCTGGAATAGGTGTAAGGGCTAACGATGAAGAGGAGGGAATTTCGAGGAGGTTGTCTTTTGAGGTTTGAGTTTCAGAGAGGGCTATGGTTTGGGCTTGAAGCTCCGACCAGTTTACATCACCTTCTGGCTCATCGCGGAGGCCGGAAGAAGGTAAGAGGGGTTGTTTTTGCCTAGTTTCGATTATAAAAGGGTTCTCGGAGGGATCGGAATCAGGGGAAAGAGTTGAATTTTGTGAATTATCGGTGGGGGACGCTGATACCATCGAGAAATAAAATATATTCATGGGAGGGGGTAACACAGAACAGATATATCTCAGCAGATGCAGTTACAAATTCAACAGTACGATTAAAATTAAAAGGAGATCTGGGAACTTATACATTTTCGCGAGCTAGAGGTCGTCGATGAGTATCGAGATGATAGTGGATCCTTGAGCGATTGTCGGATGTTGAGCTTTTTTACAGAGTAAGAATGGTGAGTCTTTTTAATTGAGATGACGTAAAGTAGTAAATGAAGAAGATGAAAGGATTTTGTGTGTTGGGAGGTGGAAAAGTTGATGGGACAGATAGGAGCGGGATTTATTAGGGTTTATTTGGGGGATGTTTTGGGCCATTAATTCCTAGGCCCACTGGATTTATTATACTCCGAGAATATAAGGGTGTGACGCGTGTCTGGCAAGAGAGCAGACTGCATTTAATGAAGCATAAATGAGATGGGATGTGGGAGGAGAAGCGTGTCTTGACTTTATGGTTCGTTTGTGATTGCGATTTTGAATTATTGAGACTGGTTGTGGCTGCAGTTCGTTGAAGGAGTGGTGTATTTTCAGGTCGCCCAGTGTAAAATCTTGAGATTTAACTTGGGGACTTGTGCGCATGAGGTCGTTCAGTACGTTAGTGATTGTGTGATTCAGATTGCCATAATTGAAGGATATTTGATTGAAGGCTTGGGACTGTTTTTCAGAAGGTGATCGAAAGAGTGAGCTCGGCGCGTTGGCCTTTTGTAGGTCGCAGGTGTGATTAATGATCTATAATGGATTATTGATATTGTTTCTCGATGAGATCGAGCTGGGTAATTCTGAAATGAGATTTTATGAAGTAGAGTGATGGTTTTTGTGTATATGTTGTTTGTGTTTGTTTGATTTCATGTTCACATGTCCTACCCGATTTCATACCTCAATCAGCTAGAATATGGGGGACTAGCTGATGTGGACCAAATTGTCTATATATGATATTACGTGATGTATATGGTTATTTTTGGAAAGTGGTCCTATCTTTAGGAGAGGGTGTGCCTCTTGGGAGATGGGCGAGCTGTGTTATGTCTTTGAGAAGTGAACGAGCTGAAGGCTATTCCTTAAAAGTAAGCGAGTTGATGTGACTGGAGTAGCGACCTGTAGTATGAGGATGAGTTCTCATATAGGATCGTGATCTCTGGTGGGTTGGGCTGAGTATTTGAGCCTGATTGAAAGTTTAAATATGTGTATGGGCCTAGTGGGCTGTATGCCCGGGTTTATTTCGGTAATATATTGAGAAGTTTATTGTTTATGGGAACTTGCTATATATGAGAAGTCCCAATTGAAAGTCGGTTATAGAGTTGTGATGAGAATGGAATTCTGGTTATGTAAGGTAACCCTAGATAGTGGAGGATTTCTCCTATCTCTATAAAAGGGGCTTATGTCTCTTATTTTATTATCATTATAAGGTCATTATTATTATCTTCACCGCATTATTTACATTGAAAAGAGAAAGAGAGAGAGGAGTTTGATTTCGCTTATTAACTTAAGCGTCGGAGGGCCTTAACGGGCTCGAAATCCGGCCCGTACTAGGCGTTGTTTTGCAGGATCGGCGAGGTCGCTGTGACGATTGTGGAAGGTTTTAGAGGTCGCTGAGACGTATTTCACCATCAATCCAGGTCGGTGATCTCTTTTCGAGGTTAGTACCCCCTATATTTGGTGGTCTAACTTTTTGGGCTTATCAGTTGGTCTGCAACCCCTGGATGCCAAAGGCGCCCTTGGGGTGATCTCGTAGTTCCTACGGGGTGGAGATGATGGGGTCGGTTTATGAATTTTCCTTCATTTTCTTTTGCCGCCTTTCGCTCAAAGGGGTTGAAGGGAGGCTAACGCCTACCCAGTGCCGGAAAGTCAAGCCCCAGAGGAGCCTAAAGCGATTCGACTAGAAACGTTTTATGAAGACGATCATACTTTTACAATAAAACGTCATGTTTTTATTGTGAAATTTATACTTTTCAAAAAAATGTGAATAGTTATTTTGAAAAGTATGATTTTATACATTAAAAGTATAATTTATGATTTGAAAAGTATGATCATCTTACATGACACCGTGATTAATACGTTGATTTTGTATAGATAATTAGTATTTTACTAACTATATTAGAAAATAAGTAGACAAACTTGTTAAACATATATTTTTTCTTACTTATTATAACAATATAATAAATAAAATAATAAAAATATTTGAAAACGCCTTTTCACGCCTAAGATTCGCCTAGACACGCCTACTCTTTCAAGGCTTGAGGTTTGGCATTACCGCCTTGTCACGCCTCACGCCTTTTTGAACCTTGGTTATCATGGAGGGTGGACGGCGTAGGCGACGGCCCGGAGCCCCCAATATTGGAGGTTCAAAATTATTATACAAGTGTGTGCAATATATATATATATATATATATATATATATATATATATATATATATATATATATATATGTGTGTGTGTGTGTGTGTGTGTGTGTGTGTGTGTTTGTTGTGTTTGTATTTGTTTTTATAAAAATATTTGAGCCAAAAAGAAAGTATTTGGGCAAAAAAAAAAAAATGCTTATGTTAATATTGCCTTGTTTTTGGACTTGTGCAATGCTTATATATATCCATTATCCGTTGGTTCTATAAAAAAAAAAGAGATATTTGAAAACCATGTTCATCACTTAACTTTAAATTCATTATTAGCAACACGATAGGAAAGTCGTTTTAATACATTACAACTATAATAACTTAGTAGATAAGACAAACTCTATTTAAATTATCAAGAGTTTGTGAATATGCTAAAACTAGGAGTTTAACAACTCATGTACTTTAGAATTTTAAATTTTTTTGTTGGGCATGACTATATAGCATAATATTTTGAATAAAAATAATTTGATTAGCAGAAAATTACAACTTGAAGATATGTAAATTGATGCTGCAATAAGTATTTTGAAAGTTTAGATTTCTTATTTTGGAAAATATATAAGGAAGACGGTTTTCCATTGCGTAGATTGATCCTATTTTTCCTCAAAGGCATAAAACTCAGAGGAAGAAACAATTTGATGAAAATTGTAATGATGAGATTTCACTATCACACGGGCATGTTTGGATAAACATTTATTGGAATTTTGAATACTGACATTCCGAGACTTAGGTATTCATCATTCTTTAAATAGTAAAAATTCTTGTTTGTTATGAGATTTATAATTATTTACTTTTTATTGTAAATGTCAAATCATATTTGAATAGTGAATGTAATGTATTATTATATAGTATTTTATTAAAATTATGTTTGAAAAGTGAATGATGTTGTATTATAATATTATATTTAGTAATATTTAATTATATATTTTAAAAGGATAGTGTAGGATATATATTAGATGTAAAGAGTTATTGGTTAAGTACTTTATTTTTAAATTTTAGAACAAACGAGCACATAGTATTCAAAATATTATTTTGAACCCTAGACTTAGGGTTATTTATTTTATTTTTGTAATGGAAATTGCAATTTCATATTTAAAGAGTATATTTGAAGTTTTTAAGGTATATTTGGCTTTTTGTTTAATTATAAGAAGTTATTTTCATTGCATGATAATAGATTGCATGAATGTCGAGTTAAGCTTTAATATGCTCTGAAACATAATGATACATTTGACATTGATGTTAATAATTTATTTTTTGAATTGTAAGTACTAAAAATATGTTTAGCAACACAAATAAATTCAGTCGAATTGTATAATTTTTTATTTTTTCCATGACACCCCAAAAGTGCAAAGTCGACCCTATATATTATTACGTTAAGCATGGGGTTTCATTGCCGACTCTTGGGGGAGTTACCCGAGGAATTTCCTAGGGCCTCCCTATAGATAGGCCTCATTATTTATTATAATTATTAAAATTATATTAGAAAGCTATACTCCTTTTGTACAATAATGATATTTCAGTATTGTATTTTTGCTCGTCCCACAAAGATAATCGCATTATTATATTTAACTTATCATTAATTTTTTATTTTCACAAATATCTTTAATTAATATTTTTTTAAATACCAATTCATCTCTTCGTCAATGCAATATTGATGACAACAATGTAAATTTTTAATATTTCAATACAAATATACTAATTCCAATGCTAACTTCTTGAATTATTAATTGAAATTCATTAATTCAAGAAGAGCAAAACTGGAAAATAATATGTAAATTAATATCTTAACATATAAACTACCAATTTGTTAATCTTTGTAAAATTAACCGTAAGACTATTAATATGCGACGAGGGAGAATACATTTATTAAACTTTTTTTATTTATATATTAGAAGGCAAGAAGAAAAAAAGGAATATAGGCCTCGTTATGGAACATTTGATTTATATTTTTATAAACACACACATAATAAATTAATTTTTCATTTTTAATTTTTTTTTCTTTTTTTGAATATAAAATAAATAAATAATAAACAACAAAATATAGGAAAATAATTAAAAATGTTACTTTAAAACTTTCTCTCTCTCTTTTCTTTTTATTTTATTTATCACAAACTTTCATTTTATTTATTTTTCCTTAATACCTAATTCCCTCCACCATCTTTTAATCCGTTCAATTGATTTTGTCGTCAGTTCCCAGCAAAATAGGTCATTCAATTTCTCGACTTTCGATCATCAGTTTGGCATGTTAGAATTGAATAAGTAAACAAAAACTTGAATATTATTTTCACATTCTTAAATCTTAAATTATGTTGTGAAAACTATTTTATTATTGTTATCTAATTTTGTATACCTAAATGATAAATTGGTCGTAGTATATCTTAATTTTTATAAACTTATCCTTTTCTTATATTTTAAATAATGTTGAACATATTTGATATTTTATGTATTTTTAATAATTGATATTTAAAGTATATATAAAGCCTCCAATAAATGATTTGACTAGGACATCCGAATTTTTGGGGAGGCCCTGAGTTTACACCATGTATACCATAAGATTCTGAATTCAAGTTTCTATGAAAATTAGTTTTTCATTTTAAGAAGTTCCAAATGTAAATTATGTAAGTCTTAATAAATGGCATGGGACTATATAACATGACTGTACCAATAATGAATATGAACCCAAATATGTGTGTGCATGCATCTCTTTAATGTTAGTGGATCCCCTCCATAAATACAGGGGTCAAACTTTTATTTCTTTCCCAAAATAAAATAAAATGTAGTCATCCGATTGTTATCGGAAATGAAAACAAAATGAAACTTGAGAGTATATAACAAATAATTGATGATTAAATTTGTTTGTGTGTGTGAATAATAAAATTTATTAAAAAAATTGTAATAATAATTTATGATTTCACTATCTTTTGAAAAAGCAAAAGTAAAAGTGTTGGTTGAAAAACAAAAAAACAAAAAGTGAGTTAATAATAATAATTATTATTATAATTTATAAAGCTCTTCATGGACAATCATATATTTGGGCTAAAATATTTCTTTAACTGGACGGGGAAAGAAATTCTCTTATCCAAAGAGAGCAAATCGAAGACGGAAAAAGAAAAGAGAGAGAGTTCCAGTGAGGTATGACGAGGACATTTGCGTCATTTCAACAACTGAGTTTTGTCGGCCTCTAACTCTAGTTAAAATCCAATTATGTCATCGGGTTTGGGCCCACTCCATTTCCTCTAAAGAGTCCAAACCCGAAAGCGTCGGTGACTCAGTGAACGTTGGACTCAGCTCGCCATTTATATTCACATATACCAGAACAAATACATATATAATTTAGAGAGAGAGAGAGAGAGAGCGAGCCAGAGACTTGGATTGGTATATAAGCTGTGGATGCCAACCCAACGCGTTTTGGAATTGAAGAGAGGAGAGAAAAAATAAATAAAATAAAATAAAATAAAAAATAATCAGAGAGAGAGAGAGCAGGTAGTGAGAGAAAAGTGCAATGGCGGACTCCAGCGATTCCGTCTCCGTCGATATGGAGTCCGTTCCTCTCGCCGGGAAGGTCAAAGTCAAATTACACTCGCATTACACATGCACACGCATGTGTATATATATTGCTATAATTGTGCATATGCGTGTTTCTTTTTTCTGGCCGTGTTTGTTATTGTTTGTGTGATATTTATTGTATGTGTATCACTAGTGGATTTCGAGGGCACATTTTTTGAAGAATGTTAACCGATTCCAGAATTTTGAAGGATTTTCGTTGGGGAAGGAAACGTAATTGAATATTTTCCCCCAAAATTATAAGCAATGCTGTAATTTTCGATTTTTTTTTTTTTTTTTTTTTTTTTTGGGATTTGTTTGCGTTGCATTTATGATTAGATAAAGTTACGACCACATTTTGGGAAATAATGTTTGAATTTTATAGTTATAATCTTATTTCAGCAGTGTTATTAATTTGTGGAAATCAAGTTCTCTCCCCCTTTAATGTGCTGTTCATCAGCTGTTTTACTATATTTATTCTTTGATTTGATATTTTCTCTAGGTTTCCGAAAATGAGTTTGTTTCATTTGTTTATATTATTTATTTTCTTAACAATTTCATTTCCATATTTGTATATGGAATTGTAGTTATGAATCTGATCATGTGTGACTGAAGTTTTAAGTAAAAATGGCAATTCTGAAAGTCATGCATTTTCATGCTCTTCCTTAAGTTTTCACTACATCATTTGGCTTCTTCAGAGTGTAAATTTCGTAGCATCCTGTGAATGTTTTTGGTTGGTTAAGTGTAATTAAAATTATGATTTGTGGTTAAAATGTATATGCTGGACTATATAAAAACCCAAGGAAATTTAATTTATTTTGAAACAAGTTCGGTTCACATTTCCGTCAGTCGTCACACATATTGGTTCATATTTTTCACTTCAGGGTTTTACTCTGAAATTAACAAGTTTCAAATGTGGAAAGCCTTATATCAGTTTCATATCTATTTCAAGATGGCAACCTTTATATGCAAAATATGCTGAGAGTATTATAGATTTGCGAGTCGCTACGAAAAAAACATATTTGGAAGAAAAATTCTATAGTTATTTATCTTTTTGGGAGATATTCGTAATGGATGTAATAAAGACAAAAAAACTTGACCTTAAATCCACATGGAAAGTTGCTAATAAGTTAGTTGGAATTCCACTCTCCTCGGGGAATCAGTTTTTAGCAAATTATACTCTTTCTTTAGATTCACAAACAAATTGTTCCTCGTTTTAAAGAATGTGGCATCAGAATTTGTTTGGCTGTAGTTATATCATGTGCATCTGATTGGCATATTTTTGTTGCTTATGTTACAATTTTGACGAACTAGCTTTTCTTAATGGTTTACAGGAGCATATTGTGAAAACTAGCAGCGGTTCTGTCTCTGTTGCCATTTTTGGAGACCAGGACAAACCAGCTCTTATTACTTATCCTGATTTGGCTTTAAACTGTAAGGAAACCTAACCTGGTATATTGTCAATTATAGACCAAACTTTGCTATTATCGTACCCGAAAACATTATTGGTATTATCTCTGTTTATTTCAACCCAATTCAAAAGTTACCACTTTTGCTTTAAACATTTGAACCCAATTAAATCCCGGAATTTAAATTACGGTTTTGAATTACCCAATCTTGTAGCAATTTGTTAGCAACTTCTTTATATATAATTTCGTATTAGTGGATATTAATGTACTTTTAGGCCTAAAAAGTGCCTTTGACATCTGATTCCTTTGTCTGCATGCCACCAAACAGATATGTCCTGCTTCCAAGGATTGTTCTATTGTCCAGACGCATTTTCTCTTCTTCTCCACAACTTTTGTATTTACCACATCAGTCCTCCAGGTCACGAGGTCTGTGCTATGATTGTTAAATATAATTTATTTTGTAAAGTTTGGGGCTTGTTACCGCTCAATTTGTGTACTTATCTTAAGCGTTATCATTTCAGTTAGGAGCTGCTGTAGCTGACCCTGATGAACCGTTATTATCTGTTGATGATTTAGCCGATCAGATTGCCGAAGTCCTTGACTATTTTGGGTAATTCTAGACTTTTCAATGTTAATATTTGACATGATTTTTTTTCTATGGAGGGCGTAATTACTTCTTAATTTATTTGGGAATTTAAATATGAAATTTAAGTTTAATTTCTCTCCAGACTTGGTGCAGTGATGTGCCTGGGTGTAACAGCTGGAGCTTATATTCTTACCCTTTTTGCTGTAAGCCCGTTATTCTTCTTGAATGGATGATGTAATTATTTATCTATTCATCAGTTCTGGAGTTTTAAACTAGATATGTACTGCTTTTACTGCAGATAAAGTACTCACAACGTGTTATGGGTCTGATACTTGTTTCCCCTCTATGCAAATCACCATCTTGGACAGAGTGGTTGTGCAACAAGGTTCGTTACTAAATGTTTTCCTTTGTCTGCACACACTCTAATTACACTACATATTTTGTATCTTTATATATATAATATGTATAACCAAATGTTTTACAATGTGCAGGTGATGTCGAATTTACTTTACATTTGCGGTATGTGTAGTATATTGAAGGAGCTGTTGCTCATGCGCTACTTCAGCAAGGTTCGTTTGAACTTCGAAATCGTATAGTGCTCTACAGTTCACTCTTTTGTAGAATTGACGAGCAATTAGATTTTTTTTTTCAATTGTCAACAGGAAGTCCGTGGCGGTGTTGATGTACCCGAATCAGATATTGTCCAATCGTGCAGACGAGTTAGTGCCTTGACCGAATATCATAATTTTCTTACATGCCAGCAAGATTGCAAATTCTTTGTTAGCATTTTAATCAGTTCTTTTAAACCATTGCAGTTGTTGGGTGAGAGACAGAGCCCTAACGTTCTGCGGTTTCTTGAAGCTATTAATGGGTATTTTTCTATCACTAATATGCCATTAATTACCACAGAAACTATTTATTGTCCACAGAGCTTTAAGCTTAACCTAATTATCTGCTTTTACCTAGCAGGAGACCAGATATCACCGACGGCTTACGAAGATTGAAGTGTCGATCGTTGATCTTTGTCGGAGAAAACTCTCCTTTCCACTATGAAGCTCTTCATATGACTTCAAAGCTCGATAGGAGATTCAGCGCATTGGTTGAGGTAAAACTAAACTGGAGCCGCGTTAATTACGAAATTGCCCTTGAGGTTCATTCTAGTTATTTACATTTTTTTAAGAAAACAAATTATAAACAACCCATCATTTTTTTATACATACTGGCACCCTCCTGAGGGGTATTAGTTTAGCAGATACAAACCTCAGGGGGTTATTTATAATTTTAAAAAATAACATTTTTTTTTAATTAGACTAAATTTCATGGATGCTTGGCAGGTTCAAGCATGCGGGTCGATGGTTACAGAAGAACAACCAGATGCTATGTTGATACCGCTGGAATATTTCCTCATGGGTTTCGGCTTCTTCAGGCCGTCTCAATTCAGTGTCAGCCCGAGAAGCCCGTTGAGCCCGAATAGCATTTCACCCGAGCTTTTCTCGCCAGAAAGCATGGGGTTGAAGTTAAAACCGATAAAGACAAGGATCCGGGTAGAAGTTTGAAGGAGACAGCCGACCGACCTGTCAATTCTTTTGTTTGTTTTTGTAATCTATGTAAGAACGGAGTGTGCGTGCGATCGAAAGAGCGTCTGAAGCTCGGGTAAGTTAGTAAAACGAGATGTAGATAAAGATAAGAGACAAATAATTTAGCAGAATTGGAAGCAGCGATATAGAGGGGAAAGATATACAGCAAAAGGTGCGCAGATTTTTTGTTTTGTTTTGTTTTGTTTTTGTTCTCCCACTTTTGTAATTTAGAAGTTTAGTCGAGAATTAGTGTGTACATCATTGAAATGATTAAATTATTATTTGTGACGATAAAGCAGGAAATGCTAAATAAAAGGTGGGCGAAGTGTTTCTTTTTCAGCCAATTTCGGTGTCCTGTCAAGGTACTTGCTTCATTCGAATGAGGCTTAATTAAATATTTCCTTTGTTCTTTTAAATTTGGATTTAAGTGACCTTTTTTTGATAATTTATGAGATTTTTTAGTCGGACAATTGACAACTCTGTGAGGCTATGTAGTTGAGAAGTCACTGTTTCACCTTTTACCTAACGCTGGCCAGTAGTATTTATTTATTTATTTAAATTTTTAATCGCACTCCTAATCTATGCATTCTTGGTTTACTTTAAAACAAGTTTTCGTCAAGAATTGAGAATGAATATTGAAATTGATGCATGTCTCTGAGACATTTTGTGGGGCTGGGGACGTTCAAGGGCTTTCCTTTATGACTAAACTAATAAAAAAAAAGGATGAAAAATACACACACACACACACACACATATATATATATATATATACATATATATATACTAGTTTAACGTCCGTATATTATACGAGATTTATAAAAAATATTACATATAAAAAATATTTGTGAAAATTACAGAGTTTTAAATTTAAAATAAAAAATTAAAAGGATGTGTTTTTAACCCTGCCCTGTTCAGTTTATTAATTATTATAACTATTAAATAATATTATATTTTAATATTTATATGAAATTCGTTAATAATTATATTTATATACTTATAAAAAATCAAAAGATGTCAAATTTTCAACCCGTCTCTAATCTATATTAATTAATTATTATTAACTCATTTTATACTTTATGTTTAAATTAATTTTGTTAATAGTTATAGTTACATAATTTTAAAAACTCAAAAGGTGTCATACTCTCAAACATTCTCGCACATTGTGTCGTTGTCTAATAAATATTAATTAAATATTATTATTATTATATAATTTCACCTTTTTATATTTAGATTGAATTCATTACTAATATTTAGTTACATACTCGATTATTGCAAATATATCATAATTTACCTATACAGAATATTTAAAATT
>BMAC01000160.1:1348622-1410369 GCA_014905375.1 Phtheirospermum japonicum
TTTTTATATTTAGATTGAATTCATTACTAATATTTAGTTACATACTCGATTATTGCAAATATATCATAATTTACCTATACAGAATATTTAAAATTTCAAAATAAATTATTTCAACTTTTATTATAAATACAATTTATTTAATTATTTTCATAAATAATTTTTTTTTGTAATTAAATTATTTTATATGTAATTCTTCTTTTAATTAAAACAATTAATTTTGATTCTTTTTCTACTAATTATATATGACTTGTTTATATTTTTATATTAGGCGTATAAATGAAAATTATTGAATTAGACAAAATGTAATAAGAGAAAACTATTAAATTAGGCTAAATATAATAAAAAGAAAATATTAAATTAGGCAAAATACAATAAAAGAAAATTATTAAATTAGATATATTACTGATTTAAATCTAAAATAAAGAATTAAAATAATGTATTTTCAAACCTGTACCTTGTACATGTCTAATCTCTTTATTAATTATTATAAATATTAAATAATTTTGTATTTGATATTTAATTAAATTCATTAATAATCTTGTTTACAATTACAAAAATTCAAAATTCGTCATATTCTAAACTTATATCTAATATCTATTATTAATTATTTTTAAATTATTTTATATATTAATATTTAGAATATATTAATTAATAATATTTTCCACGAATCAATACATCTCCTCGGTTGTGCGAAGAATGTGTTGTTAGTGAACAAAGTCGTTCTCAATTTCCCAAATGGAAAATCGTTTATAAAAAAAAGGAGTTGGAGCTAATACACTCGGATATTTGTGACTCGATAAACCCGTCTTCTAATGGCGGTAAAAAGTATCTAATTAGTCTTATCGTTAACTTTTCTAGAAAAACATGGGAATATATTTTACAGGTAAATCAGAAGATTTTCCATCTTCAAGAATTTCAGAGCACATGTAGAATAATATAAAGCCGAAAAACTATTCAATGTCTTCGAAGAGACCATGGTGCAAATATTGCTCAAAGAAACTAGTTTGAAAACCCGCGCAAGCATTTCTAAGAAAAGTATAAAAATGTAACATTTTTACAAAAATGTTTAGTTCAGAAAGTGGATATTAAATATAAAGTAAAAAAAAAAAAAACTCTTCACTTTAAAATTCAAAATATAAATTATCTTATTATTTTTTTAAAAGATTGAATAGTATTAAAAAATGTTCAAGCGCATAAAAAGATTTTTATTGGACAATATGTACTTAGCAAATTATGAAACACTGTCTTGTACACTACATTAATAGTTTTAACAAATTATTTTATTATTATAGCCCTTGTTATTGCTCATGAACCTGCAAGACTTGTTTAATAAATTAATTAATATGCTGCTTCTGAGAATGTACCGATCCACTCAGCTGAGTCTGAGAAATCTTTTGATGATTCCCTGCTATAGGAAGTTGAGATTGAAGACATGATTCCAGTGTCTACCAAGTTTTTGACCGGAGAGGCTGAGGAGTTGTTTCCAGGATATCATCTCCGTGGAATGACTGATGAACGTCGAGTCCCAATGGACGTCTTCAAAAAGCATAATTTCATTTTTTGAAAGCAAAGGTATGTACTATACTGTGTCCACAACCATGCCTTTTGTCCGTGATGTTGTGTTGGAGTTTTATGCAAACATGCTCCCTTCCATTTTGGGAAAGTTTTTGTGCGTGGAAGGATTTATTCGTTTACTCCTGATTTGATTAATTAGTTGTTTGGGACTGAGATTTATCATGTTGATTCGACTGTTGATGATATGAACCAGGTGATTGAGTTTTTATCTAGTGGTATGCTTAAAGAATGGCGTGAGCAGTTGCCTAGCACACGCTTATCCTCCATGTACTCTGTCTTGCACAAAGTGGCCATTTGTAACTGGGTTCCAACAAAGAATGTTACGGTTGTCACGTGTCCTCAAGCGCAATTTCTGTTCAAACTAGGCCGAGGCATTAAGTTTAATTTTGGCCAGAACGTGTTTGATGCTGTCACACGTTTTGCTATGACTAGAGCAACCTCCTCCTTCTGTTTTCCTTCCCTCATTTTTAGTCTTCTGGAAAATTAAGGCTTTTGGCCTAATGAGGATGACGTTTTCACTATGGAGGCAGAATGGTTCTCGTTACGTGGTCAGCATACAACTGGGGCACGAGTTATTGATCTTCCGTGGCAAGCGCCTACTCGAGCTGCTGCGGCTTCTAGTGATGGTTCTGGTGTTGCTTACACCGGTTCTAACACCACTCATTTTTCTGCTCCGATGGTGCGAGCCCAGGTCGCTTTACTTAGTCATCAAATTGACCAGTTGCAAGCTCAAATGGTGCAGTTGCAGGCGCTTCAAGACTCGTTTGTCGAAGCCCTTTTGCTTTCTGACAAAACAGGGGGAGATGATGGGGAAGACGCGCATGAGGATATTAAGGATGTTGATGCTGATGATACGACTGCTGATGAGGAAGAGTCAACGGATAGTGATGAAGATGTGGCTCGCTTTGCCATAGGGAAGAGGAAAGCTAGGGATGAAGGGCCTTCCCCTCGTCGTTTCGTGAGGACTTGCAGCCGTTAATTTCTTGTGTGTCGTTAATTTCTTGTATGTTGAAAACAATGTTTATTTGAATTGATTATGGTTTGTTTTTAACATGGATTATTTGTTTACGGGGATTTTTTGAATAATTTGGTGCGTCTTGGTTATTTTGTCCAAAAAGGCAAAATGAGGACATTGTTGAGAATTTTATTCTTGGCAATTATCCCTTATTTTCCTTTTGTGGTTATTTGTCTTTCTTGGGCTCAAACTATTTTAGGACACTAGATTTGTTTTCTAGATTGTGTTTAAAATTTTATTTAGTTTCCTAAATTGAGTTCAAAATTAGTTTACTTGTTTACCAAGATTAGGATTCTTGTCTATTTAAGACAAGAACTAGTCTTGTTAAAAGACATGACTTTAACGCAGCAAAGACGAGAAGAAAAAGGAAGAACGATGAACAAACAGAAGAACACAAGCACGAAAAATACTTGAAGCCACCATCCTAGGTTTATACATCTTTGAAGTTGCGTGACCAACAGAGAAGATCATCCTTTCGTGGCGACAAGTATTTTAGTATCATAGTGTTAATTCTATTGTTTTTATATATTATTTTATACTTTGTATGTGATCTTGAACGAATTAAAGTAATATAATTTTTGGGTTTGTATACCCACTTTGTAAGTAAGGTTGCTTACAAACGAAATTTAAATTGTTGTGCTCTTTTAGTTTTTGATTTATTCCGTTACTTTTTATTTCTATTCTATTTGATGTTAGTTCTAATATTTAAACACTAGATTTAATATTAATTTATTAATATTTATTTTAACATCCATACACCTAAAATTGACAATATCACTAACAACAAAAGGAAATTATATGATTGTTTATTCATTTTTAGTATGTGCATTCATTTAGAAATCAGCGTCTGAATCCATAACGTGTTGTCCCCATTGTCTTCATTTGAATTAGCCCAAAGTCTCAGCATGCTTTCATTTACTGGGCCCATAAGATTGTATACGGGCTTAGTAAAATTTACAAAGGCCTCTAGATGGTGGGCTTTTCAAGTATTATGGGATACCTTCAAGTAATCTCATTCAAAGTTGACCTACGGGCTACGGCCCATTTCCTTAAATTCAAATTTATATACTAGCTTCAAACTTGACTTATGAAAGGGCAAACTAGTTAGGAGCCTTCTAGAGAGTCTTTAAATTTAAAGAGCATTTAATTCGATAAATTAAAGAACATTTTTAAATTCGAAGAATAATTTCTTTAACATCTTTCAACAAATTGTTGTATTTGACTTTTTATTTCCTAACTTCCAAACATTAATTAAGAACTGCGTAATTCTTAGAGTTTATCATTCCAAAAAACATGCAAGTGCGAGAAACAAACATTCATTCAATTAATATAAAGAGTTGTTTCGGCTCAAGTGAAAACTCACAATCTCTTACTAATATATAAATGAAGAGCTATGATGCACGGATAATTTTTTTTTTTTTTTCTTGTACGAGTCGGATACTCCTGGGAATGTGGACACATGCCCGACACGCTTTCGATACGTATCGGGGCGTGTGTCATATTTTTATTTTTATTTTTTGAATTTTTTAATAGGGGACACGGCATGGACACAGCTCGGACATGGCGGGACATAGGGGATACGATCCGGACATGTCCCCGACACGTTTTTCTAATTTTTATGTTTTTTTCAAATATTTTTAATTTTTTTAATTTATATTATTTTTTTATTTTATTTGGGATTTTATAAATTATTGTGAACGAGTTTGTAATTATCTTAGATGATTTGTTGGAAATAGAAATTATTATAATTTAATATTTATAGGAAATAAATATATTAATAATTATTTATTTTGTAAACGTGTCCGAATCATATCGTATCCTTATATTTTTAAAAATAAGTTATATTCCTCGTGTCCGTATCGTGTTGTCCCGTATCCATGTCTTGTATCGAACAGTTTGTCCGAAGATGAACTCTTTAAAATGAAGAGTATTTCTCTATGATGTTCGGACACTTCGTTTTTGACCCTCGGGCCGAGTCGGACACGAGCCCGACACGTGTCGGAACGCGTGTCCTATTTTTTTATTTTTTTTTCTTTTTGAATTTTTGACAGGGGACACGGCGCGGACACGGCGGGGCATAGGGGATACGGCCAGGACACGGCCCCGACACGTTTTTTCATTTTTTTTTTCAAAAATTTTATTTTTTTTTAATTTTTTAATTTAATATCATTTTTATTTATTTGAGGTTTTATAAATTATTGTGAATGAGTTTGTAATTATTTTAGATGATTTATTAGAAATAAAAATTATTATAATTTAATATTATAGAAAATAAATATATTAATAATTATTTATATTATAAACGTGTTCCGAGCCGTGTTAATGTCCTATATTTTTAAAAATAAACGTGTTAGTATTTCTCAATTAAAGAACCTCTTGATGAGTATGCTATAAAAACCTTTAAAAATAGCTATTTTTCATGTTTGAATTAATTTCAACTCAATCTTGAACTAAGTATAAAATTACGGAGATACAGGGATTTGTCTAACATCACGTTGGACCAATAGTTTGATAAACATGTTCTATGTTGTCTCTCACTTCCTTTCTTTTTTTTTTTCCGCATTAAAAAAATTTAGGGGATTTTCTTTTTGTCCCCCGTACTATTTTAATTTTTATAATTATCGTACGAACTTTTTTTTTTTTAACAATCCGTCAATCTGAATTATGCGCGAATTGCATTTTAACCTACACGTGGCACGATCGGGTTGAGCCACATCATCCAGTTTTGATTACAAAACCACAAAAAAAATGGTGTAAATAGTAAATGCAATTTGCACATAGTTCAGATGACGGTTTGTCGAAAAAAAAATTCATATAATAAATTATAAAAATCAAAATCGAAATAGTTTGAGAAGCAAAATATAAATACCCAAAAAAAATATAAAAGTTTTGTGTCTAACTCATGAGGTAGAGTGAATTATTCAAGTCAACAATCTCAAGTTATCATTGTTACTATTTCATTATAGTGTTAAACTATACACATATTAAGAACTTATCCTTCAAAAAAAAAAAAAAAAAAACACTTATAAACTTCATGAATCACTCAACTATTTATACTTCAAAGATTCAATGACAAGTGTTTTTTTTTTATAATGTGCGAGACACGTAAGTTCGAAAGATACAATACAAAAAATTGTGTAAATAAATACGATAAAATAAATATTACTAAACAATAAATTTTTAAAAAAATATTTTTAAATATATATTTAATATTTGTATTGGTATAAATAACATTTGATACTTTTCGACTGAAAAAAAATCCTTTTATCTGTCTCATCATGAAACTCATAAGGCAAGCATACAAGATGAACAAAAAGTAAACCAATGGAAAAAATAAAAAATAAAAATAAGTGGATAAGCAAGCTTCATGATCACATGTCACCAAAGGCAACTCACAAGTCTCTCAAGATATATATCTCTTAGCTAGCTGTCCATGCCAGTGATTAATTATGGGGTTTGACATATTTGCAGCCACAACCTTGAAAAAAGTTAATTGCAACTTGCTCCACCTACTTGTAGGATATATAAATACTCTATATATGTCTCCATGCCTCTTTTCACACACACACAAAGTTGATGGAACTTTAATATGATCATTCAAAGTCACATATCTTTGCCTGTGGTGATCAATTCAACACCTAATTGTTTTGCAAGTGCATATACGAATACTAAGAGATACAAAAGTTCAAATTGTTGGATAAATGACGTATGTCTTGTAATGTGTATCTATACATTATATATATATTTATTTGGATAATGAGATAGGAAATGAAATATGAGTAAGATTGAAAATACATAAGCATGCGTTTATAGGTTCGATCTTTCTATATTCAAACTAAAATAATCAAAATGGTGACATATGGACAATTAATAAAAAAAGTGATATAAATGTCAAATTGGTATAGCACATTGTCAAGGGATATTATGATTTATGAGGAAACTATTGAATTGGCGCAATCCCACAAAGAAAACTTAGATTCACAATATTTCAAATATCCAAATAAATAGCCAATCATTCATTGAAAATGAAGTTGCAAGAACAAAACACCTTCTAATTTATCCAATCCACTGGAGCAAAATAAAAAGAATATGTAATCCAAATGAAGAAACATTCAAGACCCAATATCAGCCAATCATTTTATTCGAAAGCAAAATGTCAATAGCAAAACACCAAAAACTAAGCGTATTGAAAAACACATTGAACTATTCTAAAAACAACTATACGAAATTATTTTTTAACAAACAAAAAAACACTAAATCCCAACTTGCATGACAGAATAAACCCTTCTTCTATCCACTAAAACCAATATTCAATTAATCCAAAACATTAATAATAATAATAATAAAAAAGAAAAACACCACCACCAACACCACCATTATTATTACTTACCTGCTGGCTTCTGCAGAACACCATTGCGGTCCAGAAATAAAAACCCAGAAATCATCACAGCACATAAAATTAATATGATATAATAAAAAATCATTGGTGGGCGTGGGCATGCATATTAGCAATGGCGACGAGGCCAAGCTTCTGCAAATTCAGTTTGACGACGGTGTCAGTAAACATCTTGGTATCCTCGCCGGTGTTACCCTCCGGTATATCTACGATGTACGACTCCAGCACGATCGTGTACACCTTATTGCCCTCCTTCTTGAACTCGTTCACTGACGTCACCGACCGGTAGTTGTTCAGCCGGTGCTCGCCGCCGACCACGCGGAAGCTGATCACGTGGTTCTCGTCGTCCAGGATCTCCAGCCGCTCCGTCGACGTGGAGGCCGGGAGCCCGGACACCACCGTCACCTCGCGTATGCTGCCCACGCCGCCGTCGCCGACCAGCCGGCAGCTCTTGATGAAGTGCTTGTAGCGCTGGGGGTTGTCGAACCGCCGCACGAACGGCCACACCGCCTCCGCCGGCGCGTCGATGCGCTGGGTGATCAGGGACGTGCATGTGTTGGGCAGCGCCTCGAACGTGTGGTACGTGCGGATCACGTGCTCCAGCTGCGCGTACTCCTCCGCCGTCAGCCCTTGGGGGATTCTTGGCCCGCTGTTGTCATCCATTTTTTCTTTTTCTTTTTTTAATTTTCTTTTTTTTTCGGCAGCAGGGAGAAGAAAAGGAGAAAAGTGGGGGAGGTTTTTTGGACGGAGGCTTTTTGTGTAATTATATGGAGTTTTGAGAAGGTGACCGGTTTGATTCGATGAGGTGGGAAAAGAGGGTGATTAAAATGGAAATATGTTTTAATTCTTGTACACTGTATTTGGAATTTAATATTTGATTCAAGAGAGAGAGATGGTGATGATGATGATGATGAAAACGATGAGAGAGAAAAATATCTTGGGTTTAAACTTTGAAGGACAAAATTATATAATGTAGTTTTTGGAATTTGTTTTGATGGGGTGGGGAGGAAAATGCTATAAACTAAAACTTTGGGGGGTGAATTAGAAAACAAATGGATAAAAAGAAGTGGGGCAATATTTTATACTATGAATTGTTGTGATGTTGTTAGGGTTTGTTCGTTTATTTAATCTCAAGATGTGTTTGGACGGATTTGACCTTGGGGTGTGTAATTTATATAACCCCTCTTGTCAGTTGTCATTTTCCCAAGAAAGGAATTAACTAATAAATTAAATTGAGCTAGACAATGGGGGCATCTTGATTCTTGAGTGTTATAACTAGATTTGGAAAGGGGTATGCATATTGCCATACAATCAAATAATAATACATTGTATGGGATTTTGATTTGTTTGGTTATCCTAATTCTTGAAAAATGACAAGAAAGTTGGCTACCTTACCTTTAAGGCAATGCCTTTCTATTTCTAGTAAGAAACAAAATCAAACGAAGAGTAGAGTAGAGGAAAGAGTATTGGATTGGAAAAGGCTAGAATCAATAAGCTACAACAAGATAAACAGCTGTGGGATTAGTTTATGATGATGATAATTTGCAACTTGCAAGACTCATGATGAGTAGTCATATTTATTCTTAAGTAATAATAATCTTTTTTGGCCCCCTTGATTGTTACTCTTTTCATGACAGCAAATCAAATCAACCTAAAGGAGTGG
Source organism: Phtheirospermum japonicum (assembly GCA_014905375.1). Taxonomy (NCBI): domain Eukaryota; kingdom Viridiplantae; phylum Streptophyta; class Magnoliopsida; order Lamiales; family Orobanchaceae; genus Phtheirospermum; species Phtheirospermum japonicum. The sequence continues at coordinate 1,357,272 of BMAC01000160.1, forward strand.
ACATTGAAGAGAACTCATGTCTAGTTCTTTTAGGATAAAGCGATTAAGGATTTTTGACCATCTCAAGTTTGAAAACCAAAAACTATTGAGTCAAAATATGATGAGATCACCATATTGACTATGGAAACAAGTTATATGGATACTAATTAATCAAGGGCACAAACATGAGAATATTCTTTATAACCGAAAAATTAAGATTTACTATTCTTTGTTTGCGTTGAATAAATATATAGATTTTAACTCATGCAACCTGAATATACATTATATCAAATGATATTAACTCTAATTCAGTATATTTAGTATGATATATGTGTCAAATTGTATTGTAATATTACTATCTAGATGATTGTTGTACGGTAATATTTTCTAACCATATATTTTAGGGCATCTATAATTAAATGTGTTGCTATATATAGATGTATACTTCTTTGATGTGAGTATAAAATATAATAATCAATAATTTATACTGAAAACTTATGATATCGCCATTTGAGATATTTATCCTCACAAATATACAAATCAGCTCACTTTGGATAACATTTGTTGAATTAGTATGCCCTCAAAATAGTAAAACGCCCCAAAACTCAACAAAACCCAAATTATTGGCAATATACATCTCGAGTAAATGTCATTTCTACTAAAGTCGAAAACATAGTAGTCTTGAATTCAATTTATATACTAATTGCTAATACAAGTATATTTCGTTGTCTCTAATCAATGACATCAAGAATTTGTTTCCATTCGTTTATAATGTTTGGATAAGCAAGAACATTTGGATAGACTAATGAATTAAGGAGATGGTTGGCCTTAATGGGTCGACAATTGACATAGTAGAGTGTTGCGAGATATTTCTTAAGCACAACTTCATCACACATGATTTTTCTAATAAATATTATTAAAAAAAAATTGATATACTTGAATAAATTTAGTGAGATCTCGTCTAAGCACCAGACTATTATATTTTGTGTTTAATGCCTACTATTATTTTTTAGAATGCATAATTTAAGTTGAGATGACACAGTTCATTAAATGAAGGATAGAAAGGGTAAAATCGTGTGGGGTGGGGATTATAAAGCAAGTGCCCTTAAGAAGAAAGGTATAGTCGCAATCGTTGAAAAGAGGAAGGAAGGTGTATGAGAAAGGTATATCATGTGAAAAACTTAACAAACTGCCCGCGCTTTGCAGTTTGCAGGATACATGGCACCACAAATATATTATATTTATTTTTATTATACTATTATTGATATTGTTGTATTTTTGGTCTTATGTGCGAAGAATATATACAGATATTTAATGTTGGTCCTATTATTCGAAATTGATCTACAACCACAATTTGAATATATGGGAGGAGTAATTTATTGGTCATTATTTTGGATATAATAATGTGAAATATGTGACGATAACTGCAAATAAATAAATAAATAGCCCTGGATCTGGAATATGGTGGCCCCTTTTGTACTGGGTGGAGTACTTTTATAAGTAGTGAGTCAATAATGCATGTTAGATGAGGAGGGTGCCATTTAATTAACATGGACATTTTGAAATTAATTTTTTTTTTTTTTTTTTTGTTGTTGTTGCTGTTGTTTTGGCTTCTTGCACTTCTTTTATGGAGCCAATTTCTAGAAATTTCTAAGAGAGGATTATACAAAATATTAGTTGTCTTTCTCATATAGGATATTCAATTTAAGTTTTATAGTATTATTACTTACATAAGAACTAAATTAAAAAAAAATGTCACACAAACAGTATTTTATATATAATATACTAGAATATCATTTTTTTTTTTTGTAAATTTTATATTAATTGTTTATAATTGAATTTGGAATATGAGTTGATCTATATATTGTATTATTATTATATTATTATATTGACGAGCTAGTGTACATCTTGTAGCAAAATATGCTGCTATAGCACATAATTAAATATTGATTTGTTTATGTGTTAATGGCCATAGACCTATAGTGGCCATATAGATTCCTGGCCAACGATTTGTAACAACGATAGGAGACAGTAAAAACTTAATTGCTCAATTTATAAATTCGATAGTACTACATCTGGAAAGCTCCCATCATATATATTGTAATATATTATATCACACCCACACCAACCCTTCTCTAAACATAATACAGTAATTATAAGGGATTTATAAAACTACCCTTGAGGTCCAGCTTATTTAAAAAACAAAACTTTCCTTCAAATTTACAAATAGACACCTAGTTCTTTTTATTTTATAAGAGTGCACCGTCAACTGGGCCAATTCGATCAAAATAGTTACTTGTAAATTTGAAAGATGTGTGAGTTTTTTTTTTTAATTAGACTAAATTTCAAGGTATTTTCTTAATTTAATTTAACTATAAATGAAAATAAATTAAAGGGTTAGTGAATAAATAAAGAGAGATTTCCAAGAAGGAATTAAAAAATAAATAAATGGAAAACTTCGTAACGAAGTAATGAGTGATATAATGGTTTGAAGGTTTTTCGAAGGATAAATAATGTTATTATACACTGACAAAAACCATAATGTCTTGTTATGGAAAGAGCAGTTTTCTGATGGCATGCAGAAACGGCAAGGCATCTATAAGCCCAGAAGAGTCATATGTCCTCATTAATTTACTCGCCAACCGAGCAATATATTATACATATGTGTGGGTAAGATTATTTTTAAAGTCTCATATTATATGGATATTGTTAAAGTTGGTACTATAACTATAAGAAACTGATCTTTAATAAGATTATTATATAAGTATTTATTCTTATTTGTTGGCAATCAACGACCAATACGGTGGACCAATTTGGTGACAATTTATATCATGCATCCCGGCATGATGCATTATGCCCCTTATTTTCGTATTCGTCACACATTTTTAATATATTTATCTTTCAGCACTTGAATATGAATATGATATTTTAAATTACGGTAAAAGGTACAGCTTAGGTGTAAGGCATAAGAAAATGTATCGCATATTGACCTCCCAGACACGCCCAGATATGAAAAGACGCGTACCTTTTAGATGAGCATCTGATTTTTCTTAACCAAACATTACAAAATTTATAATGACACAAAAATATAATTAAATAACTAATATTTTGCATAACCTATTGTAAGTACGTCTTATGCAAACGATCATACTTTTACAGTAAAACATCATATTTTATTGTGGAATTCATTCTTTTCAAAAAAAAAATATGTATAGTTTTTTTTTTTTTTTTTTTTGAAAATATGATTTTATACATTAAAATTATAACTTATAATTTGAAAAGTATGATCATCTTACATGATCGTGAATAGTACATTGATTTCATATAGATAATTACTATTTTACTAACTATATTGAAAAATATGCAGATAAATTTGTTAAACATATTGCTTTTTTACTTATAATAACAATATAATAAATAAAATAATAAAGATATTTGAAAATCCTTTTCACGCTTAGGCTTTCAAGGCTTGAGGCTTGGCGTTGCCGTCTTGCCACGCCTCACGCCTTTTTGAACCTTACTTGCATATATCATATCTCTTGCATATTTTCATTACCGTGTGATCAATATGTAAGGGGTGTGTGATGAATATGAATTTATGATTTCATATTAATCATTTACCACTTGTATTTTAATCACACATCTCTTGCATACATATGATGAATATATTAGAAAGTGTAATGAATATGAATTTATGATTTCATATTCATCATACACCACTCGTATTTTATTACATATCACTTGTATATTTATCACGTTACTTGTATGTCCATCCAGGTGCATGATGCATCATGCACCCAGCCAAATAATCATCTTGGGAGAGGTATAGTAAGAGCATCAACAATTTGAACATGAGCTGAAATCTGGTTGACCAAAGTTGAGTTAGCTTGACCTGCTCCCTGATAAAATGTATATCAACTTTGATACGCTTTGTGTGCGTTTGGACAATAAGATGTGTAGACATGAAGACAATACTTAAATTATTCACCCAACTAATAGAAAGTCAAGATTAGAAGTGTTAAGCGTTCAGAAGCATTCCAGGTTTCACTCACTTGTTTTGTTGAATTGTAGTCGAATGGAAATAAATTGGCCACTCCCGATACATTGTCGTGGCCAAACGGAACTTGACTGCCACAGTTCCACCCATCGCTTGCGGAGAACCACCGTCGAAAATTTTGCCACAGTCAAATGGTTATTGTTTTGGTTCTACGGTGACATAAACGTTACGGGTTTGCATCACGACACGTTGTACATCAAGAATTGACAATATAACAATTTTCTGAACTTCTCCTTCTTCATTCGGCATCAAACAATGCAATGAATACTCAGTTGTTCTCTTATCACCCCTCACTGTCGAGTGAATCACATCCAAAAATGCATCATAACTCATATCATATAATGATATGTAAGTGATGGTCTCTTCCCCAAGCATGTAATCTTTTCTTTCCCAATAAACACGATGCACAATAGTTAACTGAGTTACATTCGTATCCTCCATCTGCCACGAAATCTGTTCCAAATCAAAATCATCATTAACATGTTTGGGTCGAGTAGTATACAATGTTCGGGGCGAGATGTAATGTTAAGATCGACCAATATTTTTCTATATTTGGTTCAAGTAGTATAATTAAGTTTGAGTCGAGTAGTAAATAATATTTGGGATGAGACGACATGTTAGAGTCAAGTAATATTTTTGGAAGTTTGGTACGAGTGGTATAAACATGTTTGGGTCGAGTAGTATAAAATGTTGGGGCGAGATGTAATGTTAGGGTCGACCAGTATTTTTCTATGTTTGGTTCGAGTAGTGTGAATAGATTCGGGTCGAGTAGTAACTAAGGTTTGGGTCGACATGGCATGTTAGGGCCGAGCAATATTTCTGAGTTTGGTTCGAGTAGTATAAATAATTTTGGGTCGAGTAGTAAATAATGTTTGGGACGAGAGGTCATGTTAGGATCGACCAGTAGAAATTATACTGCTAGACCTGAATTACATTTCTACCTTCACAATGCGGATAAGTACTGTAGCATAGCAGATAACAGAAAACCCTACGAATTACTATAAGGCCAAATGGTGATAAATTTCAAATACAAAACTGAATAACTTACATTGTGCATACGGAGAACTCTAATCTTGATTCTCGCAACCGAAATCGCCTTGAAATTGCCGATAATTTTTTCAATTGGACGAGTTAATGAACGATAGTATTAAGACGTTTGGGGAATTTTATCAACTTTAATCTATTCGAAACTTTAATCTCTTCGAACCAAAGTGGGGATATTTTAGTCTTTTCCAATTGAAAATGGGTAGAAAAGATATTTTGTTCACTTGTGGGTAAAAAAAAGTTTTGCATTGGCCGAATGAGTAAAAAACACAAGGCCCCTAACATGAATCCACTAGAGCAAGATATGATCCCTAAAATCCTTCACAAACACAACAAGAACTTACAAAAAAATAGAAAACCAGACATTATAAAACATGGACTACTCTGTATAACATCATGCTTATCACCATCCACAAAAGTTGAATACAGATAAATCTTGTCCAGCAATTAAGAACCAACATGAACCATTCCTCATCTCATGCATAGGATTTAAAACTAGTTTAGGTGCACAAATCCAAATACATACAGAGTATAAGTGCAATTACCCCATAACATCTAATCAAAAAGTGTCATAAAACAACTCAAGTCTTTTAAGCAAGGCAATATACGCCCAGTGTATTAGAACATAAAAGCCCATTCTTTGTTATTGAAATACAAATAAATTATCAAGTCCCAAAATTTTAGCATGGATGAGTGAATAAATTGTTACAAGTAAATTAAGAAAAACAAGCTTCAAAATATCATATGATGAATTCACAAAGAACTCCATTTTTAGTAACTGTTTCCCCCAAAAATATGACAACGCCCGAACCTTGCGCTTTTCCCAACCTGCACACACAAACACGTCAGAAAAGGACCACCGGGGGTTTTCCGGTGAAAACCTCTCCGATGCTTAAGTCAGAAAGCGTATAGAGCGTTTCTGGTGAACAAAGCAAGGAATGCACAAAGAATGACATACCTTTCTCAGCCTTGGGGTTGAGATATTTATAGTTTTCCTCAGTGGGGACCCCTTTCGGGATCTCAGAAATAAAGGCCGCGAATCAGGGCCCGTTAAGCAACAAATTCTGACAGGTGGTCCCCCTTGTTCCCTCAGTGAAGATCAGGATGCCAGGTCTGCCCTAATCCTGCTCTCTCTTTTTATTCCAGGTCAGGACATCAAGCCTGCCTTGGCGCAATTCTCTAAGGGTCATTTCATAGAAAAACTCCTACCAGGTCAGGATAATTCCTGAGCCGCGGTAATCCTATTTCCAACATCTGCTCTGTCCTTAAGGGATCCAGGTCATACCTTGCCTAGGACTGAGCTAGACTGATTTCCTTTCTCTTCACCAGGTTATCTCAAATCAGATCTACCCCTATCCGGGTCTGACCTATTTATGCCCCATCAACTCCTCCCCTAGAAATAGTTGGGGTAGAGCTGTAGAACTCTAAAACCTTTTGAAATAAATGCGGTCCCACACTTTTCTTGTTTCTCGTACTCGCACGAATCCCTAGAATTCTGCTTGGCAACCAGGCCTAATCATTGGCATTAGTGGTGGCAGCCCACATTCCCAAACGGTTACCACACCCACACGTCTTTCCAAGTACTGACAAGTCAGCGGCGCGTGACCTACCCTAAGATGGTTGGCGTTCCAGCTCACCACCTAGGGTACAGTTCACCTGCCAGTATTAAATACGGGGATCCCATCAAGTTCTGCTTTTCCTCGATTTTTATTTTTTGAATTTATCCCCTTGCCTTTTATTCCTGATGGACTCTCCCTCTCTCTCACTTTCATATTTTTGCTTTTGCAAAAATTCTCGAGTTTTCTTCTTTTCTCTCTAATACTCCGGCGAACTTTCCGATTCAATTTTTTCAAATTCAGTTTCTCCAGCCACCCTCGTAGACCAGGTACCTTCCTTAGTCTTTTACTCTTTTAATTTCTGATAATGTCATCATTCGTTCCTCTCGCCGATGTTCCTCCGACTACTTCTCCTTCTCCGGCAATGAGGGACGACTCTTCCTCTCCGTCCGCCGCTCCAGAGGTGGCGGTAACTTCTTCGTCCTCGCCGTCTGTCGCTCCAGAGATGGCGGTAACTTCTTCGTCCTCGTCGTCTGTCGCTTTAGAGGCGGCGGCGATTTCTTCATCTTCACCGTCTGCCGTTCTAGAGGCGGCGGCAGTTTCTTCATCCTCGCCGTCTGCCACTCCAGAGGCGGCGGCAATTTCTTCATCCTCGCCGTCTGTCGCTCCAGAGGCGGCGGCGGTTTCTTCATCTTCGCCGTCTGCCGCTCCGGAGGTGGAGGCGGCCACTTTATCCTCATCTGGACTAGAATATCCTGCGCCTATTCTAGATCATCCAAAGGTCACCTCCATCCTTAGTGACAGATCCATTGAGGAATTCCGCCATAAGTATAAGTTCCCTGAACAGTTCGATCCTCTCAGCCCTCCGGCGGGCATCCTGTCATGTCAAGCGCTGTCTCATTGGTTGACTTTCTACGTTGACCAGTTTCAGGTGGGCTTGCACCTCCCGGTAAACCCTCTGATGCTAGAAATCGCTACTATGTACAAAATCCCCATCTTCTAATTCACCCCCAATTCATTCAGGATCATGGTATGTTATAATCTGGCCATGCGTTATGCTGGTCTGGATCCTACAGCTCATACCTTCTTTCAGCTTTTCCAAGCGAAGAGCTCTCACCCAGGCTGCTTCTATTTCTCCACCAGGCCTGGTCCATTTCTTACATAAACTTCCTTCTTCCAACAAGGCCTGGAGGAAGAAAATTTTCTTTGTTCATTGTAATGGGGACTGGGATTTTGACCCTAAGCCCATCGAGAAGCTACCCTCCTACCAACACTTGTCCACCGCAGACAGGTCTCCTCGTTTGCAAAAAACCATTTCCATCCTTAATGGGAATCCCCTCCATTTCACTGAACTCCTCCTTCCCTTTGTCTTGGACTTTTTCAATGAACGACTAGAAATGGGTCCTCTAACCCGAGAAATTAATATATTTTCTTTTATCCTGGTCTGTCTCTCTGCATTTTATTCTTCACAGGTCTTAACCTTTCCTCCTTTCCTCTTATCAGAAAGGATGATGTGCCAGATGATTGCTGTCGCCATAGAGGAGGCCCCGAAAACAACCGCCCTGGAAGTGGGTCCGTCGCCATCTGTCCCAATCCAAAGTCCTGCTCGTTCCCAGGCACGGGGCCCTAGCTCTTCTCAAGCTCCAGGCTCCAGCTCTTCGCAACTGCCACCTCGCGCCACAGCTTCTAGGAGCCTTTCTTATGAATCAGAAGAGGATGTCTTTCCTCTGGCCAAGAGGCCACGAGTAGCCCAGGGCAGTCGAGCTCTAATGGCCTCTTCTCCAATCACTCGCAATGCTCCAATTACTCGCAGCGCTCCTCCTCCCATGAACTCAGTCACCAACTGATCAGGAGAAGTGGCCGTCCAATACATGCGCCGGCAAATGCTACCCGCAGACCAGCCAGACCTGGAGAAGATGTCTGATCGCGAGCTCTTGGAGTCTTGGTGTCAAGACGAAGCGCGAGTAAGTTTTCCTTCCTTTTACCTTCATATTACATTACTTGTCTAAGTATTAACCCTTTCCTCGTAATCAGGCCCTCTCGAAGAAGGCCCTCCTGGCTACTCAAGCTACCAGATCTATGGTCCAGTTCGATGTGATCAAGGAGAATAAGGAGCTGGTCGTGAAAGCGGATCGCTTCAAGGCTATAGCAAGAGAGCGAGGGGTTGATCTGAAGAAACAAGGGGAAGAGCTGCAGGGGCTGAAAGATAAGCTCAAGAAGGCGAAAGCGGAGCTTGCCGAGGTGAGAAAAGCTCAAGCGAAGATGATGGAGACTGCGCGCTCCGAGGAAAGGGATGAGGCCCTGGAAGAAGCTAGGAGCCTTGCTGACGAGGTTCTGGTGAAAGCCAGAGAAGGGTTTGAGACCGAGTACTTAAAATGCGAGAAAGGCTTAAGGCTGGTCCAACTTGCTCGGGAGGAGACTCGCACAGCCTCCCTGGGGTCCAAAGAGATCTACTCGCTACTCGTCCCAGAGGCTATACGCTTCTATCACTTTGCTCTGGACGACCAAGCGAAGTGGTCCTCAAGCAACCCAGGGGTTCCTTTTAATCGAGCTCTTTCCTTGAAAACTTCTCCGGAGCCCACCTCGTTCGCCTATGCTCCAGAGCAAGATCATCTGCACACTGTCGGAGCAGCTGAGTTCACTGAGCATGTTCTTTCCAAGCTCCGTTCCCCTACACCTGAGCAATCTCAGCCAGACCGGGCTTTTGCTCTGGCCGCTCCTGACACTTCTCCCTCCCCAACCTTCGCAGGTCTGGGTGAGCTGCCTGGTGGGGCTTCTCCAGGTGCCTTAGCCGAAGATGCGGTGGAGTAGCTGGCGACCGAGATGGACGCTGAGCCTTAGGCTTTTAGGGCCTCTTATGCTCTTTTTTGAATCAGACCTGATGTTTTGCCTGTGTGGCTGGTCTGTTTTTTGACTTTTTCCTGAATTTGTACTGTGACTTTTTCATTGATAATAACGCACTTTTTTGTCCTGTAATGACTCTTAGAATTCTAGGGTTTCCTTGTTTTTCGGGAACTCTAGTACTTTTTATTCCTTGGCAAGTGCTTCTATTTTCTTTATATATGTGCATGTATGATTCATTTTCTTTCAATTCTCTAAAATGGCTTCTTCCTCTTCTCTAAAATGTTTTCCTATTTGAAGAACTCGATTCTGTGAAACGAAAGAACATCTCTATATTCGTTGAAAATTTCAAGCTTTCTGATAAGTTAACTGTGCTCCGAGAGAAAGTCGGCTACTTGTACCGCCTCCTGGAGAGGAAAAGGCAGAAAAAATGCCACTATAAGTGAGAGTGGGCTGATCTACGGCAACTGAATCGTCAGTTGCAGGAAGAGAAGGCCGACTTGATGGAGTCCGTGAACCGGCTGGCTATCGCCACCGGTGAAGCTCATGCCATATTTGAGCGGGCCGATAAGTACCGCCAGTGCTACCACAAAACTGAGCACGAGATGTGGCATGTCTGCCGCGCTCTGGCCGCTGATCGGAGGGCCCCCTCTTCTCATAGTTAGGTTTCTGGGGTGGCTTGTTGATTTTTTCTTCTCTTCTATTTATTTCCTGCATTGTAATCAATATTGCCAGTCTTTGTAGAAGACATGTGCAATCTCGTTTGTATTGCCAAAATTTTGTGATGAATATAAGAGTATTTTCGTCGAAAAGTTTCTATTTCTTGTCTTTGTTCCACCAAATCTAGCGAAGTAAGTTTTTTCGTGTTTTTAGACAATCCAGGCTTTTGAACTTACCTTCAGATCTGGAGAATCGGGGCATTCGCCTTTGGCCAGATCTGTATCGACTCCAGTCGAGCATCTCATGCACACCTGCCTTAAGCCATTCCTGACTTAAATTAACAGCCAGACCAGGCATTTCACAAATATCCAGACGTAGCCAATACCGGCTTAAACTAACAATCAGGTCAGGAAAATGGAGCATCCGCCCTTAGCTAAGCCTGGCTTAAACTGACAATCAGGTCAGGAAAATGGGGCATCCGCCTTTAGCCAATCCTGGTTTAAACTGACAATCAGGTCAGGAGAATGGGGCATCCACCCTTAGCCAATCCTGGCTTTTAAAAAGAATGCACTAACTGGTGGAGGGCAAAGGTAAACCTGCATTATCATTATATCAATAACCATCGTGAAATTCCAATTATACATAAAATTTTCGTAAGTTTGCAATATTCCACGGGCGAGGAATTTCAGTCCCGTCCATCTCTTCAAGCTTGTAAGCGCCGCCAGTTAAGACCTGTATGACCCGGAATGGTCCTTTCCATGTAGCATCAAGCTTACCTTTTGCCTTACCTAAATCGTTCTTGCGTAGGACTAAATCACCCACCTGGAAGTACCTTTTGACTACAGACCTGTCATAGGTCGCTTTGATTCTTCCCCTGATGTGTGCCATCCTGACGATAGCTCTTTCCCTCTTTTCCTCCACCAAGTCCAGATCATCCTGAATCAATAGCTCATTCTGCTCCTCAACGAAGTTCTGGACTCGGTGAGTTTCCATACTAATCTCGGCGGGGACCACTACGTCCATGCCATAAACCAGACTAAATGGCGTTTCACCTGTACTCTCCTTGGGATTAGTCCTGTACGTCCATGCCATAAACCAGACTAAATGCTCGTCGACCCATCTGCCTCCAGCCTTCTCCAGTCGTGCTTTAATACCTTGTACAAGTATTCGGTTGGTCACCTCAACTTGGCCGTTGGCTTGTGGATGGTAGACAGACGTGAAGTGCTAATCAATCTTCATTTTCACACACCAGGCCTTAATTCTGGCACCCATGAACTGGGTGCCATTGTCTGAGACCAAAATCCTAGGGATACCAAATCGACATACAACGTTTTTCCACAAAAATATCATCACCGCATCCTCCGAGATTTTTTCTAAGGCTTCCGCCTCCACCCATTTACTGAAATAATCAATGACCACTATTAAGAACTTCTTTTGGGCGGGGGCCGTGGGGAAAGGTCCAACCAGGTCGATCCCCCATTTGGAAAATGGACAGGGAGAGATCATCGTCATGATCTCTTCGGCAGGCTTGTGTATTAAGGGCGAGTTCTTTTGAAATTTATCACAAGTCCGCACAAAATCCTCCGCCTCTTTTCTTAGTGATCGAAGATTTCCTAACACTCTAAGAAATCTTTTCCACAATAGTACGGAGTCGATTGTAGAGCGGTAAGTTTTCCCGAGTCGTATCTCTCGAGGATAGATGTAATCGGCGTTAAGTGTTTTTAATTAATCTCTTTTTATTCTTAATTAAACTAATCTAATCTAAGAAAGCATTAATCATTGGTTTGGTTTTGAGTTGTAATCACTAAACTTGAATTGAAAAGAGAGCTTGAAAAACATTGAGGCAAGGAGAAAGGAATTTAAAACTTGCTTGAAAATAATTAGACTTAATGACACAAATTTAACCTAATTAATAACCTTAATTAAATTAAAACTATTAAATAAGAGAGCTTGTAAATTTAAAAGCTAAAAAGGAGGGAAAGTCAAACTTAAACTCAAAAGAAGTCAAATGCATTTAATAGGTAAAAGTCAAATGTTTCAAAGGGGAAAGCTACTAATAAATTTCAAGGCTCCAAAGTTTGATTGAACAAAAAGAGTAAAAAGCTTCAAAACCAAGCATCAATGGAGTTTTTACTACAAGAAGAAAACCAACCTAAAAGTTGAAGTGTGAATTTGAGAAGCATAGGGAAGACAACTCTACTAAATTTAATAACCAACACAAAGTAAATGCAACAACACAAGAACAACACCAAATAAGGAAAAGTTTACTACCAATATTGCATTCCAACAAAAAGTTTCAAATGTAGAGTACAATCTTCAAAGCAAGTAGAACAACTCCAACTCAATAGCTTGAATACAAGATTACTAACTAAGAACAACCAACTAGACTACTCACTAAAATTAAACTAACTAAGGATTAAAGCTAGGGTTTGATATGGAATAGTGAAAATGAGATTGGAAGAGATTGAATGGGGTTCAAAATCAGCCAAGGAAGGATAAGGTTGGTGGGGGAGAGTGCTAGCTTTTTATACAGAAACGTAGGGGCAAAAATGTCAAAATGGGTCAAAAAATCTGCGTGTCAGTCGATCGACTGAAATGCCCAAAAATCACAAAACACACTGCCGAGCAGTCGATTTCCATGAGCTTCAGTCGACCGACTGATCTTGAGTCGATCGACAGCAAGTCCATTCGATCGATTGACAGGCAGTTCAGGCTCATTTTTCTCGTTTCCGCTCTAAACGTCCGCCGGCTGTCGCTCCTCATTTGCAATGTGTTCCCTTGCTTGCTTGTTCTAATCCGAGTCAAGTGGGATGTCCTGAGTGTGCACGGGACCGCTTCGGTCATCCTACAACCACAAAAAATGAGTAGAAATAAATGAAAATCTAATGAAAACCGCACAAAAGTTACAAAAACCTAAACCTAATAAAATTAGCCAAAACGACTCCTAATACACATAAAAGCAAACAAAACACATGCAAGCAAGACACAAAACGGTAACAAAAATACATAAAAAATATGCAAATCAACCACCCCACACTTAGAATGATTGCTTGTCCTCAAGCAAAACTAATATAAAATTACAAAACTACCCCTCGGATAATAAACTAATGCACCAAACCTAATTCGAGACGTCGTATACTACATTGCTTGTTAGCTTGGCTAAAAGGACGACAATGATGCGTTGCCTAAGAAAGTTTTGATCGACTTCCGGAACCTAAAAGTACTAGGTAACCCTCGAAGTCGGTCCCCTCGTCCTTGCCCCGGCTAAGGTCTATCCACGCTCGAACCGTTAATCAGCTCCCTACTAGCCTGGATTATCTACGACTCTCTTTACACACAAAATCTAAAATGGAAAGTAAAAAGTGCAAGAATTACATATTTATTGCGTAAGCACTTCAAGAATTTATAATGTATCCTTGTTTATTAATCATCATTTTTTATCATTTCTTTTTATTTTTATTATTTTTTTTATTTGGTACCCAAGGATATATAAGGTACTTGAGAAATCAACGGCTCCGACCACTTGTTGCTACTAGCAACTTAAATTTTTTTTTCGATCGAGCACATGGAGCAATTGACGACTCCAAAATACAAAGTAAAATCCTATAGAGAGTATTTGATAACAAGGCTAGTTGAGGCACTAGTTCAAAATTGAGCACAAGGATAGCACGAAGCTAAAGCCGAACAAAGTTCCTAACAAGTCAAATTCCCTAAGTACACTAAATCCGATCGACAATCTAAACTTCTTAACCAAATAATCAAAACTGCGTCACTTCGCCAAGGTTCCAAGCAATCATAGCACACACGCTACTCAAATCATCACAAGCAAGCATACAAGAACTTAAAATCCTAAGACGAACACTCCACACTTAAAACCTAGCAATGTCCTCATTGCATATTAAGTTAAGAAAAATGGTAAAAAGTGTAGGGAAAAGAGAACGCCTCTATTTCAGAGCTTGTGTTGACGCGTTGTGCATAAGTCCTCTCCGAGAGTCGAGGAAAGCTATCTACAAGAATTGAACAAACGGGGGGTCGCAAAAACAAGTGATATACAAAAAGCGAAAATCATTTTCTGTTTTTCGAAATTTCAATCTTTTTTGTGTTTTTCCTTTTTTTTATTTAGTTTTATATTTTTTTATACTATATACAAAAACACTAAAAAAAATTTTTTTTTTTTAATTTGTTTTGGATTTTTCAAGAGTTAGATAAGAAATAAAAGAACATAATCGAATCAAAATGAAACAAACGAAAATAACGTGCCAAGTTTACGAAAACAAAAATAAAAAGGATAATCGGAGAATCAATGACGTCTCCTACGTCGGTGTTGGAGGTTCGCATCCTCGTCCTCTTCCTCCTCCTCTTCTTCTTTCTCTTCTTCCTAGTTTCCATCTCCTTCTCCATCGCTCTCTTCGTCTTCCTTCTCGTCCCGAGGCAATCGACTCTCGATCAACAAGAGGCGGCTATGGAGGGCGCGGTGTGCTCGTTCATTTCTCGCTTGCCCGGCCCTCAACTCTTCCATGCCATTGTCGAGCCGGTCGAATCGGGTGAACACTTGGCGCTGGAACTCGAGCCAACCCATATTAGGACCCGGGCCAGTGCTCGGGCCTCCCTCGCCATGCGGGATTGCCGCGTGGCTTGTGCTCGCATCGAAATGTTACCCCGAACTGGTGTTCGGGGCTTCCTCGGGCTCGAAACCCTCCTCGTGCCGTCCCTCTAACTCGGTCTCTTCTTCGTTCGCCTCTTGCTCTTGCTCGTGGGCTCGGCGGCGTCGCGGGTCTATCGGGACCTTGGGCGTTTTCAACACAAGCTCTACCGGCTCGATCCTTTCAAGATTTGTCGCCTCGGGGTCGAAACCAAAGTATCAGGCGAGCAAGGTAATCATGGGCCCCATCTCGACCCGAGCGACACTCCCGACCCTCGTCTTCCAAATCCCAAGAATCCCGGCTCGGAGGAAGGGATAGGCCGGGATAGGCGGCGAATTGATGGCCATTGTGAAGGCACCAAAGCATGTAAACCTCATCCTGGGTGAGGTTGGTGCTCTCGTGCTTGCCCATCAGGACGTGGGCGAAGAACTTGTAAATACCGAGCAATACCAAGTCGGTGATTGCTGAGGCCTGGAAACGCGGAGTTCCACGTCCGCCCGTGATAGTTGCCCAAAATTGATGCAGCGCAAACCCTCTTGGTCACTCCTCCCACAAAACTTGACAATCTAACCCGAGCACCGCATGAAGCACGTCTCGGTTGATCCGACATTCGACTCCACGAAAACGAACGGTGAACTCCCCGCTCACGCGACTCTGGAAGGTCGAAAAGAATTCGAGCATTAACTCTGGGTACGCCGGTGCACGGAGGGATGCGAATTGACGCCCGCTCAAGGCGTCGATGAAACGGAACGTCCGTGCCCCAAAGTGCTCGTGGTCCCCGTTTGCTACCCACCCCTGTAGGCATTTAATATCGAAAAAATGCGGGCGGGCGTATTTCCGTTGGACGAGGCTTTGATACATCTCCCCTTCGGCCTCGGAATGAATCAGGAACGGAGCACCATAGACGTGGGCGAGATTGGGGATATTGGCCTCATAAATCTCATCGTCGGAAAGATTAGCCATAAGAATTATATGAAGTGATTCACGAGGGAAATAAGAAAATTCTGGTTAAGGAATCGACAAGATGGGAAAACGAAAAGGGTTTTAGCTAAGAGTGCTCATTGGGGCATTTTATCGAACACATGGTGGGCAGGGTTTTCACTAAGGAATTTTTGAGAAAATTGGAACGAGATTCCACACACAACCCAACCAATTAACAAATACGAACGACAAGGACTGAGTTTCAAGCGAATTACCTCAATGAATGGCTCGAAATCGAGACGAAACCCGGTTGCACACCCTACCCTTGGGAATTGAGAATTTGGGAAAGATTTGGGGAAAACAAGAATTATAGGTGAGATTTACCAACCTAGGTGAAGTTGGGATGGAGATTACCGGAAAAAGAAAAAAAAAGTTGAGTCGATTGACTAGCCCTTCGAAATTCTCGCGCCTCCCTCTTTTTCCTCTCTTTTCTTTTTGTTTCTACGTCGAAAACGTCTTCTGCCTATTTAAAAGGGCGCCACATCACTGTAGCAGTCGATCGACTGGTCCTCAGTCGATCGACTGAGCTCGCAAAACTCGAAAACCTACTGCCTTTTCAGTCGATTTCACCCTTCCAGTCGACACTCCAGTCGATCGACTAAACTCGCAAAACTTGAAAACTTACTGTCCTCCAGTCGATTTCAACCGCTCAGTCGATTTTTCAGTCGATCGACTGCACTTCAGTCGATCGACTGTTGTGCAGTCGATCGACTGATGGGCATTAGCCAACTTCCCAATTTCGATTTCCTTCATTCTCAAACCGTCATGATTTCTCCTACAAAACCCGAAAAGAAAGAAAAACCTAAGTTAACTATTAATTGACAAATAATATACACAAAAATCAAAAGAAAATGAGAAAGGGGGTTAAGAAGTCGTGGTTTGCCTCCCACGTAGCGCGTGTGTTTAAAGTTGTTCGCTCGACTATCCTCCTTTGATCAAGGTCCTGTCGGGGGCACATCTCTTAAATCCTCCTCCTCCATGGTCACGAACTCGAGATCCTTGGCTTGCAACAATCCGTGTCGGTAAGGCTTAACTCGTGCACCATTCACTTGGAAACGCTCGTCCGTCTTGGGGTCGATCAACGTCACGGATCCAAACGGGGATATCTTCTCGATCGTGTACGGTCCTCTCCACTTAGTCATGAGTTTCCCGGGAAACAAGGCAAGTCGGGTGTTGTAAAGGAGCACTTGCATCCCTTCCTCCAACTCCGTGGGCACAAGCTTCTTGTCTTGGAGGAGCTTCATCTTTTCTTTGTAAATTCGAGCACTCTCGAACCCCTCATTTCTTAGCTCGTCAAGCTCCTCGATTTAGAGCTTCCACTCCTCACCGTCTTGTTTCAAATCGTAGTTGCATGCCCGGATGGCCCACCAAGCTTTATGCTCCATTTTGACCAGTATATGGCACGATTTCCCGTATACAAGGCGATAGGGGCTCATTCCGAGACCGTCTTGTGTTCCGTGCGGATGGCCCACAAGGCATCCAAGAGCTTTGTTGACCAATCTTTCTGGTTCGGTTAGACGGTCTTCTCGAGAATGTTCTTGATTTGACGGTTGCTCGTTTCGACTTGATCGACAGTTTGGGGATGGTATGGCGTGGATACTTTATGAACGACCCCATAGTTCTTCAACACCCTTTCAAGTAACTTGTTGTTGAAGTGTTTGCCGCCGTCACTAATAATCACCCTCGGAACTCTGAATCGGCTAAAAATGTTGCTCCGCACAAACCTCACCACGGTATCGCCATCGTTCCTCCTCGTCGGGATTGCCTCGATCCATTTAGAAACGTAATCAACTCCAACCAAAATGTATTCGAAATCATGAGACTTCGGAAAGGGGCCCATGAAGTCGATCCCCCACACGTCGAATATCTCAATGGCCAAATTATACGTCATCGTCATCTCGTTCCTTTTTCCTATACTTCCGGTCCTTTGGCATCGATCGCACTTTTGGCAATGGTCGTGGGCATCCTTGAAGAGGCTAGGACAATAGAAACCCGATTGAAGAACCTTATAAGCGATCTTTTGCTCGCCGAAATGTCCCCCGACTAGGTGATCGTGGCACTTCGTCAAAATTTCCCCTTTCTCCTCGTCCGGAATACACCGCCTCAACATACCATCTTTTCCGATCTTGTACATGTGAGGGTCATCCAAATAATACCCTCGGCACGTGGAGAGAAACCTCCTTTTCTCATGATGAGATAGTTCCGGGCGGAGTGCTTCGCTAGCAAGGTAGTTGGCAATGTCGGCATACCACGGCGCGGCGGAAACAACAAATAAATTCTCGTGCGCAAGGTTTTGTCCAATGAGCTCTCTCTCTCCGAATTGGACCTCTAAAAGAGAGAGGTGGTCGGTGACAACGTTCTCGCACCCCTTCCTATCCTTGATCTCCACATCAAACTCTTGAAGCAAGAGTATCCATCAGATTAGCCTCGGCTTTGCTTGAGGCTTGTTGAAGAGATATCGCAATGCCGCATGGTCACTATGCACAATAACCCTCGAACCAATGATGTACGCTCGAAATTTTTCAAGCGAGAAAATTACGGCGAGGAGCTCTTTTTCGGTAGTTGTGTAGTTATTTTGGGCGTCGTTGAGCATGAGACTTGCGTAATAGACGACCCGAAGAAGCTTGTCCACTCTTTGCCCTAAGACGGCTCTCACCGCTTCGTTCGATGCGTCGCACATTATTTCGAATGGGAGAGACCAATCCGGGGCCACCACCACGGGAGCCGAGGTCAAAATTTCTTTTAATGAGTTGAACGCCGAACAACAAACATCGTCAAACACAAATGGTACATCAGCACTAAGTAAATGGCACAAGGGACGGCTAAGCTTTGAGAAATCCTTGATGAACCGTCTATAGAATCCCGCATGACCAAGAAAACTACGAACTCCCTTCACGTTGATTGGAGGCGGGAGTTTCTCGATCACGTCAACCTTTGCCTTGTAGACTTCGATTCCCTTGGACGACACCACGTGCCCCAAAACTATCCCACTTCTCACCATGAAGTGACTCTTCTCCCAACTCAAGGTAAGGTTACTCTCGACACACCTCTCCAAAACACTCGCCAAGCGATCAAGACATTCATCGAACGTGGAGTCGTAGATGGAAAAATTGTCCATAAAAACCTCCATATATTTGCCGATCATATCGGAGAATATAGATAGCATACACCGTTGGAAGGTGGCGGGTGCGTTGCATAACCCGAAGGGCATTCGTCGGAGCGCGTATGTGCCAAAGGGGCACGTGAACGTCGTTTTGGATTGGTCCTCCAGTGAGATGGTAATTTGGTAATATACGGATAATCCATCGAGGAAACAATACGAGTGGTGCCCCGCGAGCTTGTCTAACATTTGGTCAATGAACGGTAACGGGAAGTGATCCTTCTTGGTGGTGGCATTAAGTTTTCAGAAATCTATACACATCCGCCATCCGGTGATAGCGCGAGTCGGCATGAGCTCACCACGGTCGTTCTCAATTACGGTAATTCCACTCTTTTTCGGTATCATGTGCACCGGGATCACCCACTCACTATCTCCAATTGAGAAAATTAGACCCTCCGCTATGAGCTTTAGGATCTCGCCTTTCACCACCTCCATCAAATTCGGGTTCAACCGACGTTGGCACTCTCTTGTTGGTTTCGCCCCGTCTTCAAGGACAATACGATGCATACACGTGGAGGGGATTATCCCCTTAATATCGCCAAGGCTCCACCCTATCGCCTTCTTATTCTTTTTTAATACTTCAACCAATTGCGCCTCTTCACGCTCGGAATGCTCGGCAAAGATAATCACGGGCTTTGACCCTCCCTCTTCAAAATACACGTACTTAAGATGGCTCGGAAGGGTCTTGAGTTCCGGTTTTGGTGTAATGGTTGGTTTTGCACTCGCGATCTCTAATATCTCCATCACCCCCTCCGATTAAAGCGCTTGCCACTCGTCGTCCTCGACGACCTCATCCACAAGTCCCATGAAGGCTTCTCAACCAACTCTTCTATCGGATCAATCATCGAGCAATCGGCTTGAAAAGATGAAGGGGGAACAACTCCCAAGTCATGGATCGAAAAATTAACCGTGTCCCCCAAAACCGAGAACGACAACTCTCCATTCTTAACATTGATCAAGGTGTTTGTAGTCGCCATGAACGGTCGCCCTAGTAAGATTGTGTGATCTCGCCCTTCGTTGCTCACCTCCCCGACATCCAAAATGACGAAATCCATGGGAACTATGAGGTTCCCCACTTGTACCAAAACGTCTTCTACTACGCCCTTCGGATATCGGATCGAAAAGTCGGCCAATTGCAAGCACATCCTCGTCTCCTTGAGATCGCCCAACTTCAATTGTTTAAAGATGGAGTAGGGCATCAGATTGATTCCCGCACTGAGGTCCAACATCCCTCATGTTTCCTTTCCGTTCCCAAGGGTAATCTTGATGCAAAATCTTCCCGGATCACCCTCTTTAGGCGGGAGAGGGTTGCTATAGACGATACTTGCCGCGTTCGATATACACACTTTCTCGTTATCCTCGAACCTTCGCTTCTTGGACGTCGATTCCTTGAAAGACTTGGCGTACGCGGGCACATTCCGAATTATGTCGAGCAAAGGGAGGTTAATGTTAACCTTCGATAGCATCTTGTATAACTCGAGAAATTGGTCATCTTGTTTTGTCGGTCGGATACGACTCGGGTATGGAATCGGAGGCCGGTACGGCGTCGCGGATTTGTGGAGTCCTCCGGTAGTCTTGGTCTCCGTCACCTCTCCGATTGAAGAAGACAAGGGTGAGCTAGGATCGGTTATGGGCTCGTTCGAGCCTCGCATGGTCGGATCTTGTTGGAATTGGGGTGAGGGCGTTGAATCATTGTCGGGAAGAGCAACTTTGTTATCCACCAACTTTGAGCTTCGAAGTAATGTCACGGCTTGATCTTGAGCCGGTTGACTTGGTAGCTTATCTTTGTCACGGGCCCGTTTAAGTTCATTAACATCCGTCGCAACTTGCCCAAGTTGTGTTTCCAAACTCGCGAGCCATTTTGTCAATTCGGATAGGATAAACTCAATGTTCGGTTGACGCAATGTCGACTTGTCTTGTGGAGGCGGATATGACGCTTGAGAAGGCGGGAACGGTGGTGGTCTCGCATTGAACGGGGCTTGAGGACGTGGTTGTTGCATCGGAGGCCCGGGAGGCATTTGAGCTTGGGACGTGTCCCCCCACCTAAAGTTAGGGTGGTCCCTCCGCATATATGGGGTTTCGTTTTGATAGGCTTGGTACCCTTGAACCGCAAATGCTTGCTCGTCGAAACTACTCGGTGGACCATAAACCGTCGGGCACGCACTAGCTCCATGACCCGAGGTACAACATGTGGGGCACGTCTCCATCGAACCAGTGAAAAGTTGGATGAGGGAGGCCACTTGGCTCTCTAGTTCGGTGATCTTACGGGCCCACTCGGGCTCCTCTTTTGTCGAAACCTACTTCACTTGCTCCTTCCGCTCCAAGATACTTATGCGATGGTCGGCGGCGGCCATGTTCACAAATATGTCGTACAACTCCCTCGTCGAGCGTCCGGCTAGATTTCCGCTGGCGGCATTGTTCACCATACGCTTGGATGCAAATGTCAACCCGTTATGAAAGAATTAATTCAAGAAATCCCCGGTGAACCGATGATGGGGGCATTTGGTGAGATAGCCCTTGAATCGCTCCCACGCCTCGTAGAAGGTCTCGTCACTCACTTGACGGAATGAGGCGATCTTTGCTCAAAAATCGGCCATTTTATCTTGAGAATAGTACTCCTCCATAAACCTCTCGGTCACCATGCCCTAATTGGTAAGGGAATCGGCCGGCAACGTCATGAGCCACTCATTGGATTTATCTTTCATTGTGTGCGGGAAACACCTCATTTTAATTTGATCAATGTGCATCCCTTGGCGCGGAAAGCTTGACACCGTGTAGGAAAAGACGCGTAGGAATTGAAGAGCGTCCTCTTGTGGTAGGCCGTGAAAATTCGGAAGTCGGTTGAGATCAATCGGACGTAAGTCATACTCGAGGGCTTCAGGGCTTAACCGGATGCTTGAGGAGAAATCGCCCATATATGGCCGTGATACTTCCTTTATACTATTTGTCGGGACTCCATCGGGGGTGGCAAACGGGTGGCCACACACATCTTGTACGGCGTAAGGACTTTCGTTGACAGCGGGCATCCTTGGAAAGTCTTGTGGATGTGGATCTCGAAATCGATGCGTGGGTCCGGTCGGATGTGGCATGCGAGGTACGTGTAAATGGGGACCGGCGAAGTGTGGCCCTTAAAATTGTGTCCTCGGATCTTGAAAGTCCAGTTGAAATGGGTACGGCGGGCCATCAATAATCGGGCCTTGGAATTGTGTTACATGTGTCGACGGGTGATGGGGGAATAGATTGATCAGACCTGATTTGGGGTAGATCTGATTTGGAGATCTGGAGTAATGTGAATAAAACAAGACCGACTCGGCCTGAGCGAGGGTCTGGCTAGGCCTGTTGGGAAATAGGGCATCAGGAAAGATGGGTACAACTCTTCTTTTCTCCTGAGCTGATAAAAGCGCTCTACCAGAAAATACTTAACTAGAGTCAAGCTCGGTATTGATACTGAGGTGATACATAGGAAAGAAAAGAGGAAGACCTGGAACGGGGAAGACCTATTTTCCGGACTCCTAATAAAGAGACAAGTGGGACCACTTGTCAGAATTGGTTGCGTAACGGCCCGAGATTCGTGGCATGTGCTCCTGAGATCCCGGCTGGGATCCCCACCAGTAGAAACTATAAGTATCTCAACCCCAAGGCTGAGAGAGGTAGGTCATTCTTTGATCATTCCTTCTTATTTTCTGGAAAACACCTCAAACGCTTACTGACTTAAGCATCGGAGAGGTTTCCACCGGAAAACCACCGGTGGTCCTTTCTAACTCGTGTTTGTGGTGCAGGTCTGGGAGGTGTTCGTGTTTTAGGCGTCATTCTAGGCGTTGGTCATTTTTTGGGTGGGAACAATTGGCGCCGTCTGTGGGAAAGACGATCAAGTTAAGACGTGAGGTTTTCTTTTTTCATGGCTTCAGACGGTTTACGACGGAACTTGGTGGGTGAGCTTGGCGGAACCCCTAGTTCCACTGCGCCGTGGGGGATGCCCAGGTCGACAGATACGTTGGCGATGGGGCCAGGAGAGAAAGTGCCGTCGGCAGGGGCCGCGCCAGGCGCTACACCGCCCCCACTCAGTAGATTTGTGCCAACTTTGGGTGGTTCATTTAACGAATCCTTCCTTTTGCAGCTCTCGGAACTAATCGGCAAAGCCGTGGAGACAGCGGTGGAAAAGAAGTTCGCGGAGATGGCGACGCCGCCATCCAACACGCCACCAGCACGAACTGTCCCGGTAGTTGGAACGGAGCCATTGCGAGGACAGCATGCGGATCGGGCTCCTTTACAAGACAGGGAAGAGCACTTCTCCACCTCCGACAGCGAGACTTCAAGCCAGACTAATCCAGGTCTGGCTGAACAGATGCAGAGCTTGCAAAAGGAGGTGAGGGAGTTTAAGAGGAAAATGGCGACTGGCGGTGCGATTCCGCCGATAAGGGTTACACCGTTTACTAAGGAAGTTATGCGAGATGATGTGCCGGCTTCATATCGCTCTCTAGGCTTCGAGTACAATGGAACCACGGACCCGTGGGACCATCTCAGTCGCTTCAAGATCGCGGTAGCCCTGCATAAATTTTCAGACGCCGTCATGTGTCGGGTCTTCCCGATGACTTTTACTAAATTAGCCCAGCTCTGGTTTAGTCAGCTGCTGCCGAGGTCTATCAGCAATTTTGACGAGTCCAGCTCAGCCTTTTTACACCAGTTCACGAGTTGTAGAAAGTATCAGAAAATGCCGCTCGAACTTTTCAGTTTGAAGCAGAAAGAGAATGAGAGCCTCCGCGCTTACATCAACAGGTTTACAACCGCTAAGTTAGAGGTGCCTTTTGCGTCTGAAGAGCTGTTGGTGAATGCTCTGGCGCAAGGTTTGAGAAGAGGGGAATTCTTCCAGTCACTGGTGGTGAAACCAGCTCTGAAATTTGGGGAGCTCTTGGAGAGAGCGGAAAAGTATATCCATCTGGAAGAAGCTTTGAAGATCAAGGATGAGGGAGAAAGGAAGAGAGAAAGGCATGATCGCGAGGAAAGAGGAGCTGTGAAAAAGCTTAGGCCAGACCTGTTTGGAGGGAGGCCTCGCTTTGATAAATACACTCCCTTAGCAACCCCACAGGGTGAAATCTTACAGGCAATCGAGAAGCATCCAGACCTGAAGTGGCCAAAGACCTACTCACAGAGGCCCAGGAAAAAAGATCAGATCATTTCTGTCGCTTCCACAACGAGTATGGACATGACACTGACCAGTGTACCCATCTAAAGGACGAGTTGGAGAGGCTAGTTCCGGCCGGACATTTAAAGGAGTATGTTCGGATGAGGAGAGAGGAAGCCAGGTCTGGCAACAAGAATTATGATCGGTCCCTGTCAGATAAGGGAAGCCAGGATAGGGTGCGAACTGGAGTAAGAAGATCTGATTAGACCCAGGTCATCCATGGAGAAATCCAGATGATTACCGGAGGAGAATTGGAGGAGCATTCCAAGTGGACACAACACAGTTATGTTAGAGCCGCAAAAGATCTTGTTCGAAAATCACGTGACGTGGGACAAATGACCTCTACCCCTAACATCTGTTTCAGGTCTGAAGATGGAGATGGCATTCTAGCCCCACACATGGATGCTCTGGTTATAACTAAAACTATCGCTAATTATAATGTCCGTAGAATTTTCGTGGATACTGGAAGTTCTGCCGACATTTTGTTTTATGATTTCTTTAGGCAGTTGAAATTGAATTTAGAGCTGGAAGAGGTCACCACCTCCCTAGTGGGATTTGCAGGGGGAGCCCTGAAGCCCTTGGGGGCGGTGAGGCTCCTCGTGACGTTAGGAGAGGAGCCGTACAGGGTGACAAGAACGGTGCGTTTCTTGGTGGTGGATGCACCTTCCTCTTATAATTTCATGTTGGGTCGGCCATCCTTGAGCCAGTTCCAGGTTGTTATATCTGTCTTCCATATGAAGATGAAGTTTCCGGAGGAAGATGGAACGGGAGAGGTCAGGGGTGACCAATATGCCTCACGACAGACCTACGTAGAGTGCATTAGGAGGAATGCGGAGGAAGAAAGACAGAGCAAAAGGGCTAGAGTAGAGCCACCAAAGACAGATCTGGTTAGTAGAGAGGAAGGGCTGATGATGGTCAAAGTAATCCCAGGGGATGAAAGCCGGGTCCTTCGAGTAGGGACAACCCTCAGTCCGGAAATTTTTACAGATCTAGTTGCGTTGTTTAGAAGCAGCTCGGATGTGTTTGCTTGGTCCCCAGAAGACCTGGTAGGGATCGACCCAGAGGTGGCAGAGCACCGCCTCAACATCAGCTCGGATGCAAAGCCAGTAAAGCAAAAGAAACGTAATTTTGGGCCCGAGAAGGAGGCTGTTATAGAGGCTGAGGTGGAAAAACTGTTAAAGGCTAAGCACATCCAGGAAATACAATCCCCTGAATGGCTTTCCAATGCTGTCCTGGTTCCCAAGACTCCGGAGGACTGGCGCATGTGTATCGATTTCAGGGACCTCAATCGTGCTTGCTCGAAAGATCACTATCCTTTACCTAGAATTGACCAGCTCGTCGACTCTACTACTGGATGTGAGCTCTTGAGTATGATGGATGCATCCCAAGGGTATCACCAGATTAGATTAGCCAAAGATGATTGGAAGCGGGTCAGCTTTATTACCCCGAAGGGGACGTATTGCTATGTTGTGATGCCTTTTGGTTTGAAAAATGCAGGAGCCACCTATCAACGTTTGGTTGATAAGATGTTTAAGAACCAACTTGGGCGAAACATGGAATTTTACGTGGACGATATGCTGGTTAAGAGCGTGAAAGCAACGTTGCACGTGGAAGATCTGCGGGAGACCTTTGATACTCTGCGATGGTACGGGATGAAGCTTAACCCCAATAAATGCGCGTTCGGGGTTAGAGCTGGTAAATTCCTGGGCTACATGGTCATGGAGAAGGGTATCGAGGCAAATCCCGAGAAGGTCAGAGCAATTATTTACATGCGGGCGCCCAGGAATGTGAAAGAAATGCAATTCTTAGCAGGGCGTATTAACGCTTTAAGCATATTTGTGTCCAGATCTGCAGAGAAGAGTTTACCATTCTTTCAATCTCTGAGGAAGAAAGCAAAATTTCAATGGAACGATGAGTGTGAGGAAGCATTTAAAGCATTGAAGGAGCATTTGGTTGGCATGACCTTGCTCACGAAGCCTTTCCAAGGGGAGCCATTGATCCTATACTTATCTGTAGGACAACAGGCGGTCAGCTCGGTTTTAATCAGAGAACAAGGTAAAATACAGAGACCAGTCTACTTCTGGAGCAAGGTCTTGCACGCAGCAGAGATTAGGTATGTAGAAGTGGAAAAGGCGATGCTAGCGATAATAGGGACTACTCGCAAGTTACGGCCATATTTTCTTTCTCATAGGATGGTTGTGCGAACTAACCTCCCACTGAGGGCCATAATGGACGAACCAGAGGCATCCGGACGGCTAGTCAAGTGGATAATAGAGCTCAGTGAGTTCGACGTTACATTCGAGGTGAAGACAGCAATAAAAGCCCAGGCCTTAGCCGATTTTATGCAGGAAATGACCGGTCCTCTGGGTGCACTGAAAGAATGGACCATCTTTACAGATGGCTCGGTCTGCAACTAGGGCTGTGGGGCAGGGATTGTCTTGATAGATCCATCTGGTGTGTCGACCGAATCTGCTGTACGCTTGAATCATACATTTTCCAATAACGCCGCTGAATATGAGGCCCTCTTGCGAGGAATCCAAATGTCGAAAGATCTGGGTGCAGAGCGGGTATGTGCTAAGGTGGATTCCCAGTTGGTTTGCAAGCAGATCGGTGGTGAATTTGAAACTCGGGAGGAGAACATGCAAAAATATCTGGCTAAATTTAGAGAGCTGGTTAAGGACATGAAGGGCTGCACGGTATTGCAGATTTCTCGGGAAGAGAATGCCAGAGCTGATTATTTAGCAAAAATAGCCAGCTCGGCTACAGATTGTGACAAGAGGACAATAACATTACTGGGAGCAGATGCGGAGTTCGGTGTTGCACAGGTCTGTTCGGTATATGAAATTGATGATTGACGTTCCCCTATTACAGCTTATTTACAACATGATAAATTGTCGGAGGATCGAAGAGAGAAAGCTAAGGTGAAAATTAGGTCTGCTCATTTTTGTTTGATCGGAGGAATCCTGTTTCGGCGCGGGTTTGGAAGACCCTTGTTGCGGTGTCTAGGCTGGGAGGAAGGCGCCCAAGTCCTTAGGGAAATCCATGAGGGCTGTTGTGGTAATCATATGAGGGCCAGAGTTCTGGCCAGCAAAGTGTTAAGAGCTGGTTACTTTTGGTCTTCTTTGAGGAAAGAGGCCGAAGCCTTTGTCAGGAAATGTGAAAAATGCCAGAAGATGGCCCCTCTGATTCACCAGCCAGCAGAAGAATTGGTGACAATGAGTTCCCCCTGCCCTTTCGCGAAATGGGGGATTGATCTAGTCGGCCCATTCCCGATGGCCCCAGCCCAAAAAAAGGTTTTTAATTGTGGCCATAGATTACTTTAGTAAGTGGGTTGAGGCGGAAGCTCTTGCAAAAATAACGGAGGAAGCGGTAATGGGATTTATATGGAGAAATGTTGTCTGTCGCTTTGGTGTGCCAAGAGTCTTGATATCGGATAATGGTACTCAGTTCATGGGAGCCAAAATTAAGGCCTGGTGTGTTAAGATGAAAATCCAGCAGCATTTCACGTCTGTATACCATCCGCAGGCGAATGGTCAAGTCGAGGTGACCAACCGCATTCTGGTCCAAGGGCTCAAGTCACGACTGGAAAGATCTGGAGGGAAATGGGTGGAAGAGCTAAATGCAGTGCTCTGGGCATATCGTACAAACCCTAAGGAGAGCACGGGAGAAACTCCCTTTAGCCTCGTATACGGAATGGATGCTGTGGTCCCTGCAGAAATTAGTCTAGAGACTCATCGAGTGCAGAATTACAACCAGGCCTAGAATGAAGCGTTAATCCAAGATGCTCTGGACTTAGTTGAGGAGAAGAGAGACCAAGCGGCGGTGCGAATGGAACACATGCGAGGTCGGATCAGAGCGGCTTACAATAAAACAGTTCGAGAGAGGCGCTTCCAAGTAGGAGATCTTGTCTTAAGAAGAGCTGACCTGGGAAAGACAAAAGGAAAGTTAGAGGCATCTTGGAAAGGGCCGCTTCGAGTCATTCAGACCTTACCAGGAGGTGCTTACAAGCTAGAAGAGCTGGACGGCACAGCAATCCCCCGTGCTTGGATTATAGTTAATCTGCGAAAATTTTATACGTAATTGTAATCTTTAACGTTTGTTTATTTATGCAATGAAAACTGCAGGATTATCTTCGCCAGATTACTAATATGTTTACCATCAAGGCAGAATTGGCCAAAGGCAGATGCCCATGATATTGGCAGATCTACCTGCCAGCTTGATTCAACATTTGTTGAAAATGGATTCCTATAATTTTTCTAACCAGGCCACCGATAAAATCATTACGCAAAGTCATTATTAGCAAAGCATTACCTTTTATTTCAGATTGATAATTGGAAAGACGCTTACAAAGAGAGAATACGGAAATATAAGGCGATATTTTCAAAGAAAATTGCATTGATAATCGCAAGATACAAATTACAAACGTAAGAAAATAGCAGAATAAAAATTAAGCCTTAAGG
Organism: Phtheirospermum japonicum; assembly: GCA_014905375.1. NCBI lineage: Eukaryota > Viridiplantae > Streptophyta > Magnoliopsida > Lamiales > Orobanchaceae > Phtheirospermum > Phtheirospermum japonicum. Next base: position 1,385,835 of record BMAC01000160.1, read on the forward strand.
GGGAGGTACGGAGGCAAGATGTCGACGGAGTTCCTGGATCGTTTCCTCATTTTCCAGAAGGCGGACACGAAATCGCTCTTGTATGTCCACGGCGATGTCCCAGCTGATGTACAAGTCGGAATTCTCCTCTTCTAGTTCACGAATGCGTCGCTGAAATCGATGCCGTTCATGACGATATTTCAGTTTTCTCTCAGTCAGTTTTTCCACGCGATCCTGCAGCTGGAAAATTTCTGCCCAAAGCTGATCCCTTTCACGGAGCAGGCGGCTATGCTCCTCGGCGGGAACATGGTTGGAAGACGAGGATGATGCCATTATAGGGGGATAACAAATGAAGGGATAGGAGCCAGTATATATAGGAAAGAAAAGGGCGGGAAGTCACATTAAGTTGGCACGCAAAAAGCTCAGATGGGTGATCTCCTCGATTTGCGAAACCCTAAAATCCTGAAGGCTAAAAACAACATGTTCAGCCAGACCTGGCTAAGCAGATACTTTGAAATTTTGCCTGACCTGATTGTCAGTTTAAAGCCAGGATTGGCTAAGGATGGATGTACTTAATTTTACCTGACCTGATTATCAGTTTAAAACCAGGATTGGCTAAGGACGGATGTCCTCGATTTTACCTGACCTGATTGTCAGTTTAAAGCCAGGATTGGCTAAGGACGGATGTCCTCGATTTTACCTGACCTGATTGTCATTTTAAAGCCAAGATTGGCTAAGGACGGACGTCCTCGATTTTACCTGACCTGATTGTCAGTTTAAAGCCAGGAATGGCTAAGGACGGATGTCCTAAAATTTTGCCCGACCTGATTGTCAGTTAAGCCAGGGTTGGCTGAGGACGGATATCCTGAAATCTTACCTGACCTGATTGTCAGTTTAAAGCCAGGAATGGCTAAGGACGGATGTCCTCAATTTTGTCTGACCTGATTATAAGTGCAGGCTAAAGACGAACGCCTCGATTCGCCTGACCAGGTAGTCAGCTTAGCTCAGGCTAACTAGAAGATACACGCATGGATTTTCGGACCCACAAGGGTTTCTTGCTGTGCATATGTGCCTGACTTGTTTGTCAGCTGAAATATACAAATGCGTTGGACCTGGTTAAGGTATAAAACCTTATGAGGTAAATGCTTAACTAGTAACACAAATGAATGCAGGAATTAACAGATTAACAGATTATTTGAGAAATATTCAGAAAGAACTCATGACATTCATATATTATTTGCACAAATATAAAAATACCGGTTGCTCACACCTTTCAGAAAAAGGTTGGCAACTTTGATTACATGAGATTGCAGGAAATAGTGAAAATAAAGCTAAGGTGTTTAGTCATGAGAAGATCTCCGATCTGAAGCCAGAGCTCGACGAACTCGCCAGAGTTCACGCTCTGTTTCGTGCAGGCGGCGGCAATATTTGTCAGAACGATCGGCAAGCGTTGGAACTTCACCGGCAGCGGCGGTCAGGCGACCTACCGATTCGGCCAGGTCCGCCTTCTCCTCTTGGAGTTGGCGGTTAACTTGCCGGAGCTCAGCCCACTCCCTTTTGTAAAAACATTTTTTCTGACGTTTCCTCTCCAAAAGGCGGTAGAGGTAGCCGATCTTCTCCTTGAGGGAAGTGATCTGATCGGAAAGCTTGAACTTGTGTACGACGAGGGAGATGTTCTTGCACCTCACTGCATTGAGTTCGTTAATAAGGGGGGAGGATGCCATGACAGGAAATTACAGAGAAAATTTCAAGGAGAAATAATGAATACAGGCACGTATTTAAAGAAGTAAAGGCGCGTGGAAAGAGAATTGTCAGGGTACTAGGGTTTCCGAAAAATCAGGAAACCTTAGAGAACTCGAAAGCCACAACGAGACAAAATACAAGAACTTTATTATTTATCCAAAGGCAGGCAATACAAACTTCAAATATAAATCAAAGAAGCCACACAGGCAATACATCAGGTCTGTCTAAAAATACAACAAAGGCATAGAAAGCTAAGGTTCTGCATCCAGCTCTGTGGCTAGCTGTTCCACAACATCTTCAACCAGGGCACCGGGGGACGTTCCTCCTGGTAGCTCACCCAGACCAGCGAAGGTTGGGGATGGAGAAGAGTCAAGGACAGCCAAGGTGAGATCCTGGTCTGGATGAGACACAGCAGGCAGAGGAGAGTGAAAGAGAGAAAGGATGTGCTCTGCGAACTCCGTAGCCTCAGCGAGATGCAAACAGTCTTGCTCCTTGGCGTAAACAAAAGAGGCGGGCTCAGGAGGAGTTTTTAGGGGAATATCCCGATCAAAGATAGCGTTGGGATCGGCTACATTGGCTGCACTCCACTTAGCATGCTCGTCTAGGGCAAAATAATAATAGTTCATGGCCTCAGGGAGAAGCAAGGAGTAGAGCTCTTTGGACCCTAGGAAAGCTCTCTTGGCCTCCTCCATAGCCAATTGAATTAACTTGAGGCCCTCTTCGGAGCCTAGAAATTCCATCCTCCACTCCGCCTTGGCTTTGATCAAGGTCTCATCTACCAGACTGCGAGCCTCATCCAGGGCTTCGTCCCTTGCCTCAGCACGAGCGGTCTCGATCATCTTCTCCTGTGCCTTGCGCATCTCTGCAGTTTCAGCCTTTGCTTTCTTGAGTTTCTCTCTCAGCTCTTCCCCTTGCCTTTTTAGTTGCACTCCTCTCTCCTTAGCAAGAGTCCTGATGCGCTCCATTTTCACGACGAGCTCCTTGTTCTCCTTAACCACATCAAATTGGATTAACGATCTGGTGATGCGAGAGGCCAGAAGGGCCTTCTTGGAAGAAGCCTAATCAGTAAAAATCAGTAAAAGTTAGCACAGGAGCAAATGGTATGCCATGGGTATGAGGAACAAGAAATTTACTCGGGCTTCGTCCTGACACCAGGACTCCAGTAGCTGACGATCCGTCATTTTTTCCAAGTCTGGTTTGTCTGCTGGTAGCATTTGCCGGAGCACGTATTGTACGGCAGTCTCCCCCGAGCAGTTGGCGATTGAATTAATCGGGGGTGGGCTGCTGCGAGTAATGGCAGGAGGGGCGTTGTGAGTTGAGGGGACTAGAGCACGATCGCTGGAGGATGTGCGCGGCCTCTTGGAAAGAGGAAGTGTATCTTCCTATGAGTCAGAGGAAGAGGGTCTGGCAAGAGCAGGTCGAGGAGGCAGTTGAGCAAGATTAGAGCCGACTTCTGGAAGGGAATCTTGAGCGGGTTTAGAAGGTCCCACCCCATGTTCGACAGCCCTGGAAGTTCCGCTGGCTCTCTTCTTGGCTGCCTCGATCATTTCGCGCATCATCTTGTCTGGAAGCATAAGAAAAGAGAGGTAAGGATAAAATAAACAAGCAAAGCAAACCCAGAAGGAGAGAAACTATACCGATCTCTTTGGTTAAAGGAGCTGTTTCTGACCCATTGTTAAAAAAATCCAAGACAGAGGGAAGGAGAAGGTCAGTCACATGGAGAGGATTCTCATTTAAAGTAGAAATAATTTTCTTTATACGGGAAGACCTGTTAGTAGAGGACGGGGGGGATATGTAGGTAATCCTTCAATGGGCTTAGGATTAAAACCCCAGTCCTCGCTATAATAAACAAAGAAGAATTTCTTCCTCCAATCCTTGTTGGAAGTAGGAAGTTTAAATAAAAAGTGAACTCCGGGTCGGGATGTCAAGTAAAAACAACCTGGAAAAGAGCTTTTCGCTTGGAAGAGCTGGAAGAAGGTATGAGCAGAAGGGTCCAGACCAGCGTGACGCATGGCCAGACTATAACAGACCATGATACGAAAGGAGTTAGGGGTAAATTGAAAAAGGGTATTTGGTATATTTTGGCTATTTCCAGCATTAATGGGTGTACGGGAAGGTGTAGGCCTGCCTGAAACTGGTCTTGGTAAAAGGTTAACCATCTAGCCAGCGATTGACAGGCTAATATACCTGCCAGAGGGCAATAGACGTCGTAAGGATTGGAGATTTTGTGTTTATGGCAAATTTCCTCCACCGTCCTTTTACTCAGGATAGAGGTAATTTTGGGGTGATCGGTGGTGGCTGGAGGATATTCCAGGCCGTCGGAGGAAGAGGAGAGGGTAGCCACCGCCGCGGCTGCCGAAGAAGAGAGGGATAAAGAATCGGAGTCCACTGTGGGGGTGTCAGATGGGGAAGGAGAAGAAACTCTCGTCGTTATAGGAGGATCTGATAGTGGAGGAGAAGGTAGTATCTCCGCCGTTGGAGTAGCAGGCGGTGAAGAAGCATTATTAGGGGGAGCGTTAGAAGACGACGCCATTTTAAGGAAATTAAAAGGAGATCAGGGGCTAAGAGAAGTACCTGGTTTGTAAAAGATTGCCGAAAAAATCAAATTGAGAAATCTGAATCGGAGAGGATCGCCCGAAATTCCAAGAGAGAGAAAGGAGGCTCGAGAAATTTGGAGAACTGAAAAATGCAAAGTGACAGTTCAGCGGGAATAAAAGGAAATAAGATAAAATTCGAAAAACGGAAATCGATAAAGGCGGGATTTGAAGGGATTCTCGCATTTAATGTTGGCAGATGAACAGTACCCTAGGCGGTGAGCTGGAACGTCAACCACCCTAGAGTAGGGCTAACGTGGCAGTACTGGGGAGGGCGTGAAAATATGGGAAATGAACCGACACCATTAGCACCTGTAATTAGGCTTCAAGCGGATTTCTTGGGATCCGTGCAAGGCACGAGTAATAAACGTGTGGGTCTTCATTTAGGACGAACACCCCTGGGGTATAACAGTTCTACCCCAATACCTGTAGGGGGGAGGAGTTGATGGGGTAATAGATTGATCAGACCTGATTTGGGGTAGATTTGATTTGGAGATCTGGAGTAATGTGAATAAAACAAGACCGTCTTGGCCTGAGCGAGGGTCTGGCTAGGCCTGTTGGGAAATAGGGCATCAGGAAAGATGGGTACAACTCTTCTTTTCTCCTGAGCTGATAAAAGTGCTCTACCAGAAAATACTTAACTAGAGTCAAGCTCGGTATTGATACTGAGGTGATACAGAGGAAAGAAAAGAGGAATACCTGGAACGGGGAAGACCTATTTTCCGGACTCCTAATAAAGAGACAAGTGGGACCACTTGTCAGAATTGGTTGCGTAACGGCCCGTGATTCGCGGCATGTGCTCCTGAGATCCCGGCTGGGGTCCCCACCAGGAGAAACTATAAGTATCTCAACCCCAAGGCTGAGAGAGGTAGGTCATTCTTTGAGCATTCCTTCTTATTTTCTGGAAAACACCTCAAACGCTTACTGACTTAAGCATCAGAGAGGTTTCCACCGGAAAACCACCGGTGGTCCTTTCTAACTCGTGTTTGTGGTGCAGGTCTGGGAGGTGTTCGTGTTTTAGGCGTCATTCTAGGCGTTGGTCATTTTTTGGGTGGGAACAACGGGTCAGAGTGTGGCGAAACTTGATGTTGGGGCTCGGGTGTCGGCACACGAGCATGAGATGGGGAAAATGGGCCTTGAAATCGAGCATTCGAGCTTTGAGGGTCTTGATTTGGAAACCTGTTCCCCCTTTGATCAAGCGGTAAACCGTAAGAGGGTTGTGGACCTTGGTGAAGCGGTCCATGAGGTGATGAAGTCGGCCCGGTCGTTATTTGAGGCGGAGGTATCCCTTGGTTGTCTTGAGTAAGTGCGGGTGGCGTTGGGTTTTCGAACGAATTGGTCATCGTTCACTCCTCTACCACCGTAGGTAAGGATGGGTCGAACGTGTCTTGATTCCTTGCGGCTCGTCTCACCCTCTCGGGATCGGTCAAATACGAAGTGAATTCTCGTCCAAGCGATCGCCTACCTTGCATACACAACACTCAACAAAGGGATTACGGTATCGAGTATGAAACACTAATCTAGTCTAATCTACTAATTAAGACAACAAGAAGAGTAATTAAGAATACCATTAGCCTTAATCTATCCCCGATAACGGCGCCAAAATTTGATCGAAGATTTCCTAACACTTTAAGAAATCTTCTCCGCAATAGTACAGAGTTGATTGTAGAGCGATAAGTTTTCCCGAGTCGTGTCTCTCGAGGATAGATGTAATCGGCTTTAAGTATTTTTAATTAATCTCTTGTTATTCTTAATTAAACTAATCTAATCTAAGAAAACATTAATCATTGGTTTGGTTTTGAGTTGTAATCACTAAACTTGAATTGAAAAGAGAGCTTGAAAAATATTGAGGCAAGGAGAAAGGAATTTAAAACTTGCTTGAAAATAATTAGACTTAATGACACAAATTTAACCTATTTAATAACCTTAATTAAATTAAAACTATTAACTAAGAGAGCTTGTAAATTTAAAAGTTAAAAAGGAGGGAAAGTCAAACTTAAATTCAAAAGAAGTCAAATGCATTTAATAGGTAAAAGTCAAATGTTTCAAAGGGGAAAGCTACTAATAACTTTCAAGGCTCCAAAGTTTGTTTGAACAAAAAGAGTAAAAAGCTTCAAAACTAAGCATCAATGGAGTTTTTACTACAAGAAGAAAACCAACCTAAAAGTTGAAGTGTGAATTTTAGAAGCATAGGGAAGACAACTCTACTAAATTTAATAACCAACACAAAGTAAATGCAACAACACAAGAACAACACCAAATAAGGGAAAGTTTACTACCAATATTGCATTCCAACCAAAAGCTTCAAATGTAGAGTACAATCTTCAAAGCAATTAGAACAACTCCAACTCAATAGCTTGAATACAAGATTACTAACTAAGAACAACCAACTAGACTACTCACTAAAACTAAACTAACTAAGGATTAAAGCTAGGGTTTGCAATGGAATAGTGAAAATGAGCTTGGAAGAGATTGAATGGGGTTCAAAATAAGCCAAGGAAGGATAAGGTTGGTGGGGGAGAGTGCTAGCTTTTTATACAAAAATGCAGGGGCAAAAACGTCAAATGGGTCAAAAAAATCTGCGTGTCAGTCGATCGACTGAAATGCCCAAAAATCATAAAACACACTGCCGAGCAGTCGATTTCCACGAGGTTCAGTCGACCGACTGATCTTGAGTCGATCGACAACAAGTCCAGTCGATCGACTGAGAGGCAGTTCCGGCTCATTTTTCTCGTTTCCGCTCTAAACCTCCGTCGGCTGTTGCTCCTCATTTGCGCTGTGTTCCCTTGCTTGCTTGTTCTAATTCGAGTCGAATGGGATGTCCTGAGTGTGTACGGGACCGCTTCGGTCATCCCACGGCCACAAAAAATGAGTAGAAATAAACGAAAATCTAATGAAAACCGCACAAAAGTTACAAAAATCTAAAACTAATAAAATCGGCCAAAATGACTCCTAATACACATAAAAGCAAACAAAACACATGCAATCACGACACAAAACGGTAACAAAAATACGTACAAAAACATGCAAATCACTTAGCTGGGGCCAAAAGTATCCCGCTCTCAGGACCTTACTCGATAGGGCTCTAGCACCCATGTTATTGCTACAACACCCTTCGTGGACCTCTCTAAGAACATGAGTGCCCTCTTCCGAGCCCAGACATCGTAGAAGGGGTTGTCCATATCCTCTCCGGAAGAGCTCTCCTTTAATTAAGTAAAATCGAGCAGGCCTGGTCTTCACCTTCACTTCTTCTTTCTTGTCTTTTGGCAGCTCTCCCTTCTCTAAATATGTTTTGATAGGGTGTCGCCAGTCCTTTCTAACTTCCTCTAGGGCGTGCACCTCCTCTTCCCCAAACTCTCGGTACGCCATCAACAGGGTGATCCTCCTTTCCCGGCAGTCTGTCACAGAACTGGCTACTTTGGCAAGGTAATCGGCCCGGCTATTTTCTTCCCTAGGGATCTGATGGATTATCAATGAGCTCATGCCATTCTCCAATTCCCAAAATTGGGTTAAGTATTTTTGCAGATGTTCCTATCTGGTTTCAAATTCTCCATTTATTTGTTTGCATATCAACTGCGAGTCTACCCTGGCACACACCCGATCTGCGCCTAGGTCCTTTACCATCCGCACTCCTCGCAACAAGGCCTCATACTCCGCGGCATTATTGGAGAGAGGATAATTCATGCGGATAGCGTATTCCGTAGTGGTTCCTTCTGGGTCTATCAGCACAACTCCTACACCACAACCGAGGTTTCTAACAGAGCCATCGGTGTAGATCGTCCATTCTTTCGCCCCTTCGGCAGAGTAGGTCATTTCTTGCAAGAAGTCGACCAACGCCTGATCTTTAATTGCCGTTCGTGTCTCGAAATTGATGTCGAACTCACTGAGTTCGATTATCCACTTCACTAGGCGTCCCGAGGCCTCTGGCTTGTCCATGATTGTCTTCAAGGGTAGATTAGTTCTGACCACAACGCTGTGTGAAAGAAAATAAGGGCGTAGCTTACGGGCAGTTCCGACTAGAGCAAGCATGGCTAGCTCCAATTCTACATAACGCAGTTCCGCCTCATGCAAGACCTTGCTCCAGTAGTAAATCGGTTTCTGCGCTTTTCCTTCCTCCCTGATCAGGACCGTGCTAACCGCTTGCTTCCCCACGGATAAATACAAGATCAAAGGCTCCCCCTGAACAGGCTTTGTAAGCAAGGACATGTTGGCCAAATACTCCTTCAACCTTTGAAATGCATCCTGGAATTTGTCATCCCATTGGAACCGAGCTCTTTTCCGTAAAGCTTGAAAAAATGGTAGGCTCTTCTCAGCCGAACGTGAGACAAACTACTCAAGGCCACTATTCGTCCAGCCAAGCATTACATTTCTTTAACATTTCTCGGGGGCTGCATATCCATAATTGCCTGAACCTTTTCAGGATTAGCTTCAATACCCTTCTCTGTCACCATGTAGCCCAGGAATTTTCCAGCTTTTACCCCGAACATGCATTTTTTGGGGTTGAGCTTCATTCTGTACCTTCTCAGGGTATCGAAGGTATCCTCTAGGTCCCCCACGTGTGAAGTTGCTTTCACACTTTTCACCAGCATATCGTCCACGTATACCTCCATATTCCTCCCCAGTTGACTCTTGAACATTTTGTCCACCAACCGCTGGTACGTGGCTTCCGCATTCTTAAGTCCAAACGGCATGACCACATAGCAATATGTCCCTTTCGGGATTATAAATCTAACACGCTTTTGGTCTTCCTTGGCCAACTGGATTTGGAGATAGCCCTACGAGGCGTCCATCGTACTTAGGAGCTCACAACCCGAAGTGGAATCGACCAGCTGGTCTATTCTTGGCAACGGATAGTGGTCCTTGGGGCAAGCCTTGTTAAGGTCACGAAAGTCTATGCACATCCGCCAGTCTTCCTCTGTCTTGGGCACTAAAACTGCATTGGAGAGCCATTCTGGAAATTGTATTTCCTGAACATGCCCAGCTTTCAAGAGCCTATCCACCTCTGCCGCAATAATAACCTCCTTCTCTGGCCCAAAATTGTGTTTCTTCTGTTTGACTGGCTTTATTGCCGGGCTAATGTTGAGGCGATGTTCAACCACTTCTGGATCAATCCCGACCAGATCCTGGGAGACCAAGCAAATATATCTGCATTATCTCGTAACAACGCCACCAAACCTGTCAAAACTTCAAGGCTGAGGGTTGTCCCAACACAGAGGACTCGACTGTTATCCACTGGGACTACCTCCACAGTCATTAAGTTCTCTTCTCTCTCAGTCGATTTAGGTTTGTCCTCTGTTCGAGCCCTCTTGGCCTGTCTTTCCTCTTCACTTCGCCTAATGCTCTCTACGTATGTCTTCCGTGACGCATACTGATCTCCTCTGAATTCACGTTCTCCATCATGAGCGGGAAATTTCAATTTCATATGGTAAATCGAGACCACCACTTGAAATTTGCTCAAAGAAGGTCTTCCCATCATCACATTATAAGAGGAGGCTGCATCTACCACCAAGAACCGGACTATCCTGGTCTGTCTAAATGGCTCGTCCCCCAGTGTAACCAAAAGGGTAACTGCTTCAAGGGGTTTCAACGCACCTCCTGCAAATCTTACCAACGATGTCGTGACCTGTTCCAACTCCACATCCAGGTTCATTTTCTTGAAGCAGTCGTAGAACATGATGTCCGCCGAGCTTCCTGTGTCCACAAAGATTTGTCGGACACTATAATTGGCTATGGTAGCCGTAATGACCAGAGCATCCATATGAGGAGTTAGGATCCCATCCTCATCCTCTGATCCAAAGCAAGAATTTGGACTCGGCGCCACCTGTCCAACTTCTTTTCCCTTTCTCGTCAAATCCCTTGCAACGCGCACATAACTGTTTTGGGTTCGTCTGGAGTGCTCATCCCACTCGCCCCCTGTGATCATCTGAATCTCACCCCGTATAACCTGAGCCAGTTCATTCCTTCTCTCCCCATTTCGCCTACTATCCTGCTCATTCTTACTCTGCCGGGGTCGATCATTACTGAGGTAGCCAGACCTGGACTCTTCCCTTTTCATCTGTGCGTACTCCTTAAGGTGCCCAGCCTGCACCATCCTCTCCAACTCATCCTTAAGATGGGTACATTGGTCCGTATCGTAGCCGTACTCATTGTGATACCAACAAAATCGGTCAGAACTTTCTTTCCTAGGCTTCTGCGAATAAGTTTTAGGACACTTGAGGTCCGGATGTCTCTCTATTACCTGCAAGATTTCCCCCTGATGAGTCGCCAGGGGCGTATACTTGTCGAAGCGAGGTTTTCCACCAGACAGGCCTGTCCTGGATCTTTTTGCTAGTGCTCTCTCCTCTCTATCATATCTTTCTCTCTTCTTCTCTCCTTCCTCTTTGATTTTCAGGGCCTCCTCCAGATGAATATAATTTTCTGCCCTTTCTAAAAGTTCTCCAAATTTCAGCGCCGGCTTTACAACCAACGACTGGAAAAACTCTCCTCTCCTAAGGCCTTGCGCTAGCGCGTTCACTAAAAGCTCCTCGAACGCAGAAGGCACCTCGAGCTTTGCATCGGTAAACCGATTGATATAAGCACGCAGGCTCTCGTTCTCTTTCTGCTTCAAACTAAGCAGCTCGAGCGACATCTTCTGGTATTTTCTGCAGCTAGTGAACTGATGCAGGAAGGCCGAGCTGAACTCATCAAAGTTGCTGATAGAGCATGGTGGCAGCTGACTAAACCAGAGCTGGGCTGACTTAGTGAAAGTCATGGGGGAGACCCGATACATGACTGCATCCGAGAACTTGTGCACTGCTGCTGCAATCTCGAAACGGCTGAGGTGATCCCACAGATCTGTTGTTCCGCTATACTCAAAGCCCAAAGATCTATAGGAAGTCGGCACGTCATCGCGCATGACCTCCTTATTGAACAGCGTGCCCCTCCGCATCGGCACCACATCGGCACTCGCCATTTTTCTTTTGAACTCCCTCACCTCTTTTTGCAGGCTCTGCATCTGCTCGGCAAGGCCTGGATTGTCCTGACTCGACGTTTCACTATCGGAGGTAGAGAAGTGTTCTTCCCTATCTTGGAGGGGGGTCCGATCTGTGCGCTGATTGCGTAACGGTTCTGTTTCCGCTAGCGGGACTGTCCAATCTGGGCGTGCGCCAGGCGGCGGCGCTGAGATCTCCGCGAATTTCTTCTCCACGGCCACTTCCACGGCTTTGCCGATAAGCTCAGACAGCTGCCTGAGGAAATTTTCGTTCAGTGACCCGCCATCAGAAGGCGTAGACCCTCTAGGGTGGGTGGCACGGTGCCTGATCCAGTAGCTACCGATGGTTCCGTTCCCTCCGGCCTCGTCGCTAACGGCCCTGTCAGTCACGACATGCCCCACGCTGCGGCGGAGCTAGGAGTTTCACCTAGTTCCCGACCAGATTCCGCCGTAACCCGTCTGAAGCCATTCCAAAATCTCACGTCTTAGCTCAAAAACTTCCCACAGACGGCGCCAATTGTTTCGCCCAAAAATATGATAACGCCTGAAACCTTGCGCTTTTCCCAACCTGCACACACAAACACGTCTGAAAAGGACCACCGGGGGTTTTCCGGTGGAAATCTCTCCGATTCTTAAGTCAGAAAGCGTATAGAGTGTTTCTGGTGAACAAAGTAAGGAATGCACAAAGAATGAAATACCTTTCTCAGCCTTGGGGCTGAGATATTTATAATTTTCCTCAGTGGGGACTCTTCCGGGATCTCGGAAACAAAGACCGCGAATCAGAGGCCGTTAAGCAACAAATTCTGACAGGTGATCCCCCTTATCCCCTCAGTGAAGATCAGGATGCCAGGTCTACCCTGATCCTGCTCTCTCTTTCTATTCCAGGTCAGGACATCAAGCCTGCCTTGGCGCAATTCTCTAAGGGTCATTTCATAGGAAAACTCCTACCAGGTCAGGATAATTCTTGAGCCGCGGTAATCCTATTTCCAACATCTGCTCTGTCCTTAAGGGATCTAGGTCATACCTTGCCTAGGACTGAGCTGACTTATTTCCTTTTTCTTCACAAGGTTATCTCAAATCAGATTTACCCCAATCCGGGTTTGACCTATTTATGTCCCATCAGTAACATAATTTAAGATGATGAAAAAAATAATTACCATATCAACTTTTTTTTGCAGAGAAGAAAGAGTAGCATAAATACATCAACATCCAAATCACTCCATAATCTCAACCTCAAATTCCAGCAACAAGCCCAATTCCATTCCCATAATTCGCTTTAATTTATAAAGTTAGCCAAATTTGTATCACTTACTACATGAGTTCTTCAAAGTGAATCAAAGGAAATTAAATACACATCCAGGAAAATTCATATAAATCTGTACAAACAACATTAATTCAACAAAAATAGGCATAAGAATAAATACTATCTAATATTAATATATTTTATTCATTTCACTGTTTAAAATAATACAATATACTCGCATTAAAATCAAAAACCAAAAGTATTGTTGTATAAAATTGAAAAATAAAATTCTAATTATTCTCAAACTCACAGAAAATATAAAATACAAACCAAAGGAAATCCTAATGTATTGCAAGTCGATCCATGTGAGAGAAAGAGTAGAGTCGCTAGAGACAAACCCACAAACCTTTGAGTATTCCCACTATTACCATCTTCGATCACCGTGCATAAGATTTCAAATTGGGGAAGTGGGGTTTTTCTTCTCAGATCATCTAGTTTCCAATAATTTTTATTTTTAATTTTCGCAATTAAATTAGTCATAGCAAACGCTAAGCGATGACGAAGAACGGTGGCCGACGACTGCAGTGTTCTAGGTCGGCGAGAGAGGGCAAGCTGAGAAGTTGGTGGGTTTTGTGCGAGGGAGACATGAGATACATATAATCAAAATTTTATTTTGTTTAATAATTAGATATTACGGGCGGGTTGTGGATTGGACATATGAATGGGTTGGATGGATAAATGGGTATAATAAAAATTACTTTTTTCACAGTATGAGACCGTTCTCAACCAAGTATTTATCAAATAAATAAATAAATAAATATATATATATAGAGAGAGAGAGAGAGGGAGAGAGAAAATTCGGTAAGCCCACGGTCAAAGCTCCGACCGCGGTTGAGCCCATTGCAAAGGAGTGTTTTCATGTTGGGATCTCTGGTTGGAGCCCCACCCGTGGGCAGCTGCGCCCGGTTCCTTAAAAAAGTAACTTCTTTCTTCCTCCCTACACGACCGCAGGTCCCCTCCTCCTTGGTTTTTCAACCATCAAAAACTTCATGATTTCTTTCTTCTAAACACAAACCCATATCATATAATCTCACTTTCACCTTTCAATTTCATGAACAAAGAGAATGGGTCCTTTTTTTCGTGCAATTCGGGTTCTAAGTTTGGGGGAATTGGGAATTTTCGAAAATTGGTATGAATTTCACGTTTGCTCTTACTTTCTCTTCATTTTATTTGTATATTTGTTGTTCTCGTCCGATTAATCAGATCTTTTAAAAAAGATTTGTTGGACTGTGGAGTGAATGATTTGATGAATGAATATTCTTTCTTCAATATGGAATTAATTCACACCAATTCTTCCACTTTTCGTATTAAAAAATATGTTGGTGAATAAATCATGGGAGCCCGAATTTTTGAATTTGTAGTTGACTTTCTTTGGGGAATTTGATCAAACACCTTGTGTACTTAGCTAGTTTTTTTTTCTTTTTTAAATTGGTGATCTTGTAATGAATGGAGTATATGAGTTGGTGTTTGAGTTAGTTTTCTTTAAATTATTATTTCTAACCATGAGGTTGCTGCTTGATGATGGAATCGAGGGTATCATTAGAATATCTTGATTCTTGGGGCTCATGATTGATGATATCTAATGCATGGATTGTTTTGTAGTTTAATTCATCGTTGAATTAGGGTCATTGGGTATATATATGTGATATGATGATACATATTTTGGTGGTCTATGTATGTCTTTGGCTCAGTTCTATGGTGTTTTGAGAACTTGGTATGGATTTTAATGTCAATATGCCTTCAAATGTCCTATTCTCATGCTACTTTATATTCTTGAAAGATGGCACCAAAGTGAAAATCAAAGAATGCAAAGGGAACACCAACAAATACCCCACAAAGCTCGAGAAGAAAAGCATATACCTCAACTTCTAAGGGAACCCAGATCTGTGGGAAATTGAATCAAACTTTGTACACCTCAAGGAATGACAATCGGAGTAAGAATTTGGTTCACACGCATTAAACTAAACACACGATCAAACTAATTTGATTTTTCAGTTTTGACAAATTAAGAGAAATGAAACTATACTAGGGTTTGAAAGTTGGAAAGCAAGAACACAAACATAAGAATAACCATAAACATAGGTGGAACATCATAATATAAAACAAGAAGGAAGATTTATTCACAATATGCATAGATAAGGCAAGGTGGTCACAACAACTAATCCTTAAATCCTAGACAAGAAATATAGCCTAGCTTGTTAATAAAGAACATAATAATTCAAGAAAAACATTCAACAATACCGAAAATCATTCTCTCTTTCAAAACTAAATTCAAACCATCAAAAAGCATAAAATCTCATATAAGAAAAAGTAAGGAAATGTAAATGGAAGAAATCATTCATAAAACACCAAACATCACCATCTTCTTTTTAAACTTACTAAAAGTAGAAAGAAAAACCAAGTAAACAAGAACAAGCAAAGATAAGAAACAAAGAACTTATTACCGAAAGAAAATCATTCTTCACATCTACACAAAAGATTACAAATTAAAGTTGATTCGTCAACCGATATAAAACAATCTCATACAAAATATCAAAGTAGTTTTTAAGCTTGAGAAAATATGAAGAAGGTGACAATGGTAAAATTCAAAACATGCAAGATGATAGAGTTTTGGTGATGTTTTGTGTGGTAAATAGTAGATATGAGAGATGGGAAGTTTGGGGATATATATAGATAGAAATGGAGGCAAAAAGTTCGAAGTGGCAAAAATGGCCAAAATAGCCCGGATGAGTCGCATCACTACCGTGTGGGTGCTAATGTCGCCTGAGTTCTGTGACCGCGAAATGGCATCGAGAACCACATCGATTGGGAAATGGCGGGTGTCGATCGAATCTAGTCTTTCGGTATATACAATGAGTGATGGCATTGGGGCATGGGGAAGCATGATTTAATTGCTTTGTGGTGCATGTTGACGGGCAATTTGAACATCAAGTGGAGTTGAATGCGAGATCAATTTGTATCAGAGGTATGATCACACCTATAGCCATTCTCCTAGACATTTGATTAATAATAGAGTCATAGTATAGATGTAACAGTTAAAATGATTTCCATGTACAAAGATTGATTCTTGTTGATTCAAAGAGTAGGTGGTGAGTTCCCCCCTTTAGAATAAGACACTCGCCAATGAGGTGGATGAAGAGAGGAGATAGTTAAGATTAGAGAAGAGGATGGATGGTACGGAGACGAATTGTACGGTTTTACCAAGTGATATGATGTGAACATCTTATGAGGTGATGTTACTTTTATGTGACATTTTACGATAGTTTTCATCTTCATATGGGCCACTGTTAGTCGGGCCCATTTAAGCCACCACCTTCATAGATCTGTGAGTTCATCCAATGTGAACCACATTTTCTTTCCAATCTTCTTACTAAGGTATAACCAGCAAGTTTTTTCTTAGGAAGTTCACCTTGGCTATATACTATATTACTGCTTGTGGCACATCATTTAAGATTTCAATAGTTTGTTTTTATCTTATCTTATTTTTTATTTTATTTGAGCACGTTTAATTGTTTGCTTAGGAGTAGTTGGGAGTTGTGGATTATATCGATATTTGAAACCAGTTGGAGTTGAAATTTTCGTAATTGTGGATTACATGTGGTTTCTGAGAATATGCTAATAATGAGTTGATTTTCTTATATGTATATATATGAAACGCATGATTGAACTTGATGGGTATATCTTAATGATATTATCTTGAACGTTTTGCTCTGATAGATGCTTGTACTTGTGAGATTTGGGCCTTTCTGAATTATTATACTTTTATTTTTGTTTGATTTATCAATCGTGTTTGTATCTATTCAGAATTTGCTCTGATTTTGTCTTGAGGCTGTATAACACTACAAAAAAATACGGGATTGTCGACGACTTAATCTGTTGGTACACCGTCGGTAACTGATTTGCTGACGGCTTACCGACTGATCTACGACGTCGGCGAATCCTTTGTCAGGAATTGCGATTGCCGATGGAATATCAGGTTGTTGGCAAATGCCGACGGCATTTCCGACGGGTACAGCCGTAGGTAAAATGCCGTCGGGAATCTTATTTCTCGAAATTTACCGACAAACATCTAGTTCGTATGTAATTAATTAAATAAATAAATAAAATAATTTAATTTTACCGACGGATTTGATGTCCGTCGGTAAATATAATAATCTTATTAGTACAATCAATTCATCAATCGTTTTAACACCATCCGATTTTTTCGTAATTCGAATCCTCGATCTCTAAACTCATTTTCACAATTATAGTGCCCTATTTTTGGCGCTTGATCAGTTACCCCCGAGCATCAAACGGATATTAGTTCTCATTATTAATTCGAGATTCATAAACATGAGAAATTAAATTAAATAACAAATCTAGCATTTGGCACACGCTTGAAAATTTTGATCATAACAATTTCATGAATTTCATCCTGGAATTGTATTTGGTGTTAAAAAGTTGGGGTGAAATGGAAACATGGGTATATTAGCTCTTTTGTTAGACTTCTTATGATTAGTAGTGACTGATATTCCTAAAGTATTTAGATTTCTTTATATAATCATTTATAATTACATTTCAACTATAATTTCTCGACCTTAACTCATCGATGATTTTATTAGTCTCGGTCAATAATTCATCGATCGTCTTTTTAAAATACTTTTATTTTAAAAATAATTAGAAAAATATAAATTTGAACATATTAATGCGAGTCATGTGGTACATGCAAAAAAAGCAAATACCATGAAAAAAAAAGCACAACAAGTTTTTTCATGGTATTTATTTATTTGCCTACCCCAGGACTAGAACTATCATGTTCACATTTACATTTTTCGGTTTAAAAATGTAAATTTGAACATATTAATGCGAGTCCTAGGGTACACACAAAAAAAGTAAATACCATGAAAAAAAAAGTACAACAAGTGTTTTTCATGGTATTTAATTATTTGCCTCTACCCTAGGACTAGCACTATCATGTTCACATTTACATTTTTCGGTTTAAAAAAAAAATTTGAAAGACGATTAAGGAATTACTGACATAGGCTAATAAAATTATAGATGAGATGAAGTCGAAAAATTAGTTGAAATGTAATTTTAAATGATTATATAAAGAAACATAAATACTTTAAGAACATCAGACAATACTAATTATAAGAAGTCGAACAAAAGAGCCAATATACACATGTTTTCATTTCACCCCAACTTTTCAACACCAAAAAAATTTCAGGTTGAAATTCATGAAATTGTTATGATCAGATTTTTCAATTGTGTGCCAAAAGTTAGATTTGTTATTAAATTTAATATTTCATGTTTATAAATGCCTAATTAATAATGAGAACTACTATCTGTTTGATGATCGGATAACTTTGATCATGTGCCAAAAATAGGGTAATATGATTGTGAAAATGAGATTAGAGATCGAGGATTTGAATTACGAGAAATCGGATGGTGTGAAGAAGATCGAGGAATTGGATGAGACTAATAAAATTATAAGGAAATATAAATAATTTGGTTATATTATCATTATTATTAATAATTTTATTTTTGGTTATATCGTTATTATTAATTTTATTTTTTTGGTATGTGAAAACAAAGGATTTAGGAGAATTATTATGAATTATTGGAGGTTTGATTATATTTTACTCAAGTATGTTAAATTATTGTTGTTGGTTATATTATTATCATTATCATTATCATTATTATTATTATTATTATTATTATTATAATTATTATTAATTTAGTTATATTAATAATAATAATAATAATTTGGTTATATTATTATTAGTAATTTTAATTTTTCTCTGTGCAAACTCTTTATTTTATACTAAATTCCAAACGGGTCTAAGGTATATATTGTAAAATAAAACAATTCAAACTTTAGTATCAAACTACATACTTGATACTAAATTGAATTAAACAATAAAATTATATCAAACTCCCTATTGTTATTACTATATTAATCATAAAAAATTCAAAAACAACAATATCAATCGACAATATCGAGCAATCAATCACATGTGCACAATAACAACAAACCATAATATATGTGGTGATCGGTATGTGGATGTTGTGACATAACATTCACAAACCGATCACCACATTTCATTTCAAAACAACCATCCCCAACAATTTAAAACTTTTTAAAATCACCATCATTTAAAAAAAAATTGAAAACCGTTATTGGAGGGACGAAACCTCCTGTCTGGCGCCGTACACCACATCATCACCGAAATCTTCCCAACCAATCAAAATATCAATCAATCATAATATATATATATATATATATATATATATATATATATATATATATATATATATATATATTATATAACTAAAAACAATAACATACCTAAAATAATTACAAATTAAACCCAAAAATAAAACTTAATTGCATAAATGGACCCTAAACCTAAAATCATTCACAAATGCATAAATCAAGCATAAATTCCTAAATTGAACCCCATTTCAATTTCTCAAAATCTAATTCCGAAATTCAAATCAGATTAAATTAAAACCTTTAAAAAAAATATTATATTTGAAGTAAAAGACAAACATACCTTAATATATGATGTTGACGGTGCTTCGACGACGCTTTGGCGGTGCTCCGACGGCTCTTCTCGCGATCCCTAACCCTACTTTTAGTAGTGAGGTGGTGAGATAAATCTGTCCGCTGGGGAGGGCTCTTTATATTATGTTTACCGACGGACACGAATTCATCGGTAAGGCCGTCCCATGCAAAATTCGGTGATGCCGACAGACGGTATCCCATCGGTAAATGGAAACCGATGTTGCCGACGAACACATTTACGTCGGCAATAAATATCCGATTCATTTTATTTATTTTTTAAATATTGCCGACGGATAATTTCCGTCGGCATATTTGGTAATTTTTACTTCCTGAGGACTTGCCGACGGACACATGCACTGATGGCAGGTTTCCATCAGGCGTCCATCGACAATTTGTGTCATCGGGAAAGCCGCCGGTAATGCCAGCCTATTACCGATGAGTGTCTGCCCATCGGTAATATCCTTCGACTTTTTCGAATTTTTTTGTAGTGTAGTGTGCATAAGACTTGAAAATGATTTTAAGCGATTTTTGACACCCTATTAGCCCTATACAAATAAACCGCTAATACAAATAAAATATTCCCTAGTTAGGCTATTTGAGGCTATTATCTAACTCTTTGTCTCCCTTCAAGTTTATTTTATATTCTCAAAATTTTGAGTGAAAATCTTATATTTTGATGAGAGTAGAGTTTATGTTGGATGAATAAAGTTGAAATGGTACAAGAAAATAGTGTTGTGCATTGGTGATGTAAATAAAGTAGGTGTTAAAAATACAAAATAATAATAAAATAGAAAATAAATAAAAATGAACTTTGACGATAGGGTTAGTTGTTGAGCTTAATTTATAAAGGTGTTGTTCTATATTTTCATTCTAGGATGATGTGAAGAATATGATGTAATTTAATGGTTATAAGCTTCAAGTGTTTAAAACTTTTAGTGGTAAATTTGAAATTCTTGTGTTAGTTTGTATTATAGCCACCATTATCCAAATATTTCATACCTAACCAAAGAGCCTACATTACAACCAGAATAAAGAACTTCCTGATGGTTGTCTTGTGCATACAGTGAGCAGTGAAGAGATAAATGATTAGCAAGCTTATGTTAGAGTGCGCGCATTGATATAACTTGAGCATATACACACCCCATTGAAACACTTGTGTGATGAGCGAAACACTTAGTGAGGATCATTGATTCAGAGCATGAGGTTAAAGGATGAACACTTACACATCTGCATTTATTTTGAAAACAAATATGTCATCTCCATTTCACCATATTCATGCTATCATTCATTTATATTTTGTTTCTTCAAGTATGAACAAAAGATTAAGATTGGGGGAGTTGATAAACATGGTTTTACATGCATTTCATGGCTCATTGTATTTCAATTTGATTGTAATTTTTCCATAAACAATGTGATTTAATTATATTTTATATCTTTGGATGTTGTTATATGTTTTGCTCATTTTGTAGGGAAATTAATGACTATTTAGAATTCTCGAGATGCTACGAGCTTGAAGAGAAGTTAAGGATTAATATTCGGGTCAAAACGAGTAAGAATAGAGTCAAACGGGCTCAAAAATGGAGTCTGGCCCATGAAGAAGTTCCCCCGGTGGCAGCCGCGGTCGAGTAATTGCCCACATGAAAAGGTTGTTTTTTAGTTCACTGGACATGGTCGGAGTGATGCCCATGGCCCAGCCCATTACAGAAGGTCATTTTGAAGAAGAGCCACTGCGGCCGTGGTCCAACCCATTTCTTTTGTCGGGACAAATTTTCAGCGTGTTCTTCTTACCTTTTTAAAAGATTTTTTGTGTCCTTCTTCGCACAGGACTCATATTAGGGTATATATATCTAGTCTAAACTTGAATCTAGGCACTTTCTGGTTCGAGAATGTGAGAGCACTAGAGAAAATAAGATTTGAAGATAAGAATGATATTTGAAGATGAAAAAGAATAAGATCAACAATCCACTTTCGAGGTTTCATCTTGTGTTTTATTTTGTTTTGAACATGGCTTCATCTAAAATTTATGTTCATATTTTGGGGGTTAGAAACAATGAGTTCTTGATGTTCTCGACTTTCAGATAATCAAGTATGATATTTTCATTATTTTTGTATTCTAGAATTGATGAATTATGTCGTATTGGTTGATCATCTTTTATGATTGCTAACTTTTAATAAATCGTATCAACTTATAAGATTTATTATCAAACTTTCTGAATACAAAATATATTAATCAATAAAATCAAGAAATTTGAAATTACACGTGAAGATTGACTTATAATGAATTGAATCGATAACAAATACTGATTAGTTGGAATGAAATTACATTAAATAATTCATTAAATCAAGCCCTTGTAATATAATTCTCCATGTGTTGATATTAATCGCTTGGCATTTGATGCGAGATTGATTAACTCATTGAGTTTTTATAAATGTTAGTATATTATTTTAATAATTTTAAATTTTGAACAAACAAAACCACATATTCTATGATCATTTTAAGTAAACTAAGTTATTAAAATCATGTTACTTATTATTATTATATCATTTAGTCATTGTGAAATACAACCTTACTTGTTATATCATACGTCTACACCGTTCACTTATTGTCAGATATCAAATAAAATAGTGAATAGTAGGGAACTCCTCCCAATAATGTAATGTGCCACAATTTCTGGGAAAAATAGGAGAGCTTTTAAAGATAGTCAAGTTGGTTCATGCTGAATGTATAATCACACTGAAGAGTTGTGGTGAAATATGCAATGCATCAAAGTTATGCCTAATGAAATATATATCATATATACATTTTTTACATTTTATATAATATATTATAATATATATGTAAGAAAATCACAGAATGCCCATCCAAACTTTTTTTGGGCATCCAACACTTTTGTTAAGATATCAGATAGTTGGTCTAGTACAGGAACATAATCCAAAATAATTATCCTATATCCTCAACTAAATCTCTAATAAAATGATGTATAATATCAATATGCTTCCAGTGGGATGTTAAATAAGATTTTTTTGATATGTTAAAAGCACTGGGTGTTATCAGAAAAGAATTGGATAGAATTTACTTTAATACCATATATTTAAACATCATTGCTTCATTTACATACTTGTAGCCATGTACTCTGCCTCTACAACAAAGAGAGAAACGTAATTTTGTTTCTTACTAAATCATCACATGATTGTTACCGATGTAAAAACATCCTCTATACGTTCTCTACATATCATCAATATTCTTAGCCTAGTCTGCATCATAATAATCCACAACACTAGCACTTGTGTTATGTTAGCAAGATATCTAAATGTCTTAGATCTCACTGATATATCTGATTATGTGCTTTACAACCTTCAATGAGACTCCTTGGGATAAGACGGGTACTTAGAACAAACACTACGCTATAACACATGTTAGGTTTGCTAGAAGTTAAATACAATAAACTACTAATCATACTTATGTAGAGGCTCTGATCTACAAATCATCATTCTTAGATTATTTTTTATGGCTTCCTGTAGGAGTATGAGGGTGTTTGATATTATCAAGGCCAAACTTTTTTACTAAACCCTTTCCAGACATATTCTGATATATATAAATCTCATCTTTACTCTAGATAACATGTAATCCAAGAAATTATGTAAGTACACCTACGATGCTCATCTCAAATTCCTTTGACATGTTATGAATGAACTCTTTAACCTTGGCTTAATAAGTGGAGCTAAGGATTATATCATCCATGTAAATGTGTACAATAATCATATCTTTGTTATACTTTTAAGCAAAAAGAGTTTGAGATGGTCCCCCTCGATTATAGACTTTTCAAGTAAAATTTTGGTTAATCATTCATACCATGCCTTAGGAGCTTGTTTCAGCCCATAAAAGGCTTTCTTGAGTCAATAAACATGGTTTGAATGAAAAGAGTTAACAAAACCCTCATGCCGCTTCATGTTCACATGTAATTTTACACATTTTAAGGTATATATCATATCATTTTATAAGCTAAACGCTCATATATAACATGTTAATTTATTATTTCAAGATTTATTGGAAAATATTGTGCTTTGCTCAGTTTTAATGTTTTCATATATAATTGATAGTCCCCCAGTCCTGAAGTTATAGAACACTTTCCTTTGTTTCCCAAATTATACTATACTTTATGTACTTGTTTCATGAATTTGATTATATGTCCATATTTAATGCACCTTGGTATCAACAATTAATGAGTCATTAATATTAAAAGGAAGGTTATAATTGAAAGATGTAGATAAAAATTTAAGTTCAACCATATTAACTACTTTTTATTAATTCCCGTGAAAGTGAAGATTATATATCTTTGTGGGATGGAGGGAGTAGTTTTTTAGCCTATTCGGAGGAAAAGCATTGTTAAAACCAAAGCTAGATGACAAATAGTTGCATGAGGATGAGAAATTGAAGAAACAAACTTAAAAACGAGAGTCTTCAGCAAGTGCACACGACCCCTAAATTGTGGCACACAACCATTGAGTTTGTCACCCATAAACCCGCCTCTTTTGTGAGGTGTTTTGTACATATTTCTAATTCTTGTTTTGAAAACTTTATTCCTCACTTTGCTTTCTCATATTATTCTCTTTAAGTTTGGGGGTGAGGATGTTTTTTATTTAAATTAGGAATACGTTGGTATGTTGAATCCATATAGTTACATGTTAGGGTTTTATTGCTTTAATTACTACTTTAGCATGTTTATCACTTTATTTTTTAAAAAAATATTTCTTAGAAGACTCGTATCAAGTCTTGTGAAAAGGCTCGATCCAATTCTAGGGACTATTAAGTTTACTTGATGTGAAAGTCAGGGAGTCTAGCAATCAATTCGGGGATTGATAAAAAATATCTTTGAGCTTGTGGATCCTTTGGAACTCGATTGTTGTATTCACCTTTACATAGCTTGTGAGTTCAAAGCCTAATAAAAAAATAAAAAATATTTTGAATAATAAAGTTATATTTTTACTGAGTGATTTGTTCATTGCGTATGCTCTCGCTAGTCTTGATCGCGACTTATGCGTATGCTCTCGCTAGTCTTGTTGTTGTTGTTGTTGTTGTTGTTGGTGGTGGTGGTGGTGGTGGTGGTAGTAGTGGTAGTAGTAGTAGTAGTGGTAGTAGTAGTAGTAGTGGTAATGGTAGTGGTAGTAGTGTAGTGGTAGTAGTAGTCGTCGTAGTGGTAGTGGTAGTGGTAGTCGTAGTAGCAGCAGCAGCAACAATGGCAGCAGCAGTAGTGGCAGTGGCAGCAGCAGCAGAGATGTGTATAAGAGACAGGCTGAGAAGAGTCTTCTCAGCCGAACGTGAGACAAACTACTCAAGGCCACTATTCGTCCAGCCAAGCATTACATTTCTTTAACATTTCTCGGGGGCTGCATATCCA
>BMAC01000160.1:1410394-1434771 GCA_014905375.1 Phtheirospermum japonicum
AAGCCCTTGTAATATAATTCTCCATGTGTTGATATTAATCGCTTGGCATTTGATGCGAGATTGATTAACTCATTGAGTTTTTATAAATGTTAGTATATTATTTTAATAATTTTAAATTTTGAACAAACAAAACCACATATTCTATGATCATTTTAAGTAAACTAAGTTATTAAAATCATGTTACTTATTATTATTATATCATTTAGTCATTGTGAAATACAACCTTACTTGTTATATCATACGTCTACACCGTTCACTTATTGTCAGATATCAAATAAAATAGTGAATAGTAGGGAACTCCTCCCAATAATGTAATGTGCCACAATTTCTGGGAAAAATAGGAGAGCTTTTAAAGATAGTCAAGTTGGTTCATGCTGAATGTATAATCACACTGAAGAGTTGTGGTGAAATATGCAATGCATCAAAGTTATGCCTAATGAAATATATATCATATATACATTTTTTACATTTTATATAATATATTATAATATATATGTAAGAAAATCACAGAATGCCCATCCAAACTTTTTTGGGCATCCAACACTTTTGTTAAGATATCAGATAGTTGGTCTAGTACCAGGAACATAATCCAAAATAATTATCCTATATCCTCAACTAAATCTCTAATAAAATGATGTATAATATCAATATGCTTCCAGTGGGATGTTAAATAAGATTTTTTTGATATGTTAAAAGCACTGGGTGTTATCAGAAAAAGAATTGGATAGAATTTACTTTAATACCATATATTTAAAAACATCATTGCTTCATTTACATACTTGTAGCCATGTACTCTGCCTCTTACAACAAAGAGAGAAACGTAATTTTGTTTCTTACTAAATCATCACATGATTGTTACCGATGTAAAAACATCCTCTATACGCTTCTCTACATATCATCAATATTCTTAGCCTAGTCTGCATCATAATAATCCACAACACTAGCACTTGTGTTATGTTAGCAAGATATCTAAATGTCTTAGATCTCACTGATATATCTGATTATGTGCTTTACAACCTTCAATGAGACTCCTTGGGATAAGACGGGTACTTAGAAACAAACACTACGCTATAACACATGTTAGGTTTGCTAGAAGTTAAATACAATAAACTACTAATCATACTTATGTAGAGGCTCTGATCTACAAATCATCATCTCTTAGATTATTTTTTATGGCTTCCTGTAGGAGTATGAGGGTGTTTGATATTATCAAGGCCAAACTTTTTTACTAAACCCTTTCCAGGACATATTCTGATATATATAAATCTCATCTTTACTCTAGATAACATGGTAATCCAAGAAATTATGTAAGTACACCTACGATGCTCATCTCAAATTCCTTTGACATGTTATGAATGAACTCTTTAACCTTGGCTTAATAAGTGGAGCTAAGGATTATATCATCCATGTAAATGTGTACAATAATCATATCTTTGTTATACTTTTAAGCAAAAAGAGTTTGAGATGGTCCCCCTCGATTATAGACTTTTCAAGTAAAATTTTGGTTTAATCATTCATACCATGCCTTAGGAGCTTGTTTCAGCCCATAAAAGGCTTTCTTGAGTCAATAAACATGGTTTGAATGAAAAGAGTTAACAAAACCCTCATGCCGCTTCATGTTCACATGTAATTTTACACATTTTAAGGTATATATCATATCATTTTATAAGCTAAACGCTCATATATAACATGTTAATTTATTATTTCAAGATTTATTGGAAAATATTGTGCTTTGCTCAGTTTTAATGTTTTCATATATAATTGATAGTCCCCCAGTCCTGAAGTTATAGAACACTTTCCTTTGTTTCCCAAATTATACTATACTTTATGTACTTGTTTCATGAATTTGATTATATGTCCATATTTAATGCACCTTGGTATCAACAATTAATGAGTCATTAATATTAAAAGGAAGGTTATAATTGAAAGATGTAGATAAAAATTTAAGTTCAACCATATTAACTACTTTTTATTAATTCCCGTGAAAGTGAAGATTATATATCTTTGTGGGATGGAGGGAGTAGTTTTTTTAGCCTATTCGGAGGAAAAGCATTGTTAAAACCAAAGCTAGATGACAAATAGTTGCATGAGGATGAGAAATTGAAGAAACAAACTTAAAAACGAGAGTCTTCAGCAAGTGCACACGACCCCTAAATTGTGGCACACAACCATTGAGTTTGTCACCCATAAACCCGCCTCTTTTGTGAGGTGTTTTGTACATATTTCTAATTCTTGTTTTGAAAACTTTATTCCTCACTTTGCTTTCTCATATTATTCTCTTTAAGTTTGGGGGTGAGGATGTTTTTTATTTAAATTAGGAATACGTTGGTATGTTGAATCCATATAGTTACATGTTAGGGTTTTATTGCTTTAATTACTACTTTAGCATGTTTATCACTTTATTTTTTAAAAAAATATTTCTTAGAAGACTCGTATCAAGTCTTGTGAAAAGGCTCGATCCAATTCTAGGGACTATTAAGTTTACTTGATGTGAAAGTCAGGGAGTCTAGCAATCAATTCGGGGATTGATAAAAAATATCTTTGAGCTTGTGGATCCTTTGGAACTCGATTGTTGTATTCACCTTTACATAGCTTGTGAGTTCAAAGCCTAATAAAAAAATAAAAAATATTTTGAATAATAAAGTTATATTTTTACTGAGTGATTTGTTCATTGCGTATGCTCTCGCTAGTCTTGATCGCGACTTATGCGTATGCTCTCGCTAGTCTTGTTGTTGTTGTTGTTGTTGTTGTTGGTGGTGGTGGTGGTGGTGGTGGTAGTAGTGGTAGTAGTAGTAGTAGTGGTAGTAGTAGTAGTAGTGGTAATGGTAGTGGTAGTAGTGTAGTGGTAGTAGTAGTCGTCGTAGTGGTAGTGGTAGTGGTAGTCGTAGTAGCAGCAGCAGCAACAATGGCAGCAGCAGTAGTGGGCAGTGGCAGCAGCAGCAGCAGCAGTAGTGGTAGTGGTAGTGGTAGTGGTAGTAGTAGTGGTAGTCGTGGTAGTGGTAGTAGTAGTAGTAGTAGTAGTAGTAGTAGCAGCAGTAGTGGCAGTGGCAGTGGCAGCAGCAGCAGTAGCAGTAGCAGCAGTGGCAGCAGCAGCAGTAGTGACAGTGGCAGCAGCAGCAGTAGCAGTAGTGGCAGTAGCAGTAGCAGTAGTGGCAGTGGCAGTGGCAGCAGCAGCAGCAACAGCAGTAGCAGCAGCAGCAGCAGTAGCAGTAGCAGTAGCAGTAGGAGTAGTAGTAGTAGTAGTAGTAGTAGTAGTAGTAATAATAATAATAATAATAATAATAATAAATATCAACAATAAAAACAACAACAAGAACAAAAGCTACAACAGCAACAGCAACAGCAACCACCACAACAACAATAATAAGAATAAGAATAATAGGCGTCGAAGATCCCAAGAAAAAGAGAAAAAAAAAAAGGAATTCAAGAAAAAATAAAAATAAGAGATTTTGATGATAAGATTGATTCACGTGTCTAAATTATAAAGGTTTTGATTTTGTTTTTGTTTTTGGGTTGATGTGAAGCTTATGATATAATTTGATATTTTGATGTTTTAAGTATTTAATTGATGGTGAAGTTGATATTTTTGTAATTCTAGTTCTAGTTTTTTAGTATGAAGTCACTTTATCAAAGAATTTATACCTTATCAAAGTACCTTATATTAAAACCAAATAAAAGATACTTTTTATTATCAAACCGCACACATGTGTCTTTGCCATTAGTAGCAACCAAACGCGATTGACAAGCTTACAAGGTAAGTACATATTTGAATTAATTTGAGTGTACACATGTCCTTATATATGAGTGATGAGCAAAAGTTTGACATCTATTATGAGGATCATGAATGACATCGTTTATGATATTGGTAAGACTCACTCGTATTTAGGAGGATTTATGGGACTCGTATGGTTGAGAGTTATATTATCTTTCCTTGGTTGTATCTTGATTATTGATCTCTTTTGTTCAAGGTGATTTTTATGTTAGGAGTGCATCGATCGAGGCTGGCAACATTTAACTTTGTTTGTTTATTCACATGTGATTTTACACAATCTTTGCGAATATTTCATAAGATTTTATAGGCTAAACATGCATATATCACATGTTTATGTATTATTTCTAGATTCATTGAAAAATATTACGCTTTAATATTTTATTTTATTGTTTTCATGTCACTATAAGAAATTTGATGTTCGATGATGATACATTTCGTCATTTAAAGTCTGTTTTTTCATCATTGAAAATAATCAGTGATGAAATTTGAGCGTCACAAAGGTTGTCATGGTATGACTGTCATATTAGGTGAAAGTTACAGTTTTCTCATGCGCGTCACTAAATGTTTGGTTTTGATGACGCTAATGTAAATTGTCATCATAGGTGATATTATTTGGTGACGATTAATTTGTCACGTAAATGATTGAAAAGTTGTCATCAAAAGATCTGTATTGTCACCGTATATTTCCATTTCAATGACGAACACTTAATTTGTCATCAAAACATTTGACTTTCCGTGACAAACATAACTACAGTGAAAATATTTATTTAGTTATAATGACGCTCATATTGTCATCATATGTATTAAATATTTGTCAAATATAATGTAATTCGTCAGGATAGATTTTTTTTTATAGTGACGTAATATTGACCGTCACTGAAAATCTATATTTACAAGGACAAACCGATGTGTCACCTTTTACTATGAAAAGTGACGAAATATTTTGTCCCTAAACAATTAGCAATATATGACGAATATTATAATCATCACAAAAGATATATGTTCGATGATGATATAAGGGGTACATATGGTGATAAAATCCATTGTCATTAGATGAGTTTATATGGTGACGAGCCAATCATCATATATGATTTAGTTTAAGTGACAAGTTCAAAGTATTATGTGATGAAACAAGTTGTCATGATTTATTAAAGTGAGAAATTTGAAATACTTATGTGACACTTAAAGCTGTAATAATTGACTGAACACGATTTAAATGTTTACTTTCATGACAACATTAATTGTCCTGAATATGTGCATTAATTTGTCATTATTCTTGTGATGAAAAATATCATAAAGAGGGAAATTAAAGCAAAGAAACACTTATCATTATAATAGAAATGATAAGATAACCCCAAAATATTTCTTCGACCATTCCGAATATATACCAAAATACTATGACAAGTAGAGTACTATATTCAGAACATATACCAATTAAGTTCTTCAAATAGACAACTAGAATGAATGTACTTGCAACATTCAAAACAAGGATTTGGAAGCTTAAACTAAACCAAAAGAGTTCAACCATATATCACGACTTGTGTAACTTGAGCTTGACTTGTAACTTGAGCTTGACTTGTTCCATATGCCAACATTGGCAAACAAAAGTTGGAACTGATTTTGAACAGAATACCTGTAGATTTTAAATTTATAATTTTTAAATTAGTTTATAATTAAAGTAGCAAAGATATATTATACAAAGGTCTCAAAGTTCACAATATTCAAATTGGGAATTCTGACTTACGTGAAATATATTAGACCAGGCATTATTCCCACCCGAAGCAAACTCATTTGCTCTCATTAAGGCCATAAGTTTGTTGATGCACTCGCCTTGCTGACTCAATTAAGGCCATATCTAATCATCTACTTGATGTGAAGACGGGTAAAGTATCACCAATTAAGAAAATTTCATATGCGCCTTTGACTTGAACATAGTAGATTTGTCAAGCATCTGTTACAAATTCTTTACACAAGAGATAACATTTAATCTTTTAGAAATAACTCATTTAATATTATTAAAAGACTATTAAGCTATATCCATCACAAAATATTTGTATGAATATGATAAAATACCTCTACTCGAGAAATCCTGGTAACCTTCAAGTTTTCAAATCTCCCCTAATTTATCCATTAACCAATATGTAAATAAGTAAGGGGAAAAAAAACTTACAACATGCAAAACAAGGAAAGAGTTGGCTCATACCTGAAAATACTTCTTAGTCAAAATGCAAAGACATGTTGCTCTACCATTTCCATAAGCTTAACAATCTGAACCAGTCAAAACAACCATGAAAGGTTCACTCCTTTAAGGAATATTCAATAATGTGTATAATAAATATAATATCGAGAAAGTAAAGGGACATTGAGCAACCCTTATATATTTTTTTCAGCACTGATCAAACCCAAAATCGCCATTACTCGGACCTCGTGATTGACATTCATCGCAAACATCCACGAACTAATGGTAACATCCTCATGCTTAACATTCAAGAATGTTATATATTACAAAAATTAATATGTTTAATGCTTTCAAAAATGTATACGAAGGATACGTTAAAGAAAATTAAAAAGGATTAGTCGGGAAATATATAAATGAAATGCAAGCAAATCACGTAAAAATAAAAAGGAAAATAACCTTTTATAATTACTGGTGTGAGAAAAAAATAGATTGGAAAGAGAACTAGCCTGTCTTTCTTAATGCAACCAAGCTCGCAACATCTAGCGAAGGGCATAAATTGAGCCTTATGAGTGAAGAAAAAATACACCTTCCCAAGTAAATGTGACAGAGGCTCGTACATGTAAACATCAAAAGTCATCCAATCACCTACTTAACACTGGAAATCCATTTATTATCTTTACATCATTCAATCATACAATCGTATAGTATTTACATATTTTCAAGGTTGACTATTCATCTATGAAATTTAAATTTTTAGAATATACAACATTTTGTCCTAATTTACTTTTTGAATATGTACTTTTATTTTATTTTTATGTATAAACTTTGAACCAACACATACGAACTCAATAAAAGCCAACCAAGTCATTGATTAATGCATGTCCTTATTTTTATTAGTATTTTAGTTTGTTTTTCTAATTGTTTTTGGTATAAGTTGGGTAGTTTAACCTTAATTTTGTATATTTGTACTTCCAGCCTATTTTACCACCTTTTGATCTAGATTGATGCAATTAGGTGATGTTTTGATGTTTTTCAACTTATAGCTAAGTAGACGGAAGAGTTCAACACGTAAAGGATGAAGTATAATGATCGAGAGACAAAGATCGAGCTTTCCAATGAAAGAGTAACAAGAATTTGATGTTGCCGATTATCTATAATAGTTTTCCATCTAGAACCATTATAGTAGCGCTGCCGATGCTGGCTTCTGAGAGTCACCCGCGTTGACCGACACTTTTCGGCACTAATCGACGCACCTGGCCGACGCATCACTCTTTGAGCATCGACCCATTGAGAGTCGACCGACGTGCACCAGCCTGCTCATCGACGCTGCCGACTGCTACGTGCCACACCTTCTGAGCCGACCCGCGCGCCCTGCCTAGCGTAAACTCCGAGAGATGTTAGTGTTGACCGACGCACACGTCGATGCTAACGCCCACGAACTCTCTGTCGAGTCGATCCTAAATGCGTCGATCGATGCACCGATCGACGTGACTGCCCAGAAACACATTTTTAGGGCTTTTTACTGCCGAAGACTTCCCACAACTATAAATACCCTATGTATTTTGGATTTTTACATACATTATCATATTCCTAGGGTTTTAAGGCCTCTTAGGGGCTGACAACCCCAACGAGTGCCCTTCGATCTCTTAGTTTCTCTTCATAATTCTTAGTTTTAAATTCTTAGACTTTAGATTAGTTTAGATTAGCTATTAGATAGTTTAGATTCAAGATTTCTTCACCAAAAAGCTGCGGATCTTCTTAGTTTAATTAGTAAGTAATTATTTCTTTCGCTCTTAATTTAGTTGCATGTTTTTCATTAGTTTAATTAATAATTATTCCTTCCATGACGAATTGTGCTTTTGATTGCTTTGAGATTGAGATGTTGATTGTGTTTATGATCGTAGACTAGATCTAATGGGTCTAGAGTCTAGATTTGTTGTGAACCATCAATTGGGTTTTTCCAAGAGGCCGTGGAGACGAATCGAAGCTCTACAACCCTAGTTTTCTTAAAATCATTTTTAGAGTCTTTTAATTAATTTATAGTTAAATTAATCTGAGGATTTAGATAGTTAGTTCTTAGTTTAAATAATTATAGATTTAATTAATTAGTTCATAGTTTAAATAATTTCTAGATTTAACTTATTGCTCTTAGTTTAATTAATCTCTAGTTTTTAAAACTCTCAAACAAAAACCCCCCTGTCCGCGTGTTTAGATTAGTTTTATTTTTATTTTTTTATTCGTTAAATCAAACACAAAACGAACTTCCGAATCTAGTCTTCCTCGAGAGATCGACTCGGTTTAACTTACCAATCTACATACAAACTCGTACTCTTGCGAGCGAGCTTTTGAATAATTGACAAATATTTATAAAGTAGGAACACAAAAGTTCGAATCAAAATTTTGGTGCCGTTGCCGGGGACGACTAAAGGTTGTGATTTTTGTGTTTGCTCTTCGTAACCTTATTTATGTTTTTATTTGTTTCGTTTATCTTTAGTATTTTATTTATGATTTTTCTTTTTATTATTTTTCACTGGTACGTTTAATCTTGTGCATTGAGTGTTGTGTATGAAAGGTACATCTCTCAAAACCTAGGTTCAACGACCCAATCTTTTTTAAAAAATAAAAATATATTACTCGTACGATGATCCACCGCTAGATTGGCGTCATGCACCTCGACCGGCTGTTCCATTGAGCGATGCAATGAAAAATTACTTTCCCGACAAATACGACCAATTGAATCTCCCGATTTTTCATGGGCGTTGTAACGAAGATGCGCTAAAATTCATTCGAAAGTACGAGTTTATCACTGATAGTTCTCCTCTTCACGAGCTTACAAGGGATCAAGTGAAGATGCGACTCTTCACTTTTGCGCTGAAGGAAGAAGCAATGAAATGGTTTGTAAGGCTAGAACCTGATTCTTTGCTGAAGTGGTATGAAGTAGGCGATAAATTTATGAGCAAGTTCTACGTACCCAATGAGGAAGTTTTCGCCGTCCAAGATTGTACGAGCCATGAATAATATAAACCAGACAATCCATTTTTGGCAGGGCAGCTAGGTCATGAAGCTGAGAGAACGAGCTTTCAAGACGAACAAGTTGATGACCCTTTTGAGACCATTTGTCAACAAGGCGACGTTGGTCAATCCACTGTGAAGAAAGAAGACCTTGCACAATTCATGGAACGTATGGAACAAATAATAGCTTCTTTTGACGAGTCGCCGAACGAGAGGGATGGGGTACAAATGTATAACCTTCTGAACTTGAAAGGTATGTAAATGAAGTAAGTCGTCAAGTCGATACTTCTATAGCAAGAAGGGAAAAATAAAGAAATAACTTCAAAGTAAACCGGGGCTTCCAATTTCTGATGTGATTGAGCCCACCATAGATGTTGAGGATTTAAGCTTGAATGATCATTTGGGGGAAGCTTATGAGGAGGAGGTTATTGAAGATTTGGTTGAGATCGATCCCCTTGTGCTAATCGATGAAACATTAGACGAGAAGGTGGAGGAATTGCTGATGGATCTTATCGTGGATCTTACGAATTCGAGTTCTCATGATTTTTATGCAGAGGATGAGATTTGGGATATGGTGGAAATCGCCCCTTTTGTGCTTTTTAAGGATTTCATGGATAATGATGAGGAGGTGTTGCCATTGGAGAACCAACATGACATTGAAGATTCGAGCCTACTCAAGCACTGTGAGAATGGAGGTGTTGCAATGCCCAATTTAGAAAAAGGCGAGACTATTAGACCTCATTTCGTTCCACCCGAACCGTTGTGGAATCTTAATTTTGAAGCGGTGGAAGAGTTATTGGAGGGAGATGAGATTATTGAGCCTCATACTGTGCCACCCAATGCTTTGATCGATATTGAGATGGAGGTGGTGGACATGTTAGTTGAGAAGAATTCCAATCCCCCTCCCTTATGCCCGAATATAAATTTGAATATTTTTCCAATTGTTGAGGGGGACATCAATGAAGTTAAGGAGTTCGGGATGTCTGAGGGATTTGTCTTTTGTTCAATGGATCTCCTAGTTTTTCCAAAAGTGGAGGATCACCCTATGCCACAATTTACGTTTTATATGTTTGTGGTGATCAATTATTTGCTTTTTCGACCCTCGAAGCGAGTTGAAATTTTTATTTCTTTAACTCTACGACTTGCTTTCCGTGCTCGCCTTGGTGATTTAAATTACCTACACATACTCTTGGAGAACACTAAGGCGTGGCATGATCGTCACTTATTTTTGGATCCGGGATAGCATCGTTCGTAGAAGGCGTCAAGCTTTCGACGTTAAACAAGCGCTTCTTGGGAGGCAACCCAAGTGTTTGTTTTCTTTTTCTATTTTTCCTTAGATTTTCTTTTGGTTTTTCTTTCTTTTATTTATTAGTTGTGTCTTTGTTGTGGTACGTTTATGTGGTGTTGATGTGCAGAAAAAGTTTAGAAATTCGCCAAACTGGAGACTTAGCGGTTACCTAGCGGTAATCCCTACCGCTAGCATTACCGTTAGCAATCTCACTCGGGCGTTAACGACGAGTTCAACCGCTAAACTGGACGCTAGGAAGTAACAGGGAAGGGCTAACGATTTACTTAGTGGTGGCACTGACCGTTATACTTACCTCTACCATTGCACAGAGAACTTAACAGGTGACCTAGCGGTTGAGCTGCAATTTTCGGTCGTTAATAAAGATATTTCCAATCACGCAATTCGAGGCGAATGATGGTTGCACATAATTTTTTTGGAGAAGCTCGACTATTTTCAGGGACATTTTCTTATTCCCTTTCTCCCTTACTTTTATTTTCTTATACTCGTTTATGGCAATCAGAGGATTGACAAGTTTTAGATGGGGGGATTGTTGAGTTGTGATTTATATTTGAAAAATTGTGCAATTTATAAAAATCGTGATTTGTAGTAGATAACATTTTACGTGATTAACTGCTATTACCGCGCTCAATTGTGTTTGTCTGGCTTGCCTGTCGAAGTTAATTAAGTTTTATTTGAGGTTTTTTTCTTTGAGCGTGTATAAGTGCATAATTTTTCAAAAATTTTATTTATATATTGTAAAACGGTATTTGGACGCAAATGATTGCGCAAAACCTTAAAAGCAGCGTCAATTCAAAACTTTTCGTGCAAAAGCCAGTGAGTAGCCTGAGTGTTTATCATCTTTGCATGTACTTGAGTAAGTTCTGTTTTGAGATCTCTTTGAGATCGCTGTGTGTATTTAACTTTGAACATGACGTTAAGGCACAGAAAAAAACCTTATTCCGGCCATATCCATATATATTAGCCACTATAAATTCTGAATGAGCCAATCATAGCTAAATAATCCATTTCCATTAGCCATGAGTGTTTATGAGTTGACTCCTACAACCATTAAAAGCGTCGGGTAGGAGTTAGTTATATTTGTTGGCTATTTGTGTTTTGTAACATTTATCAGGGATTTTTAAAAAGGTTGTAATAAAGAATCACCATCCTACAAAATAAAACAAAAAAAGAAAACAAAAAAAGCCCCATAAAAGAATAAAAAGGGACACAATAAAAAAAAAAAAAGAAATAAAGAAAAAAAAAAGAGGATGGTGATTCTAGTTGATAGTTGCCTACGCTTATAAAGGCTTGTGTTTAGTGTTGAATTTCTTATGAAGCCTAATTTTTAAGATACAAGAGTTGTGTTTGAACAGAAGAAGCATATCGTAAGCTTCTACGTTGTTTAAGTGGTTTTGTTTAGAAGGCGATTATTGGTTTCGAGTTGCGATATAACCTAAGTATAAAGGCTACATTGTGAGTGTTTAGTGAGGTTTTGAATGAGGTGAAGCACCTTGCTTCGTGAATAGAATAGTTTGGTGAGTTATTGATCATGTTAGATCATGAGTTAGCCACACAACTTATATATTTCATACCCATCTGATTCGTACGTTTTTGTTATGAATCTGTACATAATTGAGTCTTATTTTAGTCTTTTTATTCTCTTTTTCGGGTTAAGAATGAGTTGAATTGCATCGTTTTGCATTTTTCGTCTCTTTACTTAATTTCCTGACTTATTGATCAATGATTGGTCCAAACGAGAATAATTCTGTGATTTTCTCATACAGCTAGAGTGTCCAGTGGATTCAAAGCACAAACATTGAAGGAGAGACACTCACAAGTAGCCCAAAAGGACATACACCGATCGGACAGCTCATGTATCCGATCGGTGCAACTGTTGACGTGCACACCAACCGGGAGAGCTGGCGCACCGAGCGGACCCAGGGACA
This sequence comes from Phtheirospermum japonicum, assembly GCA_014905375.1. NCBI lineage: Eukaryota > Viridiplantae > Streptophyta > Magnoliopsida > Lamiales > Orobanchaceae > Phtheirospermum > Phtheirospermum japonicum. Next base: position 1,422,592 of record BMAC01000160.1, read on the forward strand.
GTAGCTTTTGTTCGATCGGACAAGACCTCTGACCGATCAGACAAGAACGTTACGAACGCAGATTTCTGGAAATTTTCAGTTACGAAACGGCTGAAAACATTTTTAAAACTCCAGAAGCGGCTAGGGTTGAGAACATTCGGCTGGAGAGGCTGAAGAATAGGTGAGAGAACCGGAAATATATCCAAAGGTTGAGAGATTCGACATATCTCTCATACCTCTAGCATAAATAGTACGACACCGTTTCGACCCGTGATTTACAGCAAGCCGACTTTCGACGCAAAGATTCTGGGTTCGTGACAAGCCCGAGGATTCTACGCATTTCATTCGGGGAGCTTTCGTTCATCATCCCTCGTTGAACGTAGTTTGACGACTCGTAATTTCTGAACTCATATTCTTAATCATTCTTAGAGTAGTTGGTTTGACATTGAACATGAACAATTGATGGTTTGGTTAGTTAATGTTTTGATAAATAGATGTTAAGTTCTTGGTGATTGGATTCATACCTTTGTGTTTTTGGATTATCGTTCTTGGATGAATTATTGCTTTTGGGTTTGAGAATGAACTTATGAAATGTTTAGTTACATTTATTTAAACATCTAGTGTTTAAATCTTGTTTGGTATTTGAAATGATTTCATGTGCTGTTTGGTGATAGAACAGTTAGTGATTTTTGGATGATAAAGGTATTCGATTGTTAGTCGTAATCGTCATTTTCAATAGTTAGAATGATATCTAATAGTTTGCATTTGAATGACAATATTTGTTTTTCTTATAACTTGTCGAGAGGTTGACACCCTCGAGACAAGAAGTACTCGTTTTTGTTAAGTTGTTGAGATTGAACAATTACAAAACCCCATTTGACCGTGTGTTTTTAGATAAAATTGTGATATTAGTATAATAAACATCATTAAATCCGATTCCCATTCCTAGAGAGATCGACCCGAGTTGACTCATCAGTCTACAAGTGACCCCGTTCTCTTGCGGGCGAACTTAAACCCTTTCAAACGTAGACGCATATCGGTTAACCGGTAATTAATTTTGAAAGGAACACAAAAGCTCGGCTCACCATCCAAAGAACCTTACATTATAACCCGAAAAGACCTTTTCCAATTCTTTGTTGGTTACACACTTAAATGTGATGGAAAAGTTATTGATTTTCCGTTCTTGTTTATTGTACTTGCATTTGTATGATTTGAGTGTATACACGTCCTATGCAGCAATGCTTGAGTGCTTTTGAGTGAACACCCACATATATATTTCCCTTTTGAGAGGATGCATGAATTTGATTTTGGAGCGACAATGTAATAAGGGTGGAGTGTTTGAAGTTGCGTGACTTGTATCTATATTTTCAAAATTATCTATGTAGTATAGCACGACTCTTTGCTTGAGCTTATTTTCATTCTTGTAATTCTTTGGAATTATCATTTGTTCGAGGAAGAACAAACCAATTAAGCGTGGGGTATTTGATTAGCGCATATTTGTCCTTATTTTTATTAGTATTTTAGTTCGTTTTTCTATTTGTTTTTGGTATAAGTTGGGTAGTTTAAGCTTAATTTCGTATATTTGTACTTCCAGCATATTTTATCGCCTTTTGATCTAGATTGATGCAATTTGGTGATATTTTGATGTTTTTCACCTTATAGCTAAGTAGCCGGAAGATTTCAGCACGCAAAGGATGAAGTATGATGATCGAGAGACAAAGGTCAAGCTTTTCGGTGAAGGAGTAGCAAGAATTTGATGCTGCCGATTATCTATAACGGTTTTCCATCTGGAACCGTTATAGTAGCGCTGCCGACGCTGGCTGCCGAGAGTCACCCGCGTCGACCAATGCTTTCCGGCACTAATCGATGCACCTGGCCGACGCAGCTCTCTGTGAGCGTCGACCCATTGAGAGTCAACCGACGCGCACCAGCCTGCCCATCGACGCTGCCGACCGCTGCGCGCCACACCTTCCGAGCCGACCCACGCGCCCTGCCTAGCGTAGACACCGAGAGATGTTAGCGTCGACCGACGCACACGTCAACACCAACGCCCACGAACTCTCTATCGCGTCGATCCTAAATGCGTTGATCGATGCACCGATCGACGTGACTGCCCAGAAACACGTTTTTAGGGTTTCTTACTGCCCAATACTTCCTACAACTATAAATACCCTATGTATTTCGGATTTTCACATACATTATCATATTCCTAGGGTTTTAAGGCCTCTTAGGGGCTGACAACCCCAACGAGTGCCCTTCGATTTCTTAGTTTCTCTTCATAATTCTTAGTTTAAAATTCTTAGACTTTAGATTAGTTTAGATTAACTATTAGATAGTTTTGATTCAAGATTTTTTCACCAAAACGCTGCGGATCTTCTTAGTTTAATTAGTAAGTAATTATTTCTTTCGCTCTTAGTTTAGTTGCATGTTTTCCATTAGTTTAATTAATAATTATTGCTTCCATGACGAATTGTGCTTTTGATTGCTTTGAGATTGAGATGTTGATTGTGTTTATGATCGTAGACTAGATCTAATGGGTCTAGAGCCTAGATTTATTGTGAACCATCAATTGGGTTTTCCAAGAGGTCGTGGAGACGAATCGAAGCTCTAGAACCCTAGTTTTTTTAAAATCATTTTAGAGTCTTTTAATTAATTCATAGTTAAATTAGTCTTAGGATTTAGATAATTAGTTCTTAATTTAAATAATTATAGATTTAATTAATTAGTTCATAGTTTAAGTAATTTCTAGATTTAATTTATTGCTCTTAGTTTAATTAATATCTTGTTCTTAAAACTCTCAAACAAAACCCCCCTTGTCTGCATACATACCCACAATATTCTAGATAAATCAATAAAACTGTACAAAATTACGAAGAGGAGCTGACCTTGAGAAGATGTGTCTACGCCAAGAGAGATTGAAATTAGGATGAAACCATGAAACCAAATTACCAAAACAGCAGACACTGAGCCAGATTCGCAACATCGAATCCATTAACTCATAATCATTTATGTCGAGTCGATCGAGGCCCGAACTAACCAAAACCATCACTGCTGACTCTCCGCTGCCTGAAACTCACAGCTGCCTATCCACGACCATTTTCAAAAACCCATCACTGCCATGATGAAACTAAACTCAGCCACAACGACAGCCTTCTCAGTTGATCCTAACTAAATCAGAATCACCACTGCCGAGCCACCTTTTTGATCGAAACCACAATCACCAATTTTAGCCATCACCCCGCCGAAACCACACCCAAACCAATACCACATCCATCATAAACAATTTATAAAAATCGTGAAAAGATAAGAAAAAAAGTGATTAAATCTGCAGAGCTAAAAATTAAAATGAAAAATAAAATAGCACAAATACTAGAAACCGTGAAAACATAACGGAACTTAACTCTGAGAAGTATAGGAATTTTTTTTGAATATGATAGAAAACTTTTTTTAATCATTTGTGGTGATTTCATTTGATTAAACACCTATTTTCAAAATGCTATTGGTCCATAAAGATCTTACTTATGCCTGTTTTGCTCAAGAATATTGCAGAAATCCTCGGTGGATGGATGCCTTTCTCACATGGAGACTCAAGTAGAGCAAATTGCCAATGAAGTGGATGAGCTTAAAAGACCATGTCTTGACGACATGCCCATCTTTGATGTGGTGGACCCCATGGTCATTGACGGCAATTCGAGCATTGGCGATCTTTTGAAAGAGGTGTGCAAGGAGGTGGAGATAGAGGGTGAAGAGAAAGAGGCAGAGGTTGGCGTTACCCCTCTCGTGCTTTTTGAAGACGTTGTAGTGGGAATTGAGGGGGAGTCACTTTTGGGGTCCCCAACGGCACTTGGAACGTTGAATGCACTCGCTCTGGGTGAGGATGATGAAGTTGTGCCGGTTTTGGAGGATGTGGAGTTGATCGAGCCTCTTCTACCACCACCCGATGCCGTTTGTATACTTGATCAAAAGGTGGTGGAAGAGGTAGTGGGGGAGAGAGAAGAGATGACGGTCGGGGAGACGAAGGAGTACGTTGATCCATTTTGGGACGATCACATTTGGGTGGTCGACTACTCACTTTTCCGGCCCCCGAAGCAAGCCCGCTCGTTTGTTGCTTTGACCTACCGGCTTGCTCGACTTCCCCGCCTTGGTGATCTTTGTCACCCGGTGTGTACCAAGGCGTGGCACGATCGCCACCTCTTCTTAGATCCCGGATAGCGTCATTTGTATAAACCGTCGAGCTATAGACGTTAAAGTAACGCTTATTGGGAAACAACCCAATTTGAAAAAAAAAAAGAAAAAAAAAAGAAAAAAAGTAAATCCCAAAAAGAAAATAGAAAATTCAAAAAAAAAAAACTTTTTATTCGTATTTTGTTTTTGCAACCCCCCGTTTGTTTATTTCTTGTAGGTTGCTTGCGTCAACTCCCGGAGAGTCCGATAATGTTGTATCCTTCACTGAGTTCTTTAATTTTCTTCACCTGTAAGTCAAAGGGTTTTTTTCTGAGAAATGAGTTTCCACGTAGATAAAGCTAAACACTTCAGTTCAGAAAAAGCTATAAATACCTTCTCACAAGCGATGGCTGTCTACATTAAATAAACACAAAAAATATGTTAGTTGTTATATTTCTGTTTATTGAGATGCATAAATCGGTTGTCAAAAAATTCATGAAGAATCGATGAACTTGTGTTAGGAAGGGCATTGTCCATGAATCATAAGCACCATTTCTAATTTCACTAGAGAGAAACAAAACAAAACAGCATGATAAGACCAAAAACACTTTTCTTTTTATTTTAATGATAATAAAAAAAGATGTGTTAGACCATAATAAGTAAAAAGAATAAGTTTTTTCACATTTCTACTCATATACTCGACTCAACCATTTTTGGCGAAACTGTTACAAGAAACATCAACAGCCCATTTGCTGGAATGACGAATCAAGTCTTCAAACCCCCACAATACGCAGTGGCCTGATTAAATTCACTAAAAGTACTAATCGATAAGCTAATATCTTGACATATGAAAGGGTGTACATGCACATATTATATCCATTTTCGATACAACAGATATGAAAATATATAAAATATCACCAACACATGCAACCACATGACAAAACAACTTCACCATAGTATAACACATTAAATAGCAATTTCAAGCAACATAACATCAAAATACATGACACAAAATATGTGATTCAGCATACCTAATAGTCCACCTACACCACCTGTGCATAAAAAGCACAATCATCTCATAAATCTAAAATAGGATCATATAATAATCTTAGAACAGAAACAAAGTAATCAACATAGAGCATCAAGTTCAACACAAACAACCATCCAACGAACAAAACTAACCTTGATCCTATATGTCCTAGGCTTCAACTCCTTATCGATACAAACCAGCTTTTGCTCATCCACGAACTGCAGAGATGTTGAATCGTCCCCGTTCAATTGGGAAAGCGGTGGCAGGTTAGGAAGGTTTTTGAGTTTCTTATTGGCACGTCAGTCTTTGTTGGGGATCGAGGGGATTGGTTCCCTGAAATTGCAGTAATGAAGAAAACTCAATTAACTAAACCTAACCCTAAACTAACTAGGGTTCTAATCGGGGATGGGAGAAAGAAGGAAAAGTTTCTCTAGGCGGCTTGTTGAAATAATTTCACCTTTTTGTAATTCTGGCTATTCCTAATTATAACTTCTCCGGGCGGCATAGCTGATGGAGTCGGGGCGGGCGAAGGAGGAGCAGTCGAGGAGCTCCAGCCAGGGGCGGCGCTGGGAGAGGCCGTGGCAGATGGTGGAAGAAATCTCTCGATTGATACATCCACTTATATTGCACTGAACCTGCAATTCTCGTCTCGTATGCTAAGTGAACTGGAAAATGCTCTATGGAGTATAAAAAATAGGCGAAAAGATCTTTTCAAGCTGACACAGAATTAGAGGGATATCAGGCTCTAAACGACGCATATCATCAGTCCCAACCACTCTGCAGCTGAGGCTCTTGAAAAACAAACTCCATGGGTGAGTGAAAATTGTATGAAACTCTCAAATTATATGAAACTTGTCCGTGTGCCCTCCGTTTGTACATCCAACTACGATCTGAACTCATCATATAATATCCTAATTGTGATTAATAATATAGATAATCGAATTATAGAGAATCGAGCGCTATAAGGGTGCCTAGAAAAAATGATTGAATTTTTGGTAAGGGCCCTATCCCATTCAAGAATGTGATTTTTAGTAATTAAATTATCTTACTATGCATTTTGAGAATTTGAAAATTTCGGCAGCACCTCCCCTTAGTTCTCTAAGTACACATATATTGCAGTGCATCCGAAAACAAAGGGGAGATGGAACCGAAATTCAAAAGCCCACAAAATACATACGATGTAAGATAATTACATTACAATCACATTCTCAAACTGTCCAAATCAGTGGATAATTCAGAATTTAGTATCAAACTCTCTATTTGATACTAAATTTCAAACGGGTTTAAGGTAAGTGTTTCAGTGTATGGAGATCTTATACTAATATACGCTGCAATTTTTTGTTATGATTTGGTGTAACTTGCACTAAGCAAATTATATATATTTATCACAAATTATATATATTAATCAGAGATCATATAGTATAAAATATAAATTCAACAAGATATTCACTTGTCGATCACCACGGCATTTGAAAACCCCACCACGCACTTTTTAAAACCACCATTATTTTTTAAAATAATTTTGAAAACCGTTATTGGAGGGACGAAACCTCCTGGCCAAGCCGTACACCACGTCATCACCGACGTCTTCCCAAACCAATCACAACATCAATCAATCACAATTAAACCATAAAAACAAACCATAACTCACATTAAATTAACACAACCGATCACCACGACATTTAAAAACCACCATCGCATACACTTTAAAAGATAATTGCATAATTGAACCACTACAAAAAAATCCGGCATTACTGGTGGATTTCCTGGCGGCCAAAAAGCCGCCAGGAATGCTGACGGGTATGCTGGCGGATTTCCTGGCGGTCGTGGCCGCCAGTATAAAGCCCCGTCAGCATGCCCTCAGGGATGAATCGGGAATTTATCCCGCGTAACTATCCTGACGGGCAGACCCGTCAGGATGAATTTTTTATTTAAAAAAAACAAAAAAAAAAATATGCTGACGGCCATGGCCGTCAGCGTGATATTTTAATTAAAAATAAATAAAACAATATATGCTGACGGGTAAGACCGTCAGCGTTTAAGTGTAATCCTGACGAGCATGGCCGTCAGGACTATGACCTAAAAAACGGGCCTCCTCCCTCCCCGCCTCACTTTCTCTCTTTCTTTCTCTCTCTTTTTCTCCTTCTCTCCCCGCCGCATCGCCACCCGCGTCCGCTCGCCGCCGCCGTTCCATTCCGAAGCCCAGCCCGCCTGCCACCACCACCCCCTGCCTCCAACCGACGCGCCGAGCCTAGCCCAAGCTGCCGCCCCGTCGCCTAGCCCGCCGCAGCCGAGCCTAGCCCGCCGCCGCGCCGCAGCCCGCTGCCGCCCAGCCAACTCGCCACCGCGCCGCCCTGCCCCACCGCCCGCAGTCGCGCCGAGCTCAGCCGCGCCTGCCACCACCACCCCGCTGCCACCCGCCGCAGCCGCAGCCCAAGCTGCCGCCCGTCGGCCTGCCTCCAGGTAATTTTTTTTTTCAATTTTAATTTATATTTTTGTATATTTTTTTGTATATTTATATTAGTTATATTTTTATGTAATTGTTATTTATTAATTATTATATAATTATTTTTAAAGGTTAGGGTTTAGTGTTTGTTTAGGGATTAGGGTTGAAATATGGGTTAATTAGGAATTAATTATGAAATTAGGGTTTAGTTTAGGTTTAATTATATAATTATTCTTCAATTAGGGTTTAATTTAGGTTTAATTTGAAATTATGTAATAATTTAGGGTATAATTTATAATTAGGGTTTAGTTTAAGTTTAATTTGAAATTAGGGTTTTATTTAGGGTATAACTTAAAATTATATAATAATTTGGGGTATAATTTGTAATTAGGATTTAATTTAGGTTTAATTGAAATTAGGGTTCATTTAGGAACAATCAATTAATTAGAGTTCAATTTAGTAATAATTACATAATTAGGGTCCAATTTAGTAATAATTACATAAAGTAGGGATCAATTTAGGAACAATCAATTAATTAAGGCCATTTTAGTAAATATTACATAATTAGGGTGCAATTTAGTAATAATTACATAATTAGGTTCTAATTTAGTAATAAATACATAATTAGGATTCAAATTACGAATAATCAATTAATTAGGGCTCAAATTAGGAATAATCTATTAATTAGAGTTCAATTTAGGAATAATAACACAATTAGGGGGTCAATTTTGGAATAATTACATAATTAGGGGTTTATTCACCCATTATATTGTGTATATATTGTTCATGCATGGGAGGCCGTGGTGATCGGCCGGGATTTAAAAAAATTTGTATATATATTGTTCATGCATGGGAGGCCGTGGTGATCGGCCGGGGTTTAATTTTGTTTATATATAATATTATCATTGGTGTTGTTGGTTGTATACTTGTTGGTTGTATACCGTCGGATGTTGACGTGGGTTACGGCGCCGGCCGGGAGGTGTTGTCCCTCCAATAGCGGGTTTTCAAATCTTATTTTTAAAAACGTGATAGGGTGTCACGGGATTTTATTTAAGTTTTCAAAATATTTTAAAAAAATGTGACGGTGGTAATTGCTTATTTGGAACCTTGGCGAAGTGACGCGATGCATATAAATCACTTGTTTCAGAATTAATATCATATTGAAAAATTTGAAACTAAGTTTCGAATTATTCCAATATTCCTTAGACCCGTTTGAAATTTAGTATCAAATAGAGAGTTTGATACTAAATTCTGAATTATCCACTGATTTGGACAGTTTGAGAATGTGATTGTAATGTAATTATCTTACATCGTATGTATTTTGTGGCTTTTTGAATTTCGGTTCCATCTCCCCTTTGTTTTCGGATGCACTGCAATATATGTGTACTTAGAGAACTAAGGGGAGGTGCTGCCGAAATTTTCAAATTCTCAAAATGCATAGTAAGATAATTTAATTACTAAAAATCACATTCTTGAATGGGATAGGGGCCCTTACCAAAAATTCGAATTACTCATTCTTCTCGTATTGCTGCCGAAATTTAGCCACCTTCTTTAATTATGAAAAATCTTAGGATGGCTGATGATCGTAGTTGGATGTACAAACGGAATATTTCCGAATTTCTAAATCCGGCGTTCGTGGCCGGTGTAGATAGTTTCGTACAATTTGCACTCACGCATGATTCTGCAGAGAGGGACGACGATAAGCTAAAATGCCCTTGCCCACGAACTAAGTGTAGGAACTCTAGTTATAGGATTATCGATGAGATAAAATGCCACGTCGATACCAAAGGGTTCATTGCTGATTACTACATTTGGACTCATCACGGGGAAACAAATCACGTCTCATCGCCTGCTGATATTGAAATTGGGGGATCATCATCAAATGCGTACGTCGATATGGTGCGAGATGTTGTCGGTCCTAATTTCGACATGAATGATATTGAGTTGGATGAATCACCTAATCCTGAGACGAAGAAATTTTTCGATATTCTAAAAGCTGCAAAAAAACCTCTGTATCCCGGTTGCGAGAAACACAATCGATTGTCCTTAGTTGCTCGTCTTATGAATTTAAAATCGGAGCATGGCATTTCTCAGAAATGTTATGATCAATTTATTGATTTAATCAAAGAGATCGTGCCAGAAGACAACAATGTTGCAGATAATTTCTACGAAAGTAAGAAGTTGTTGAGAGGTATAGGGTTACCGGTAGAGAAGATAGATTGTTGCGTCAAGAACTGCATGATTTATTGGAAGGATGATTTGAATCTGAATAAGTGCAAGTTTTGTGATCATCCACGGTTCAAACCCGCGAAGAAGGGACAAACTAAACGGCGCAAGTCCAACTTAGTTCCGTACAAGAGGATGTTTTATTTTCCTCTAACGGCCCGCCGGCAGAGGTTGTACGCATCTAAAACAACAGCAGATGATATGCGGTGGCATGCAGAACATACGGTAGAGGATGGTGTCATGCACCACCCGTCAGATTCTGAGGCTTGGAGGCACTTCAGAGTTCGCAGCTGAAACTCGAAACGTAAGATTAGGTCTATGTACAGACGGATTTCAACCTTTTGGAAGTTTCGGAAAACAATACTCTTCATGGCCGATGATTGTCACACCATACAATTTACCTCCCTGGATGTGCATGAAAGAGAAGTATATGTTTCTCAGCGTTCTCGTCCCGGGGCCAGAAAACCCCAAAGATAAGTTAGACGTTTTCCTACAACCATTGATTGAGGAGCTCAAGCAGTTGTGGTCCGACGGTGCTATCTCGTACGATGTATCTAGAAAACAGAACTTTCAGATGCGAGCGGCCCTTATGTGGACCATCAGCGACTTTCCTGCATACTCGATGTTGTCTGGTTGGAGCACGTCCGGTCGAATGGCTTGTCCGTATTGCATGGAGAGTTCAGACCCTTTTACCCTGAAAAATAGGATGAAACAATCATGGTTTGATAACCATCGTAAGTTTCTAGAATGTGATCATCGACTTCGTAAAGATAAAAAACATTTTAGGAAAAATAGAAAGGTTGAAGAGCTGCCGCCGCACGTGCATTCTGGAACAGAGATTTTGGCCGAAATTGAGCGGCTAGGACTTCTGAAGGTAACCGATGAAAATGCAGAACATGTGAACGGACTAATAGCGAAGAGTAGTGGTTGGAGAAAAAGAAGTATTTTTTGGGATTTGCCTTACTGGAGCACTAACTTGATTCGTCATAAACTAGACGTTATGCACATTGAGAAAAATGTTTTCGATAATGTGTTTAACACGGTGATGAATGTCAAAGGGAAGACAAAAGACACAGTAAAATCAAGAGATGAGTTAGCAGAATACTGTCACCGTCCCGAGCTTCATGCAGACGCATCAGGAAAGTATCTCAAAGTGTCATACACGCTCGATAAGCCGTCGAAAGTTGCATTGTGTGAATGGATAAAGGCTCTCAAATTTCCTGACGGGTACGCATCAAATCTAGGTCGCTGTGTTGATATGAAAGGGTTGATATTGTACGGGATGAAAACCCATGACTGTCACGTGTTTATGCAGCGGTTGATCCCAATTGCATTTCGAGAACTGCTTCCTCACCCAGTGTGGAAGGCACTAACAGATTTAAGTTTGTTTTTTAGAGATCTGAGTGTGAGAGTTATTGGAACTGCTGATATGAGTCGTTTAGAGCGTGACATTCCCCTAATACTCTGTCAACTTGAGATGATATTTCCACCTAGTTTCTTCGATTCAATGAAAAATTTGCCCGTCCACTTACCATACGAAGCGAGAATTGCTGGTCCAGTGCAATACAGGTGGATGTATCCTTTCGAGAGGTATCTTCGCAAGTTGAAAAACAATGTAAGGAATAAAGCGTGTGTTGAAGGATCAATAGCAAACGCATATCTAGTTGAGGAGGCGTCGAATTTTGTTTCGTATTACTTCGATGATAATGTCTCCACAAAAAGGACAAACTTAAATCGTAATGAAGAAGTTCAAAATGATGAAGACGACACTCCAAATGTTCTATCTGTTTTCAAAAATACTGGTGAAGCTTTCTCGGCCGCAGGGAAGAGATTCTTGTCGGATGAAGAATTGGCCGAGGCCCGAAGATATGTTTTACTAAATTGTTCTGAACTCCAACAATTTATCAGGTTAGCTAATCAAATTCGTTGTAACCCAAATTATCGAATCTACTAATTAGATATTAGGCCAAAATGTAGAATTAGTCCACTAATTTTTGGGCCAGTTTGGGGGATTTTAGTCCACCGAATACACGGGTGGCGATTTTAGTCCACTAATTTAAAAGAAATCGCACATTTAGTCCATTTCTGACCTGAAATTTGAATTTTGGCCGGAAATTGGATTTTTGACCCAATTTTTGGGGATTTTGACCGGCCAACATGGGACGGGTGGCGATTTTAGTCCACTAATTTAAAAGAAATCGCACATTTAGTCCATTTCTGACCTGAAAATTCAAATTTTGCCCGAAAATTTAGATTTTGACCCGATTTTTGGGATTTTGACCAGCCAACATGTCACATATGTGCTGACTTAATTTTCATTTTAATTATAAAAATT
>BMAC01000160.1:1435569-1457279 GCA_014905375.1 Phtheirospermum japonicum
TTAACTGATAGCTTCCGGCGTGAGGTTTGATTGCGTTCATACCTTTTTTTATTTAATTTATTTTTCTGAATTCGAATGATTAGGAGGTTTATCTCTGGTTTCGTGTGCGTGTGGTTCAAAATTGAAATGCCAACTTTAGCTTAAAAAGTACAGAGATGATGTCTCCCAAGTCTTCTTCGTTTTTTTTTTACTTTATTTTATTATTTTTGTTTTAATAAATACCCAAGTGGCATTATTTGGTGGGGACACTCGTATGTAACGACAGAGAATGCCATCAGGGCGGCATTCTATATCTCGATGCGGGAGTCTTATAAGAGTCGTATATACGAGTGGAGGAAGGCGTATCGGATGAGTGGGACGATACCTGCTATTGTAGGGGAGACGACTTGGAACAGGTGGCTGTTGGAGTTTCAGCGGCCTGAGGAGGTGGAGAAATCTGAGAAGGCCAGGCGGAACAGGATGAGCGAGCCCGGCGGCCCTTCGACTGGTATAGCGAAGCATCGAGGCGGGTCCATGCCGGCTAATCGACAGGCGGCCGAGATTGTAAGTCGATGATAATATTTTAAGTAATTAAATTATATTTTTGAACATGTATAATTTTATGTTTTAATTAATTCATTATATTAAATTTTGTCAATGTAACTTTAAATACAGGCTGCACAGACGGGTTCGCAGCCCAGTAATTACGAGCTTCTGCTGAGGTATCATCGAAATCCCGACGGCACATTTACGGATCCCAAAGCCCAGAGGATAGCTGTAAGTTTATATGTTATATATAACCGATTTATTATAAAATCTGATAAAAGTTATTATAAAATCTGATAAAAATTGTTTGATAATAATAGCTGAAAATTTTGATATCAGGAGGATTATGAGAGGGCTTTGGAGGAGAGGCGTGCTGCGTCTTCTGATGATAGAAGCCCTCGGGTAGACCCGAACGAGTTCTACCTACAGGTCGTTGGGAATAGGAAGGGTCGACGCTATGGCCTTGGATGCTTTGGGAAGACTTTGAAGGGCTGCAGTACTTCTTCCACCTCCACCTCCGATGTTCATAGGCTCCAGACTCAGGTGCAGTTCCAGCAGGAGCAGCTTGAGCAGCGGATCCGCGAGGAGCAGGCGCTGGAGATTCAGCGGATCAGTGAGGAGCATGAGCATTCCCAGATGAGGCTCCAACAGCAGATTGAAGAAGTTGTTGCTCGAGCCATGACTCGTCGGCCCCCCGTAGTCCAGATGGTGGAGATTTAGATGAATAGTTCAGGATATTTTATATATTCGATTGGTGAAACGATTTTTAGTTATTAAATGATTTGTTTTGATTTTTTTATTAGTGAATTATTTATTTTGGAATTTTATTTGTTTATTATTTTTAGTTTAATTATTAATTAATATATTAGAAATTTTATTAATAAATTTTTTAAAGAAGATTATAGGAATTTTTTTTTACTGAAGCCGCCAGGAATGCTGGCGGCTTACCCGCCAGTAAATACTGGCGGAAGAAAACCGCCAGTACATGCTGGCGGCTTACCCGCCAGCAAATCCTGGCGGGAAAGCCGCCAGGAAAACATCAGGTATTCCTGGCGGGCACAACCCGACAGGAATACTGGCGGGCCTTTTCTGGCGGAAGAAGCCGTCAAGGAAACCGCCGGCATTCCTGGCGGGTATATATTCCCGTCAGGATTCCATAATCCTGACCGCAAAAATACTGACGGCCGTTATCCGTCAGGAGGCCGTCAGTATTTCATATACTGACGGAATCTTGACGGATTTGGCCGTCAGTATCGCCGGATTTTTTTTAGTGAACCCTTAATGAACACTAACGAATCATAATTACATAAACGAACCCTATTTGAACTTAAACCATAATTGCATGATCGAGCCCTAATTGAACTAACGAATCCTAATTATATAATTATCCCCACTTAAACCTTAATTATATAATTATTTCTAAATTAAATTCTAATTATATGATTATCTCTAAATTAAATCCTAATTGTATAATTATCCCTATATTAAATCCTAATTATATGATTATCTCTAAATTAAATCCTAATTGTATAATTATCCCTAAATTAAATCCTAATTATTATATAATTATTCCTAATTAAACCTAATTATATAATTATCCCTAAATTAAACCCCAATTGTATAATTATCCCTAAAGTAAACCCTAATTATATAATTATCCCTAAATTAGACTCTAATTATATAATTATCTCTAATTAGACCCTAATTATATAATTATCCCTAAAATCAATCATAATTTCACAATAATTCATAAATCAACCCTAAATATACAACAATTCCTAAAATTCAACCCTAATTAAACCATTAATTGTAATTAAATAAAAATATACAATATAATTCATAAAATATATAAAAAATAATTTCAAAAACAAAAAAAAAAACTTACCTGTCGGCGACTGGCGACGGCGACTTGGCGGGCGACAGCGGTCGGTCAGCTGGTAAGCGGCTCGGCAGGCGGCGGGGAGGGCGAGCGGGCAAGCTGGCAGGCGACGGCGGCCTGGGATTGGGGCTGGGGTGGCAACGACTGGTTGAGTGACGGTGTTTTTTTTTTGTTTTTTTTTTTATTTTTTGATTTTGCGTTTTGTATATGCAGAAAGCAGATCTGTTCTGTTTTATAACAGAAATGTTTACGACTACGATACCCGTCAGAATAATTTTTTTTTTATTTTTTAATTATGTTGACGGTCATGCACTCATCAACATTTTTAATTTTTTTTTAATTTTTAATTATACTTACGGGCTAGCACCCATAAGCAAATCCGTCGCTGAATTAAAATACTGATGGGTAGATTATGGCCATCTCGCTGATTGCCTTTACCCTTCAGCAATTTCCGCTAGTAAGTGGCCAACGGTTTTTCGAGAAATGCATCCACGTTAAATTGAATAAAACAACGAAAACAAAAGTGAAGATAGTGTACCCTGTGCCTAAACCTTTGTAGAGAACAGAAAGAAAAGGGGAGAAAAGAAAATAAACGAATTAAAAAAAAAAGAAAAAAAGAGTTAGGCAGCTATATTTCCCAGATACTCCGATCCAGACATGTTACTGAAGTCAACCTTCACCCCAATATTCAACGCTATTCCTACGAAAACCAAGCAGTCCCAGAGGGTCTTTCCGTTGACTCTTACCAATTCCTTCACACGAATATGCCCACCAAGTGTTCGACAAAATGCTTCAGTCAACACTACCCCCTCACTGTTACTACTGCACAAACACCCTCCTAAATCTGCCTACATTCACCTCCCTTTCTGTCGCAAACGCTGCCACTACTGTGACTTCCCCATCATTGCTCTTGGCTCGGGTAACAATAATAAGAATAACAACARTGACGACCCCCGTATCTCCAGCTATGTAGACACCCTATGCCGAGAAATCAGGGCTACTAAGTTGGATCCGGGCAGCAACCCGCCTCTTGAAACTGTGTTTTTCGGTGGGGGTACGCCCTCGCTTGTGCCACCGCGGCTCATTTCGTCTCTTCTTGATGCGCTGTCCTCTAAGTTCGGGGTGTGTGGCRACGCCGAAATATCGATGGAAATGGACCCCGGAACATTTGATGCGGAGGCAATGGAGGAGTTGATGAAGCTTGGCKTGAACAGAGTGTCGTTGGGTGTGCAGGCTTTTCAAGACGAGTTGTTGAAGGCTTGTGGGAGAGCTCATGGAGTTGGTGAAGTKTATGAAGCTGTTGAGATTGTCAAGTCGTGCGGGGTCGGGAATTGGAGTGTGGACCTCATCTCGTCGCTCCCTCATCAAACTCCAACTATGTGGGAGGAGAGTTTGCGCCTCACTGTTCGAGCTCAGCCAACTCACGTCTCTGTTTATGATTTGCAGGTTGAACAAGACACCAAGTTTGGAGTCCTGTAAGTTAAATTCTGGATTTAGTTGTTGCAKAAAATACAGTCGCGTTGTCCTTAAAATTCAGGGGACTTCCTATTTTCTTGATTTTATATGTTGTAGTCTTTGACAGATACACTATATAAATAGATTCTAAAATTATTTAATTTAAAGAGTGATGTTTATGTAGTGAAGGATCGCACTGTTAATATTTGAACTTCTATCAAGTTCCTTGAGCTTCAGAGTTTCATAATGATTGACTGATAWATGTGTTTACAGATACAGTCCTGGTGAGTATCCTTTGCCTTCTGAGAATCAGTCTGCTGAGTTTTATAGAATGGCTTCAAGATTGCTAAGGGATGCAGGTTATGATCATTATGAGATCAGTAGTTACAGCAAGAGTGGTTATCGGTGCAAGCACAATAGTACGTACTGGAAGAACAAATCTTTCTMTGSTTTTGGACTGGGTTCAGCTAGTTACATTGGTGGAGTAAGGTTTTCGAGGCCAAGGAGACTGAAGGAGTACATGGAGTATGTGCAAAACCTGGAGCATGGAGTGGTGAGTTGTACAGCAGATGGCGTAATAGATGCTAAGGACTTGGCAATGGATGTTGTTATGTTGTCTCTTAGAACAGCAGATGGCTTGGATTTGAAACGTTTCGCAGAAGCTTTTGGTGACTCRCTMACGCGCTCCATTTGTRAGGTCTATAGACCTCATGTGGAAAGTGGGCATGTAATCTTCTCAGACGAGCAAGGAAGAAATGTCGGAACCGATGAATGTATATCTTTGCTATCCAATGAGAAGTTGGCATTTATCCGGCTCAGTGATCCAGACGGTTTTCTGTTGTCAAATGAGTTGTTATCTCTTGCTTTTGGTGCCATAGCTCCATAACTTGTTTCATCATTATTGCCATTTTTGGTCACTCATTCTTCAGTTTCATCATTTTGAAGTCATAGCTGCAAGGGTGAACTCTGTATGATTAGATACACATACACAACAATAGATTAGCTTTCACAATTGTTCTACAAAAAAATCACAACTAAGATCAATGTACTAGAAACATTTTTTCAAATCCTCATACAAACTGTGGGAGTATTAATTATTGCCAATCTCCTATGATTACAATTTTAATATGACTAAAGTTGCTGCAAAAAAATAAGGCATAGGCAAATTTGTTTCCAATCCAATTTCTAATTTTTAGTTAAAAATTAATAATTGAGAGTTTTTTTTTTAATATGAAAATTGAGATTAAGTTTGGATGGGTATTTTTTCATAGGGTTTGCTTTTAATATTTAATTGGAATATATATTATAATTTGAACAGGATTATAAATTGTGGGTCGTATTAGATAGAAGAAATTTTAAAATAATAATATTTTAAATAGATTTTGAAGTTAGCAGTTGGTCTCACATAAAAATGATGTGATCGATATATTTAAGTAGAGTCCATTCATTTCGAATGTTAGTCTAACAAAAAAAGTGCTATTAGAATTTAGCCCCATTGAAAAAACATTTTCCTATCAAATTTATGAATACCCCATTGATCGAAATTTGTTTTCTTTCTTTCTTTCTTTCTTTCTTTTTATATTTTATTTACAGATTACATCTTACATCTTACATAGTGCGCATTTATCAAGTAAATACAGACGTTTGTAATACTTAAACAGGGTATTTGTAATTTTTCGAAAATAATTGGATCCATTTGTTATTATTTATGCATATTGAACACAAGTTTCTGCATTCCCAAGTGATGGGCCATGCACGTTTATATCCAAGATACAATTACAATCTATTACCAACACTGATGTGCTTCTGGGGGGATATGTATATATCTAAACAACAAATTAAAGCCACCAGATTATTCAACATACTATCTTATTCGGTACGAATGTAAATATAAATAGAAGATATTAGTCGATCCAACTCGTCGATTTCAGAACGAATCAAGTGCTGAAACCTCCCTTGAGAGAGCTCCATGGATTGGATGGGAAGACAGTGCAAGCTTGAGCAGCTGCTTTGGCCATCTGCTCCGTCTTAACATTCGCATTGCAGATATTTGCGAACGAGCGCATGTGTTTCATTCCGTACTGAGATAGTGATCCGCAATATGTCTCAAATGCTCTAACCTGTATATCATAATCACTTTCAATAAGTTGGAGCTAAGCGATTTTTTTTTTTAAATTTTTTAGAAAATATTCTAAATACGATATGTTACCACAGATTTAAGACAGTCCCAATCATCGACAACAGGCTTGCCAGCCGGACGAACGGACGTCATCGTTTGTGGGCCCTTGTCTTTTCCGAAAAGAAGTTTCCCGATTAGATCAACGCTGCTATCAACGTGCATTCGGTGTGACATGATCTCAGTTAGCTGCTTTCGAGCTTCGGACTTCTTAGCAGAGCCTTGAGGAGCGTTTCTGAACTGCGCTTGTTAGATCAAATTCTTATTATTAAATGATCACCAAAACGCTT
This sequence comes from Phtheirospermum japonicum, assembly GCA_014905375.1. NCBI lineage: Eukaryota > Viridiplantae > Streptophyta > Magnoliopsida > Lamiales > Orobanchaceae > Phtheirospermum > Phtheirospermum japonicum. The sequence continues at coordinate 1,441,895 of BMAC01000160.1, forward strand.
TTAAAAAAGTGATCAATTGGAAGAATCGATTAAAGGATATGTTACCTTATGCCAAAAATGAACAAGATCAGCATCACGCTGATTAATTGGTAAGAGAGGATATTGAAGAGTGAAATTATTATGATCTGTTGTTTCAGTATTTGCACCCATGTAAGTGGAAAGAGTCTCCGCACTTAGATTGATATCACCGTATTGCATCACATGTGAGCTGCCATATTTATTTCCTTTCGCCGTTCGCTTCTTCACCTGAAAATTACAATAGTGTTAATTAATTCCTCAAAGTAAACAGATTATTAAAATACACATATATATATCTTACCCGTTTGTACTGCTGCTTCAAAGTTTGGGTCTCACTGTTGTGTGTGTCACTGTTTAAAACATCGACAAATTAGACCATCCAAGATCGATAATATATATCATAATCAAACACTAATAAAAATGTATATTTGCAATTACAATGATATACCTATCCTCCAACCAGGAAATGCTGTAAGTGTCGCCTAAGCAGACACCATCGTATTCTACTTCCTCGCAGTAGGTTGCCCAGCTATCCTCTGTAGCGTTTGCTGCCGTCGTTGCATATATGTTCAAACCTTCTGGGAGTAGACCTTCAAATATACTTCCAGATTCACATGCTTCAAGGTAGAAAACCTATAACAATATCATTGAATTATAATAACCCCCCCTTTCTTTTTTTTTTTTTAAAAGACGAGAATCGATCATTTACCAAGCTCTTGTATGTTCCGGAAGCATGCTTCTTTTTCAAGACATTGTTTAGATCATTCGCCGTTATGTATTCACCGACAGGCATCCCTGAGCATTGCATATAAAACATTTTGAATAATAAGCAATAAACAAACAAACAATTAAACATAATAATAATAATTTTACTAACCGAGAATTCCAGGACCGCCGTGATCTGTATAATATACGAAGATATGATCATTGGGACCACTATCCACAACCTTCCCACTACCTCCGGTCACTGCACTTTTGTTCCCGAGAAGCACGGCGTAAAAGTTTTCGGCCGTAACTTGATCTCCAACATAATCCTGTGATCACAAAAAACTCACCATCTTTAAATTAAAAATAAATAAATAAACATTGTTTTTACAACTATCATATCAGAACCACGAACCTTAGGAACTCCTTCGTAGACATCCTCACCGCGAGGGCTGTTAATGATGACACCTGGCCTAGGGTTTTCTGGGTTGTTTGCAATGTCGTCAGACATAAAAACGATGATATTTTCATCCTTGAGACCGCCTTTCTTCAAGATTTGATACGCATGACATACATCGGCCTAGTACGTACCAAATATTATAAAAGTTAGTAAAACAAAAAATAAAATAACTCAGAAAAAGGAAAGCTATTATATGTGACGTGAAATAAACAATCACCTGGTGCCTGTAATTATAGTAACCATCAGAGCCAGCCACTAGGACAGCCCATCTCGTCCCTTGGGAAAGGTCGTCAGCAATGGTCAAGACTGAGAGTGTGAGGAGGACAAGTGCACGTATCATTCTGGCGTTGGCGTTGTGTAATATGTAAGTGTATATTTGAATTTGGTGGAATGATGAATATATTTATAGAGTGAGGTGATATATGCATGCTATTGTTTTATGTCGTATGAATATGACTAGTGACACGTGTCATTTTGTGTTTGGCCTTAATGCTTTTCTAGCCAGCTAATTAATATGTACGTACCGTACCCTTCATTTTGTACGATAGCTGAATATTCTGTCGTAATTATAGAATGTTTTCCCAATGAACATGATGCGTGAGCATTTCGTAATTTCTACTGATTGGCTGACGTGTGTGAAACTTTGTAAGCTCTATAATTTATGCTTTTTTTTTTTTTTAATATATATGATCAGTCTACCGTCTGTATGGCATCTTATCGCTGTTTCAAATATTAAGTTTGCGTAATATTTTTTAATTTTGATTTAGTTTTTCTTCTGGATTCATGTTTTCGTGTTGAACTCTAAATTTCAAGATAATTGCTCTTTTGTTTTATGACATCCATGCTAAGATGTTGTGGTAAAACACATTGATTTGAACATGATAGATATGACTAAATATTGAGATGATATATGCGTAATTAATAAGAATTGCGTGGTTTATTCAAATTCCTCACCAATTCAGAGTTGAGAGATCATATTTCATCGACAATTCTAGGTTATTGATTTATTTCATTGTTTTTCTTTTTTATTTGTAACTATTTGATTTTTCTTAACTTTTTGTTTCCTGATCAAGTGGACAATATTTTGAATTGTCCACAAATATTTGCAAGGGAGATTATTTTTTATTTTATTAAGATCACTTAACATTCATCTTATGTCTTTCACACAATTTATTTTTTCCTGATTCGCTTTGATAATTTAAAGGTAAACGAACAAGAACAATTTTTTTTTCTTAATACAGATGTTGTATTTTTATTGTGTTTGGTAATGGTGTTTTAAAGCAAAAACTCATACTATTATTTATATTAAACAAATATTTGTTTTTTAATTAAAAGAATCACCATCACACTGTAAATAAGTATTACACAAATTTTTTTATTGAGATTCTAATTGCCTTATTACGTTGAAATGTCAATTAATCGACTTAATCAGTTGAGATTAGTTAGCCCCAGCTATTGATGTGGGCTCTTTAAAAGGTGTTTGATATGGACATTAGAGCACTAAGTTAACTTTCCGAAGGAAAAAGAATATCATCAAAAATAACTACTGGGGTTATCTACTTTGGAAATATATGTTTTGCGGCATATTTCTTTCGTAGAAGACTAAAAGGATACCGTAATAATAGATGAATAGTTGAACATCTATATTGACTATTATAACCTCGTATTTATTACGTTAGACGGTAAATTATTGTCATAACTAAAGACATTATATGTGGTGTACCCGATCCATGGTGTATTGTATATTCCTTTTTTTTTTTTTTTTTTTTTGCGCGTATGAATTTGAATACTATATGCATATGCGGTAAATATGAATCTTAAATACAATAAAAATGAGTGTTAGCAAAATTGATCTTTTCGTCGATCGACGACTTTGTTATTATGAGATTCCATTGATACAGAGAAAATTCCAATAGATTTATTGGAGGGTCAATTAGCGTGCATCCAGTAGAAATTGAACCTACGAATTCGTCAATTATGCATTGAGCGCTTCAACTATTCTTAAAAGGAATCTTAGGAGAAATCAATGAAAGAACATTCTTTCGAATCCAAAATTTTCGAATTGAAAATTATAATTTATAACCTTAACTAATATACCTAATAAATATAAAAGTTATATACATACATATATATATATATATATATATATATATATATATATATATATATATATATATATATAAAAAATACATATTTTTTTCAATATCAATAACAATATTAATGTCTAAATATAATATTAGTTTAATATATTAAATCAGATCAATGACTATGATTAAATGGAATTGTATTTAAAAAAAGGCAAAAAATATGTGGATGAGAAAGCAGCAAGAGGTGTAAACTAAAGTGAGTGAAGATTTATTAAATCCCACCATTCCATTAATATTCGTGATATTTAGAAAGAAACAACACTTCTCAAAACCTCCCGACATAAATATAAAAGCACAAATATTAAAAAGCATCACCAAATCCGTGTCAAATTTTTAAAAGGTAATGAGTATTAGATTGTTTATATAAATGTTTTATTTTTATTTTTACTTTACAAGATGACAGGTATAAAGGAAATAGCATTTGCATGATTTATTATATAATACTACAGTTTTATGAATAATATAAAGTATTGTAAGACTCAATTAAAAGATTATTTATACATAAGCACTTTTATTTTTTTATTTGATATTTTAATCTGTGTCAAATTTTAAAAAAGCATCCCAAAAGAAATATAAAAGCACCATACACTGCTACAGAAGACAGAGAATAGAACTTGACAAATCTAAACAGCTACAAAAAAACAGGTGAATGCTGACGGCCAACAAACCGTCAGCAAATGCTAATAGCATGATGACGAATTATGAATGCTGATGGGTAAAGGCCGTCAAGGACCCGTCAACTGCCCGTCATTATTTTATTTTTGGCGACGAGTTTGATGACAGGTCGCTGATGGGCTTGTTTCTTGATAGGTCAGAACCCGTTAGCAATATTAAAAAAATAATAATAATAATAATGCTGGCAGCCCTTTAGGCCGTCGAAAAATTCCAATTAAAGCCCAACCCTCGTCCTCCAATTTGTTCTCTATCACAGCAAACCCCAAAATAATAAAAAAAATACACAGATCCGCAGCCATCTCCAGACCCCGTCCTCCTCGCCATCTTCAGCCGACGTCCACTGCCACACCATCCACCAATTTCGTCCACTCACCGTCTCTGCCATCTACCATCTCTAGCCATCCGACCGCCACCACCCGACGCCAGCCACCGCCATCTCCAACCTCCAGGTATGTTTTAATTTAATTTAAATTTATTAAATTATTTTTATTTAACTATTTGTTAATTAGTATTTAATTAATAATTGAATCAATAAATTTAGGGGTAATATTATAATTAGTGTTTAATATAGGGGGTTAATTTATAATTAAAGTTTAATTAGGGTTTATTTAGGGTTTTGAGGTTAATGACCTAATTAGGATTCATTTAGGGGTTAATTATAGTTTAACTAACAATTTAGGGTAGAATTATGTAATTTATAGAGTAATTATATAATTAGTGTTTAATTTAGGGGTTCATTTATAAATAAAGTTTAATTAGAGTTTATTTATCATTTAAGGTTAATGACCTGATTAGGATTTAATTAAAAATTCAGGGTATGTAATTTATGGGGTAATTATATAATTAATTTTTAATTTAGGGGTTAATTTATAATTAAAGTTTAATTGGGGTTATTAGTGTTTGAGGTTATAACTTAATTAGGATTCAATTAGGGTTTAATTAGGACTTAATTAACAATTTAGGGTAGAATTATGTAATTTATGGGGTAATTATATAATTAGATTTTAATTTAGGGGTTAATTTATAATTAAATTTTAATTAGGGTCATTTAGGGTTTGGAGGTCATCTAGAGTTCGATTAGGTATAATTGACTTCAATTAGGGTTTCTTGTCCTGATTAGGATTCAATTATGTAGTTTTGATTAAAGTAGGAGTTATTTATATAAGTATGATTGAATTATGAGTTGATTACGTAATTAGGATTCAATTAGGGGTTAATTACCTATTTAATATTAATTTAGGGGTTAATTATTCGAATTGGGACTATTTATGTAATTATGATTAAATTATATTTTATTTATAAATTATTGTGGTTTAAAATACTTGTGGTGGTGGATTTCAAATGTTGTGGCGATCGGCAAGTCAATTTTGTATTTAATTAATATTTATGTTATGATCTGTGGTTCAGATATATACATGTTGTTATTGATTGGGGTTGACGTGGTGTACGGCTACGGGTGGGAGGTTTCATAACAGATTTTATTTTTTTTTTCAAAATTTGATGGTCGTTTGAAAAAGCTTTAAAAAGTGCGTGGTGGTGGTTTTCAAATGTTGTGCTGATCGGCAAGTCAATGTTTTATTTAATTAATATTTATGTTATAATCTGTGATTAATATATACATGTTGTGATTGGTTATTGTTGTGATTGGTTGAAGTTGATGTCATTGATGACGTGGTGTACGGCGCCGTCTGAGAGGTTTTGTCCCTCATATAACGGATTAATTTTTTTTCCCAAAATGTGATGGTGGTTTTAAGAAGTTTTAATAAGTGCGTGGTGGGAGTTTTCAAATGTCGTGGTAATCAGCAAGCACTACAAAAAATAGTTAAATGCTGATGGGCGTAACCCGTCAGCATTTTTGGCTTCAGTAAATGATTTGCTGACGACATTAATGGACCCGTCATTATTTTCTGATGGAATGTTGATGGGATTTACCCGTCAGCAAAACACTAGGGAAATCCATTCCCTCGAAATTTTCAGTTTTTTAAAAAATAAAAGAAAATAGAAAACGCGAAGTTATCGATCGACGCCCGACCCCCGTGGTTTCGGGATGCCGAGACGCACCCCTCCCCGCCCCATTCGTAAATTCTTGGGTTGTTTTCTATTTGTTACTAATTTTTCTATTTTTTTTGAGTTTTTTTTCATTTAAAATCATAAAAAATAGAAATCGCGTAGTTATCGTTCGACGTCCGACCCTCGTGGTTCCACGACGCCGAGACGCACCCTTCCCCGCCCCGTTCGTAAATTCTTGAGTTTATTTTTTCTATTGTTTACTAATTTTTCTAGTTTTTTTTCAATTCTTTACTTAAAATCGAAAAAAATAGAAAATGCGTGCTAAACGATCGACGCCCGACCCCCGTGGTTCCACGACACCGAGACGCACCCCTCGCCCCCTCGGCGAAATCACGACGCTTCGTCGCTTCGCGTTTCCAACCGAAGGAGTTGATCGATCGATCGTATCTTGTTGTTGGTCGAATTACACGACACGTGTGGATACGCACGTGCTCGTTGATATTTTTCGAGCGAAATTGGGTTAAAATCACCCCACATGCCTAAGATGATAGGATTTGTCTCATATTTACGTTTTTTCTATTTTTTTTTATTTTTTAAAAAATTGAAAATTTCGAGGGAATGGATTTCCCTCGGATGTGAATCCCTCGTTTTGAAACCGAGGAAATCCATTCCCTCGAAATTTTTAGTTTAAAAAAAACGCGAAGTTATCGATTGACGCCCGACCCCCGTGGTTCCGGGACGTCGAGACGCACCCCTCCCCGCCCCGTTCGTAAATTCTTGGGGTTTTTTTCTTTTTTTTACTAATTTTTCTATTTTTTCGAGTTTTTGTACCATTTTTCATTTAAAATCGTAAAAAATAGAAAGCGCGTAGTTATCGATCGACGCCCGACCCTCGTGGTTCCATGACGCCGAGACGCACCCTTCCCCGCCCCGTTCGTAAATTTTTGAGTTTTTTTTTCTATTTTTTACTAATTTTTCTAATTTTTTTAGGGTTTTTTTTTTAATTTTTTACTTAAAATCGAAAAAAAATAGAAAATGCGTGCTAAACGATGGACGCCCGAACCCCGTGGTTCCACGACGCCGAGACGCACCCCTCGCCCCCTCGGCAAGATCACAATTCTTCGTCGCTTCGCGTTTCCAACCGAAGGAGTTGATCGATCGATCGTATCTTGTTGTTGGGCGAATTACACGACACGTGTTGATACGCACGTGCTCGTTGATATTTCTCGATCGAAATTGGGTCAAAACCACCCCACGTGCCTAAAATGATAGGATTTGTCTCATTTTTTTGTTTTTTCTATTTTTTATATATTTTTTTATTTTTTAAAAATCTGAAAATTATGAGGAAATGGATTTCCCTCGGTTTCAAACCTAGGGAAAGGTGAATCCCTTGGTATTGATGTTGGGAATACCAGAACCAACACCAGACATGACACCAGCTCGAAGAGGCGCCTGGGTGCCTAAAGAAGGCAATCGGATCCTGCTTCACGAAAACATCAACGGGGATTTGGCGCTCAACAATCATGCCTCGATTTTGAAATTCGCAAGAACATCTCCTCAACTTCGCTCGTCAAGAACCTCGTGGAGATTGGTTCCATGTCTTCAATCTCGACGGCTTGAGACAGAGCCTCATCAAAGCTAGCAGAGTGGTCGGAGGCAGTTGTTGACATCGGTGCACTGGTAGATGGAACATTGTCAGAATCGAATCTTGGAGAAGAGGCAGGATTGTCTGCAAGGGATGTTGGTTTCGGTAACACATCACCCGAACCAACATGGGCTGACACGACAGCTTTGGACGTCTTCTTTTCTCTCTTTGGGTGGAATTTTCTTATTAGCTAGACGCACAATCTTTTTCCGGAGCTTTGCTGGGTGATGGTGAATTCGATATTCTGCAATAGATTGAAAACAACTACAAACAAAAAATCGAGTGTCGTAGGCAGTAAAATTTGGAGAAAGAAAATGTAAAAACCTTAACTTTATCAATATGGATCGTACGCAATAGATAAACGAAGGGGATGAAAAAGGTAAAGTGAATAAATAACTCCCCCACTCTCACAATTACTTCTTTTAAGATCCAAAATTTTTCTTTCCTTTAAAACAAGCCCACTCTTTCTCAAAATAAGACGCACGATCTCTATACTTAAATAACCTACTATCTCTTATTTGGAGAATAAGAATCACAAATATCAACTACAAATTAAAACCGAGATAGAGCTAGATTTTTATAAACTATCACCATAGTTGAACAAAGCCTTTGCAAAGCAATTTTTCACTCACCAAATTAACCCCTTATTACCTGTCCAATCCTCCGATTTTAACACCACTGAAACACTTGGTTAACAAGATTCAAAACAAGAATTAATAGAATTCAAGAAAGAAACGAACAAAAGCAACAGAGTTCACAGCAAGAAGGTATCTTCTCAAAGTATGAATTTCCTATTGATGCCTAAAAAACATGACCTAAAAAGGTTAAAAAATTCACATTAAGGTTTCAGTGACTTGATCAGTGTTGCTTTTCATGACTGATGACATTATAACCAACATTGCTTCAGGCAAAGTCAATGGAAACAGACCCCTTAACCCAAGTTAATGACTACGTCAAAATCATTCAATGAGGTGAAATTTAAATATTGGATTAATTTGTATCTAGATTCTCTTCATCCTTTTAGGGATTTAAAGAGAAATAGCTTATCTCTAGCAAAGTTGTTAACACCTCTTATTTTTGGACCTGGGAGAAAACCAGTTTCTGCGGGCAAGTTCCACAATCACCTAATTGAAGAGGTTAGTCTTTTTGTCATCACTTTTATTACAACAATGACCTTATTGCACTTTCAACCAGACTCAATGAATTGAGATTATGTATGATAAGAAAATAAAAATGTATGCAAAATTATACAGATGTTGTGACTGATGTTAATTTAGGGTGTCACAACATCAAAACCAACATTGGCTTAGACAATGCACATACCGAGATCTCTTCTCAAACGAGAGAAGGTCTCCAAATCTAACGCCTTCGTGAAGATGTCAGCAAGCTGATTGTCTGTCCCTATATGCTCAAGGCTAACTATCTTCCTCTCAACCAAGTCTCGAATAAAGTGGTACCTTATGTAAATGTGTTTTATTCGAGAATGTTGGACCGAATTTTTCGAGATATCAATGGCACTGGAAGTATCACAGAGCATAGTCAATATTCTTCTATGTAAACCGTAGTCCTCTATCATTTGGTTCATCCACAATAACTGTATATAAGCACTTCTAGCTGCAATATACTCGGCTTTAAGAGCATCCTCTACACACTTGGGCTCTGTTTTGGCAAGAAAAAAAGATTCTCGAATTTGAGAACAGCTAGTAGACAAGCAAACAAACCTTACCATCTCTTTGAAGTTTATTTGTCACTTCTTTCATCGAGATCTCCAATGATTTAGCTCATAGGATGATTCTTCTGAATTTCATCCAACTTAGCCTTGCCCTTGTTGAGGTTTGTGAGAGTTTCTTGGACCTTCTTCAACTCGGTGTTTACTCGTTCTAACTCATCATCCTTTTTGGTGAGGGATGACTCCAATCGGACAATTATATTCAGTTGTTCATCCTTTTTCTGAGTCAGTTTGTCCACCCCGATCTTATGGTCCTTGACTTTAAGTACTTTTTTTGCCCAACTAAAAAATAATTGTTTATGCTCAATGCTCACCTTCTCGTACTCGTCAAGAGATTCATCATGCTCTGTATCCATAGTACCTAGACAAATAAGGATCAGTACTTAAAAGGTTGAGTAATCCGCTCTAGAAGCCAATTATAAATTCGTAGGACCTATGGATGTTAAGAATAAGTATCAGTATATGATATTGTTTTCAATGTTAACCAACACTGAAACCAACATCAACCAGAGTTTAAGAAAATATGCAGCGGAAATCAAACTCAAGAACACAACAATTTAAATTCAGTTCACAAGTAAAAAGTACTTGTGAACTTACATCAATTTAAATTCAGTTCACAAGTAAAAAGTATTTGTGAACTTGGGTGTACAAACCCGAAAATTATATTACTTTCTTTGTTCACGATCAATACAAAAAGATAAGAAGTAATATCTGAAAACTAAAGTATCAAATACATGATACTAAATACTTGTCGCCTGGATGAAAAGATCTACTCCGTTGGTTACGCAACTTCGAAAAACTTCTTGATTTCTGACAGTGGCTCCAAGTAGCTATCTTGCTTGTGTTCTTCCTTGCCTTGCGTCGCCTGCTGCTTTGTTTCTTTCATCTCAAAAACCTTGCGTCTCTCTTTTTCTTTTCGTTGGTATATGCCGTGTATAAGAGAGATCACTTTCTCTTGTGTCTTTATCTTGTCTTAAATAGACAAGAGTTCTGGAGTTCTAAACTTGGTAGACAAGTTAAACAAGTCCTAAACACAATCTATGAAATTAAATCAAATCTTAGACACAATCTATATATATATAAAAAGCCTAGCGTTTATAAATATATTTTCCAAGATTTTCCCGCTCATTTTTCTTACTTATTTATAATAATTATATTTATTATTTATATAATTATTTATGTAATACTTTTTTGAATATTACGATTTATATAAATAAAATATTAAATATATAGAAGAATTATGTATAATTATATATAAAATCTGAGAAAAATAAAAATTATATGAGAAAATCTGAATAAAATATAAAATATAAAAAAATTTAAAATAAATATATAAATAAATGTAAATAATTAGTTAATAAAATTAAAAAATCCAAAATAGCAAAAATAAAACAAAAACATTTTCAAATATTTTCAAATAATATTAAAGATATTAATAAAATCATATAGATAAAAATATAAGAACATATAATTAAATTAAAAATATTATTTAATAAATATGAAACAAAACTGAAAATTCAATAATCGAATAGAATTAAAGACAAAAATCATAAAATAAGTTAAATTAACTTAAAATCTTCATAATTAGACTCTATAAAGTTATTAAATAAATCTAAAAATAAAAAATAAATTCGATAAAAATATAAAATAAAATTGGAAAATAATAATAACAATTAAAAAAAATATAAGAAATATATATATATATATATAAGAAATTTTAAAAATAAAATGTATAATATATAAATAAATCTAAATATTTAGTTTATAAATCTACAAAACTTGAAAAATTAAAACAAAAATATAAATATGTCAAATGATATTAGAACTTATAATTAAATTTCAAATATTTATTTATAGATACAAAAAATAGAAATAAACCCCAAAAGTTGTTAATATTATAAACTTAATATGAATTCATAGCTACAAAAACTTTTTACCATTAAATTATAAAAAATTATTAATTAAGTTTAAATATAAAACAAAACTCACAAATTACAGGATATATAAAATAATATAAACAAAATTGAAAAAATATGAATAAGAATAAAGAAATATATATATATATATATATATATATATATATATATATATATATATATATATATATATATATATATATAATCGGTAACAAAACTTGTCTTTTATTTCATAATTTTATTTTTGACCATAACAGACGATAAAAGGACAATTTAATAGAATCATATTCTTTCTTTTTTTTTTTCCTAAAAAATAAAAAATATATTATGAATATAAGTGAAAGGTAAATAACTTTATACAATTATTTGATTAAAATCTGAAATCAAAATTATACATGGGCAGAATGAAAAAACTATTTAATTGCATAATATAATGAATTCAATACATTATTTTAAAATTCTTAACTAAACAATTATTTATGATTATTTGTATATTAATAGTTTTTGACTAATTACTATGACTTTATGTATTTAACGTTAGAAATCCACACATAAATGATTTATTACTCTTGTTTTATAATTACTTTCGTATAACTTGTGTGTGTGTATTATATGTTATATATATATATATATATATATATATATATATATATATATATATATATATATATATATATATATATACTTCTAATTTATTTATCGGGCTCATCAACTGACTTGATGACTTGTTGTTTAACTCGATTACTCAGTGGCTATCACGGCTCAATTAGCGGAATGATATTAAATATATTATTTATAATAAAATAGAATACAAAGACCCTTAATTAAATTTGTAATACTATGCCTCATTTATTTCGTATTTCTTTGTTCATTTTTGTAGTATTTTATATATTTTTATAATATTTTTATATTTTTTAGTTTCTAGATTTAGGAGATAATTTTTTATATTATAATTTTAATTAAGTATATTACTTTCTGTTTTTATAAAATTGTAAGATTTATTTTATTATTTATAACTTCCTGATCTTTGTCATTATTTTATTATCAACTTTCAATAGATAAAGAAAACTATTTAGAAATAATTTATATATATTTGTTTAATTTACTTTATAATTATCGCTAATTTACTCTTTCAATGTCTTTAAAATAAATATTTAGAAATTAATTATAAACTTATTATATTTCTATCTGATTTTAAAATATTATCATATTTATTATATTATATTATATTATAATATAATATTTCCATTTCTTATTTTATTTAATTTCTAAAATTATTAAGAATTATTTAGAATTACAACACATATGTAGTATTTATTTAACCTAATTCATAGTTTTCTTTGATTTATTTATTATTAATAGAATTTATAGTGTGTTTTTGTTACTTTTATGATTTAGTAAATGATTATTCAGGATTTAAATTATTTTTAATTTATTCTATAAAATCATTTTGAAATAAGATTTATTTTATATTATATATTCGTATATTTTTTTATTAAATTATTTGATAAATATTTGTATGTGAAATATATTTCTTATATATATATTTAACTTATTTTATTATTTTATAACACTTATTATTAAATCATTATTTAGAATTCATAATATCTTAATACAATTTTAAAATATTTTAGGATTTATTTTATATTACTTATAATATATATAATTTTTGTGATATTTTTTAATTTTAATTTAATTAATATATATATTTATAATTTAAATACAAATTTTTATATTTATTTAGTTGGTTTTATATTTTTCTTCAAATTTATATTACAAGTATTATATTTTTATTGGTTAAAAGTTGATTTGGTAATTGTATAATTATGTTGATATAAATTATTTCTAAAATAGAAAATACAATAAATTGCGATCAAAGTAATACTAGATTAATCAGTTGTACTCAAACTGATTGATGTGATTAAATTATGACTAATGATAAAATTTTGGGGTACCTGTTGACAAACAAGTATAATGGGTACCGATAATTAGAAAAGCCTAAAGTTATTAATAAGGTCTTCTCTTTGTCTTTGAATACAAAGACTAAACAAGGAGATGCACGCAGTGATTTGTAATAACGTGAGTAATATGATTGTTTCGTGACTAACCAAAGGGAGAGTTTGAAACTATTAGCATGTGATGATAACAAGTTAAACTGTAATTAGACTTATAATGTAGTGTGCAAAAAGTTGTTTCATAATATATAAATGTGGAGTTATTTATATTTGATTTGTTTTAGGGCGCGGATATACGAACCCCATCTATCTATGAGTTTACCCCAATAAAAAAAATCAACAAAAATGTCAAAATTACCTCCTCCACCCGCACACACACTCAAACACTCAAATAAATCATTTTCTTCAACCCTTCACCACCACTCCAACTTTGTCATTAGTATCGCCCATCACACCGTTGCCGCCTCCGTAGAATAGGAAGAAGAAAAAACAGTGATGGGCGGTGAAAGGCAAGTGACGGATCTGGGCAGTAAAGGGTAAAAATAGATGCAAAATAGGGGTGTTCGTCTCTAATTTCTCAAATAGAACTCATGTGTTCGAACAATACAACGTTGTTCGAAAAGAAAAATTGAACAACCCTTTTTTTATCCTAAAAGGGGCGTTCATATCAATTCTTAGCGTCAGCAGCAGCGTAGTTCTGTACGGATGATTTTTTATATTCTTTAATAGTCAGTGGCGACAGTGATGGACGACGGCTGGAGTGGTGGTGGAGAGTTGAAGGAGATGAAGTATTTGGGGGTGTAGGGCTTAAGGGTAATATTGATATCTTTGTGATAACATTTTTTAGTGGGGTGCGTATATCCGCGCCGTTTGATTTAAATTTGCTTATATTGGCTAATAATCGTGAGTTGAGTATTTTAAGTTATTATATTACATTAATAAATTAATAATATTATACTTACATTAAATGAATTACACCATTATTTTAATTCGATTCGTGCATCCCACGGGTTAAACACTAGTTTATGAAACAAATCTAAAATCCTAATTCTAATTCCCTAATATATTTTGGGAAAAAAAGACAAATAACAAAATAATGAAATTCATAAATAAACTTCCCAACAAAATGGATCCAATTATTTTAGAAAAATTACAAATATCCTGTTTAAGTATTACAAACGTTTGTATTTACTTGATAAATGCGCACTATGATAAATGCGCACTACGTAAGATGTAAGATGTAATCTGTAAATAAATATAGAAAGAAAGAAAGGAAGAAATAAAACAAATTTCGATCAATTGGGTATTCATAAATTTGATAGGAAAATGTTCTTCAATAGGGCTAAATTCTAATAGCACTTTTTTTTTGGTCCGACTAACATTCGAAATGAATTGACTCTACTTAAATATACCGATCACATCATTTTTTGTTAACGTGGGATTCACTATTATCATCAAAATTTATTTCAAATATTATTATTTTAAAAAAAATTCTATCTAATAGGACTCACAATTTACAATCTTATTCATATTATAATATATATTTCGATTAAAATGTTAAAAATAGACCCTGATATTAACAACTTTTATATACTTAATAACATTTTTGAAGGAACACCCATTCAAATTTAATCTCATTTTTCATATTAAAAAAACAAAACAAAAACCAATAAACTCCCAAATATTAAGTTTTAACTAAAAATTATAAATTGGATTGGAAACAATTTGCCTAGGACTCAGTTTTCTGAGGCAACTTTAGTCACATGTAAATTGTGTTGAGGAATTTATTCTTGGCAATAATTCCTATTTTGTTATTTGCCTTTCTTGGGCACAAAATAAATTAGGGAACTAGATTTAGGACAATTTTATRTTTCCTAGTTTATGCACAAGACTTTAATTATTCCTAGATTGTGTTTAGGATTTGTTTTTAGGATTTTACCAAGTTTAGGATTCTTAGTTGTCTATTTAAGACACAAGTAATCCTACACTTCCACACACATTTTTAATAGGGATTTACGCACGGAATTCTTGGAGGAGAATTGACGCAAAAAGACGCACAAGAAAGGAAGAAGAACACGGTGAAGAAAACTACTTGGAGCCAACGTTCGTGAGTAACAAGATCTTG
>BMAC01000161.1:8486-22719 GCA_014905375.1 Phtheirospermum japonicum
ATAAAAATGAATTTCAATATCCTTGATCGAAAGCATGCTAATGAATTGGCATATTTCTTTCGTCGTATGTGGACTTCATGTGTGAATGTTGATTTMTATTTATCAAAAAAATGGTGAACTTAAATTTAATTTACAAAATAATGATAATAATAGATTTTTGGACAATTTTGGTGATGTTCCAAAAATGTTGATTTTTATATATTTTTCCTGATTATATCTTATTTAGATCAAAAGTTTTTTTTAAATATTAAATTATTGTCAATTTTTCTTTTTCGAACAACCTCCAAACGAAAATATAACCTGAAGAAAATGGAAAATGGACAGTGCATGCGATTGAACCCCGGACCTTAACATTACACAGAGAGGTACCTAACCACTGCGCCGCTGCTCTTTTTTTTGTACATTACATGCAGTACCATATTTTTATGTAAACAAAGTATAGTATATATAAAATTATAGCAGTGGCTAAGAATCCGGCGGATCCAGCTAGGGCGGCCGTCCAACCTCGCCAGGTGCTGGATCCGCGGCTGCCTCCGTCCGATTGTTACCATGATTAAATAGAGCACTTCCAGATCTCATTTCCCCCCAAATATTACACGAATAAACATGTGATATAAAAAAACTGAACTCAAAATCAACCCAATCTGCAAGTACATGCAAACTCATAAGTTAACGCTCTTATTTAACCTTTTGTTTAATTTTTTCGGGAACACACTATGAAGGACATGAGGCCGGGTTAAGATAATTTTTTGGATGATCATTTACATGGTTCAAGACAGATATATGATGTTTCGAGGTTCTGTATTTATTAATTATTTCTGACTGAAAAATAATGACAAGTGATTCTTAAAACACATATGTAGATAATAAGAACACAAAGTACGAAAATTCATTAAAAAGATGATACAGAAATTAAAGAAAAATAATATACAAGGACAACATTACTTAGCTCTCTAGCAGAATATCAATGATATGGAACATCTGATTGACGTAATCCTTTTTAAGACGAACAATTTCTGCCTCCAACTCCTCAACATTGTCTGGAATATGCTCATCGTCGCTGTTCTCCGTGATCGACATTTTAGATGATAATAAGCTTGAATGGAGAAATTAAAGGAAGAAGAAATATGAGTCTTGACCGTGTTAGAGCAGCTTTGAATAATAATTGGCGGATGTGAAGAGTCACAATTGCGTGCAGGCCAAAAGGCACGTCTGGTTGTGTGAGACAAGATTATTGATTGTCTTGGAATTGGAAAGATTGCAGAATATTTTCAATGCTGCGCATCATAACACTGAATTGTCTGGAATATGCATTATAAATAAAATTGCATTCGTCCTGGTAAAAATATCTTGTTCATGAAAATTATATTATATTATACTAACTATTTTGGTCTTTTTATCCTCATAATTTCATTTTCTTGTAATATTAATTTTTTTTTTTAAAATACTAGTACATAGTGAGTAATTTTTTCTGAACACCGAAAATGATCAAAACAAATAGTGTAGCTTATCTCCGAAAACGAAAATGAATACTTCTCGTTATTTTGGGTACAGTATAAATGATAATTCAGTAATTAATAAATATTAATTAAGGCCTATATTGGAAATGTTGTCAAATATATGAGCCTGCTAAATGCATGCCATCTTTATTTTGTAAAGTTATCCAACCTAAACGTCCAAAATGGAGAACTGAGTTGATTTGACCTTTCCCCTCAAAAATCGCAACAAATATTGTTTCCAACTACCCCAACTGACGTAATGACGGAAATGTTATAAATTAGTGATATGCTTTTATTTTTTGCGGTCAGCGAGATAAGCCCTAATTTCTATTATATTTCCTTTGGTCATTCAGCATTACTTTAAGAGGTGTGTTTTATTTATTCCTTAATTTGTCAGGTTATGTTGATTTCGATTTTGTATTAGGTTTTATATTAATTTTCAAATTTAGCACGAGGAATTATTTCAATACATGTATTGCTCTAATTTTATCGTCTACATAAAAAAAATTACCTTTCCCAATTGGGTTTTGAAAATTTGTAGTGCAACTCTAGAAATTTTTAAAAAGAATTAAATTGGTAATGGAAACAATGATTAATAAATGAACAATCCTAATAACATATAGAAATAAATTAAAAATATGTAATTCTAAACATGTACATTTGTGTAATTTGGTACTAACGAGACAGAGTCATCAGCTGCATTATACAAACGTTTTGATTTATATCAACTAGCCAGCTTTAAATACCGGTCGTCAACTATAACTCATGTGATCCCGAATTACTTAGCAGTTATCAACTAGCTTATCAAGCGCCAGATAGCTTATCACAAAACTATTCGTAAGTTATTTATTAAATTGAATAGGATTAAAAGGAGACCCATCATATGTAAAACTCGTGAAATATGTAATGGAAATTTATGGTTCAATTCGTTTCCGTTTCTTGATATAATTTTCCGCGTACGACATGACGTTGCCCATGCACACATGTAGTGCGTTTATTAGTGCATTGTATTGACAATTACCCATCAATTAGGCACTTTAAGTAAATAATTCACCAAATAGTAATTGAAAATAGCTACCAGCTATCAGATATCAATTCATCGGTTATCATCAATCATCCATAAACCATCAGCTCTCAGAACATTAAGTGAGGTCAACCAAGAAGGGCCTAGCTGATTGATTGTCAATTTACCAGTATGGACTTCATGCAAAAAAAATATAAACTAATATAGATCAAAGATGGAAAAATACAAAAAAATATATGAATATACATGTGATTATTTAAAATAAATAATTATAGTCACAAATAAAACTTTAATTATTACTAATAAAAGTGGCTTGTGAACATGAACCTAGTAAGATTAATATGATTTCACGAGCTTATTATTTGTACTTACCAAGCAGTCTGGAAGAGCTTAATGTGATGGGTTCAGCTACGAGCACTTCAAATAACTTCCACTGGGTGAAGTTCAATGAGGTGTATGACGCACGCGCTGCATGACAAGTGATCACAACGTCTACTATTATTTAATATTTCATTTTTCAGTCTTTTGTTACAAGGTTTTTAGTGAGATCAAAAAAATTGGAAATTGATTATTTAGTTTAATATATAGTCAATTAAAAGTATATATAGAATAACAAATTCCGAATACGGATTTTAATTAATTTTGCCACTCTGAACAGTAAATAATCATTACATGAAAACATTAGTTTTGAATCCGATCAACATTTCGAATATCTCAATCTTAGTGTTGGGATAGGGTGAAGCCAGCAAATTTGATCAACCATTAAATATAAAGAATAAATAAATATATACATATATATAATAACAAAACTAATTAAAAATTAATTGAGAAATGGGAATATTTTTATTATAACTTTTTAATAACAAAAATTAAATTTTATTAAATGTATCTTGGAATCAATTTAGATTAATCGATAAAATTACCTTTATGAGATTTGAAATGGGAATCAAGTGAACGCCTTTTGAAATTAATTAATAATAATAGCCACATGTTGCGTCGCAATTGTGATTATTCTATACATCCTTATTTATTTTTATTTTTCTTAGCTCATTAAAGAGGAATAAAAGGACAAATATGTTATTCTATTTTTTTTTATTATCAATATTTCAATTGAATATTTTAATTATGTCGGGAAGAAAAAAAAACACCCAATAATATAAATAAGCATACAAAAATCATTCAATCAATTATTATTCGTTATTATTTATTTTATATTTTCGAATAATTGTGTCATGAAACTTTTCATAAATTAACAAATGACCTTTTTATTTTATTGTATAGTCCCTCTGTATGAATTACATTTTATTTTAACTGAATTCAACACTATATTGGTATATTAACATTTCAATCATTCCACCTGAAATGATTAATTGGCCGATCAATATTTGTATGAGCACAACTTAAGTAAAACTGAATAATCTTATTATACCTTAGTCGTATTATGCTGTATATTTTAATGTAGACATAATTTATTTAGCTTAATAAATACAAAATTAGTATTGATATTATAAATATATTATTTGAATTAAAAATCAATGAAGTGACAAAAATCATATATATTATATGTAATATAAATTTATCCCTAAACTCTTCTAAATTTGTCTTTAAATATTATGAATTCTAAATAATTATTTAATAAGAAAGAACGAACAAAAGTTATAAAATAATGACATTTACAATAATTTTAATTAAAATATTGTATATATAAGACTTAACTGTCATCTCTTGAGCTCAGTAGGATATACTTGATCCAACTTTCAGTTAGCATTCAAATGCAACTATATGCTTTTAACATTTAGTTCAATGTAGGTGTAGGTAAGGATGTGCTCTAAGGGGGAAAATGAATTTTCTATTCCCATCCCGAATCTACAACTCTTTACTCGTCTCATTCAAGTGTGTCAAAGCTAGATTGACTAGTTGAACTTCCCTCCTTCCCTTAGTCTCTTTCCTATTGAAGCGCTTAATCCAATAGTAAATAACCTTCTCCACTTAAGAAGCCTTATCTTATTTTTTTCATCTTAAAATTAGTGTGTCAATAACAATTGTATATAAAAAGCGTATAGATTTTCTAGAAATATATCTTACGTCTTCATTGTTTATAGTTCTGCAATAAAAGTGAGATTTTGTGTTCATTTTAATTTGCAGATTAAAAAATATTACTTTATAAATATATATTATAATAATATTGAATAACAGATCACTACCAAAATTCATCTCTTGATATAACACCACACTTTGTCCTTAAGTTGCTCTTACCATCCAAAAATGGATCACTACCAAAATTCATCTCCTTCATTTAAATACACGATTATTCTTATTATAAAAATCGAGACCTCAAAAAACACACCCATATGCAACTACATGCAAACTTCGTCGGATCAAAATCTTTGTCGGTGCACAAATCTCATACTTTAAGAAATGGTTAATAGTTGTCCAAATATGTTTTTCTATGAGGTTCATTAACGAGTAATTAGTTATGGGTCTAAAAAATCTGCAACTGGTAAAAATGTAAATTAGGATTTTACAAAATCATCACTAATACTGATAATTCATTGATAGATCCATACAGAAAAAAAAGCCTAGAATTAAAAACTAAAATACGAAATACAACTTAATTCAAAGGAGATTACTCATGCTTATCTGCCTTCTCCTCGAACTCCTTCAATTTCTCGCGAGGCCGGCATTCTCAACAAGCAGCTGATCCCTCTCCTCTTTGTAACCTTCCATCTCCTCAATTATGTCCATGATGCTGAACAGTTGATCGATAAAGTCTTTTTTAAGGCGGAAATTCTCAGCCTCCAGTTGTTCAACATGACTAGGACAGTGATCGGAGTCACTGCTGTCAGAGATACACATTGAAGATGATAAACTAATTTAAGGAGAAAATCAGATGAGAAGGAAAGTGAGGCATGACAATGTGAGAGCAGCCTTAAATAAAACTTTGATAGCGGATGTGAAAAGTCATTGGTTCGAAGCCTAGAAGATGCGTACGTGTTGTGTGAGACATATCAAGAGCATTGTCTTGGACTTGACAAGATGCAACACAATATTTTTTGCGTGATTAGGTTTATAATTAAAGGTGGGTATTAATTATTTGAAATGATTAATGTTGCAGGATAACTTTATTTCTCAGTACAGTATACTAGCTGATTATTACGTATTGCTTCTCTCACCATATTTCTAAACGCATGCACATCCATGTATGCAGTTGAGCATATTCCTTTGCGTATTTTGATATTTCTTGTGTAACTGTGCCAGCACATTCTTTTCTACCAACAGTTTACCAATGTTGCTGTTGTATTAGTGAATTGTTCGTAAAACATAATATATAAAATTTGCGTATTTTGAAAATGAATACGGTCATCATAATATATATAATTTTTAAAATTATATATAGAATTAAATTTGTAAACGAAACATTAATTAATAAAACTCTTACCATCCACAAATAAAGTCTTATAAAAAAAACATTAATACGGTAAATTTAACATGGTCGTGAATTATATGTAATGTTGTTTCATGGTAGAATTCGTTTCTATTTCTTGTTATAATTTTTATTTCTCCCCTATATTACATGATTATTGAATGTGATATAAAAAAATGAACGCAGAATCCAATGTGATATAAAAAAGTCAATGCATAATACTGAATTGTCCGAAAAATGAAGGATAAAGAAAATTGCATTCGTCCTTGTAAAATAATCTTATTCATGAAAATCATATTATATTATACTATCTATTTTGGTCTTTTTATCCTCATAATTTCTTTTCTTTGTAATATTAAAAAAGTTTTTAATGTACTAGTACATGATGAGAAATTTAAAAAATACAATTAAAATGGTACAACTATTGAAAATTTGAAAATTTTCAAGTGCGTTTGAAATTTTGTAGTGCAACTATTGAAATTTATAAATAGCATTAAATAGGTAATGGAAACAAACATTAATAAATCAACAAACCCAATAACATATACTAATAAATAAAAAATATGTACTTTTAAAGATGTACATTTATGTAATTTGGTATTAACGAGACAGAGTTATCAGCTGCATTATTCAAACGCTCTGATTGATGGTCAACTAGCAATTTCAATTACCGATCGTCAACTATAACACATGTGATCTCGAATTATTTAGCAGTTATCAACTAGCTTATCAATTACCAGATAGCTTATCACAAAATTAGTCGTAAGTTATTTATTAAATTCAATATGATTAAAAGGAGACCCATCATATGTAAGACTCGTGTAATATTTAATATGAAAATCAGCTACCAGCTATCAGATATCAATTCATCAGTTATCATGTACCATCCATCAATCATCAACTCTCAGAACAATAAATGAGATCAACCAAGAATGGCCTAGCTGATTTATGGTCAATTTACCAGTATGGAATTCATGCAAAAAAATCTAAACAAATATAAATCAAAGATGGAAAAATACATAAAAAATTTACTACATCTAATTATTTAAAATCAACAATTACAATCACAAATAAAATAGTAATTATGACTAATAAAAAAGGTTCTCATCTAATATAAAGCAATGCATTAGTTCATTAAATAATTTAAGAGCTTATCCTATTGACGGGCTCCGACCTGTACCTTTCTGTGAACATGAGCCTATTAAGTGTAATATGATTTCACGAGCTTATTCTCTGTTCTTACCAAGCGGTCTAGAAGAGCTTAATGTGATGGATTCAGATACGAGCACTTCAAATAACTTCCACCAGATGAGGTTCAATGATGTGTATGACGCACGCGCTTGATGACAAGTGAGCACAACGTCTACCATTATTTAATTTTTCTTTTTTTGGTCTTTTGTTACATGGTTTTAAGTAAAATCAAAAAAATTGGCACTTGAATTCTTTGTTTAATTTATAACCAATTAAAAGTATAAATAGAATAACAAACTCCGAAGACCAATTTTAATTAATTTTGCTAGTATTGAATATAAATAATCATTACATCAAAACAATAGTTAATGTACATTAGTCTTGAATCCAATCAACCGCTCTAGCATGAAAACAATCCATCTCTTCATTTACTAAAATTTACAACAAAACAACTCTAATAAAAGTTAGATATTCAAATAGACACAAAAAATTGTGATAATTATTGAATATATAAATATATTTTAGGATAAAAAATAAGTAATTACATGTAAATGTACAGAATTACGTTAAACGTATATTTAAAAAAGACACAATTGCTCAGACGGGCTCCGCGCAGGCCCTAGCCAATCCAATTAAAGATCGAAGCCTGGGTCCACGCCATGTCCATCAAGCAGTGCAATTCGTAACCCAGTTAGGCCCAATAGTGATTCCCCGGCCCAGGGGTTGATTCCAAGAGTCCCAAGTAATGTACACAATTTTAAGGTGCAATAATCGTTTCACACCAAGCCGATGTGGGACAAAGTTTAATAAGGAAATACGTGCACAGACACGGACCATCTTCGCCAATCTTATAAAAGATTTTTCCTGAAGTACAAACCCTAATCCACAGTTGATTTATCAACAATAAAACCCTAATCTCCACTAAAAAAATATCCCGACCGCTTTCTCTGGGTAGAGAGGAGATGACAGATCAGCCTAATTTGAAATATTTATCCATACAGAACCTCGATACACCTCATTTTCAATAGCGTTACATAATGACAAGTGATTCTCCAATTACTGAAAATATGAGATCTTATGATTCGAAATTCATTGAAAAGAAGAAATGTCATCATGATATTGAAGCAGATGTTCTCACATCCATGAGAGATGATCACCCAACGATGAGGTTCTGCAGATGCAGTCTAAGAAATGTGTCATGTTGATATAATCATGACCAATTTATTCTTCCAGTTTGATGTCCAATTTTTTCATTGACATATCGTCGCTATTTCATTTTTTTCTGTATTAGTGTGCATGTATTTGTGTTGATATTTACTTCTGTGTCAGATTGGGTACAGATTAACATTACAGAATGTTGTCCATTGACTCATATGATTATTGTTTTTTCCATAGATCAATAAGGACTGTGCGTACTTTGTCTGGATCGATCCGCCCCTGTCACCATTCCAAAGGAGTTGTTTCGTGAAATTGAAGGCCCAAAAAGACGTCCTACAAGAACAATTGAAACGAAAGGATGTGACAGAGAAATTACTTTCCGATAGGATTCATTATAAGGAGGCTGAACTGCATAGAATGCAAGACGATCAAACAAGAAGGTTGAAAGACTTGGATAATCAAGCCACTCTGAGTGCTGATCTACAGTCGAAGTTTGAGGCTGCCAAGATTAGAAATCAAAAATTGGAGAAACAACAAAAACTTATGATCAATGTGCTTATTGTGATGGAGATTAGTGTTGCATTCACCAACATGTTTAGGGGAGGGGATGGAATTAGAAGTGTTGTCCATATGCTATTGTAAGGCAGCGTTATCTTGTGTGCCGGTGTCATATGAATTCCTCTAATATTGAGATTGAATTGGTTGAATAACTAATCTAGTTTTTATTTTATTTCGAGTTTGACTATGACACGGACACTATTTGAATTTCGTTCATTTATGGCATATTTTTAGGACGGTAAATTTGCAATTCAAAATATTGGTTATCAGTCGTTGTGTGTAATTTTAAATCTAGTATATATATTCAACTCCTCTTTTCTGTGCATTGAATTAAGCTTGTGTTTTTGATTTTGTACATGTTCAATCATGAACTATTAAACGCATCTAATTTTGTACATGTTCAATCATGAACTAATATGTCAATTCATATTTGAACGGGTGAAAATTTATAACATTGTATTATTATACATTATTTAGTTAAACTAATTATATGTTAAATAACAACATTGCAGCATTTTTGACCATAAATGTCAAATAATGACAGAAATTGTTTTGTGTGAAATGTAATTCGGAATTTTGAAACCAATAAATGTTGACATTTATATTTTGAATCTAAAATTATAAACCCTATCACAAACATAGCCTTATTGTTCGTGCGAATCGGATAAAAATTGATTCAATTTCGGTTAGGATTTGAAGCCGTCGGATTGGTTGATACCGGCATTTAGCGATTGTGATAGCCGGTGTCAAACTCGTCTACATACAAAATTAGTAGAAAGCGTATATATTTCAATTCCAGCTTGTATTATGAGCTAAAATTAGTAGAAAGATTTTAAATAAAACTCTAATTTTATTTTTTAATATACAAGATAAAAATCTAATTTAATTTTCAAATTCAGCTTTTATTATAAGCTTAAATTAGTGGAAAGCGTTATTATTTACATGAATAAACATACCACACTCCAGTAACACATCCTGGGCCGATTATACACTAAAATTATTGTTCTAGCAACCCTAATCACAATTTGCATCACCAGTTGCAAATATATGCATATTAACCTAATCCTTCACACGATTACACGTATATACACACGACCGGGAGCATATCTCTAACGCAGGCCGCAGAACACAAGAGTTTGAAATCCAAAACGACATATTACTCTAAAAAATAAAAGTTTGTATTTCAAGAGATACACTGTGTTTTCAGCAAGAGTGTGAGGAGCGTTGTTGAAAAAATACCAATTAACGGGTAAAAATCGCCGATAGTTTGACGTTATACCATTTTCTATCTATCGAAAGTGTAGATAATAAAACGGTTGCTTTAAGTATAATTATGATATACTGCGCGCTTATGATAAATTTTTTATGTTTTCATTCATCCTCCTGTTTGTTCGATTGAATATAGTGCCTTGTTTTAATTTTTTAAATATATTTTAGGGTTCAGTATCCTTCAACAGATGTCGGAGTTCGACGTTAAACTGGAAAACTCACAGGACGAGGAGGGTTTTACTCCAGGTAATACACAAACTGCTATTAACGAGGAACATCGAAAAGAAACAACCCTGGACGAGTGAACAGTTAGGGATATGGTTTTTGGCTTCGGCGAGGAGGCAAATTTATACTATGGGAGGCAAATGGGTTTCGATGTTCGAAAAAGCCACTCCGAGTTCAAAAATGGTGTTTTGAAGAATAGAGTATTGGAGTGTGTTTGTGCGGGGGTAAGGAAGGAAACAATTCCAGAGTGTAAACGACGTCGAAAAGAGACCCTAAACAAGAAATGCAGTTGTCCTGCTAGACTCCGCATTGTACACGACGTTGCAACTGGCTCGTACAAGGTTTCCAATTTCTAACCTGCTCACAATCACGCTCTAGAAACGCCGGAAACCGCATACCGTCTCAAGTGTAACAGGCATGTGATGTTAATTTCACTTCATATTTTTAAAACATAATGTCGTCGCCATGATTGAAATTGGGTTTATTTAATTATTTTTTCCACACCACCAACAAAGCCAATAATCATCGTCACATGTCGCCGCGAAGGGTAACCAATTCAAATAATTTTTGGTTAAAACTTAGTTGTAAAAAAATTCGCTTATATGATATTAACTGTGTCCATAGGTTCTGTGAATATGTGTCCATGGTATTGAATTTTTATCAAGTAAACTGAATTGAATACAAATATTTTCAGATACATATCGGCACCTTAAAAGACGATGTTGAGTTTTCTATGGGATGCAGGAATCCGCCCATGCCATAGTTTCAATTATCTGCAATAGGTTGATGGTGGTCCATGCAATACTACGTTCGACAAGAAAGCAGGATATAATTTCTTAGGGAAATAATGGAGTGAGACTGTTCGGAACGGGGACATCAAAACTGCGCTTTCCCTATTCGATGGGATGCAGCTGAATGACCCAAACTTGTTTATTGAGAAAACATGCATCGACGATGCATCACTAAGCAGGTTATTTTGGTGTGATGGTTTCTCCTGGACAGAATATGGTAAGTTTGGCGACGTGCTCATTATGGATAGTACTTACAAAACGAATGCCTATAACTTTCTGTTGATCATTTTATCAGAAATTGATAACCACAAGAAAAGTATTATCTTTGGAGCTGCGTTGATGTATATCGAGATCGCTGAATCTTATGTCTGGTTGCTTAAGGCATTCCTTGCAGCTATGGATGGGAAATCCCCAGTTACAGTTGTCACATATCAAGATGAATCAATGCGTCACGCCATAAAAGCGATTTTCCCTGATGCAGTGCTCAGAATATGTGGTTGGCATCTGAATAGAAATTGTGCACAGAAAGTGAAGGTACATGGATTTTGCACAGTCTATTCAAGGTTAATGATGGCGAGGTGGTCTATTCAGAGTTTCAAGCGTGAGTGGCAAAGAGAGATCGAGAAACATGGGGTTGCGGATAGCAGTTGGATTAAGGAGACCTACGATAGAAGAGAAAAATGGAGCGAGGCATACCTACGAGGTCACTTCATGGGAATGACTAGGACAACACAACGGGCAGAATCTTTAAACTCTCTATTCAAGAGCATATGCAAATCCGGAAGCACAATTACCGAGTTCCTACGTCATTTCCACAAGGTACTCATCTCAATGAGAGCTACATTTTTAAAAGAACAAAATGAATCTATGCGCACGCCACCAACGATACGACCTACTGTTTCACTTCACGGCCTCCTTCATCACACTGCAAGTATTTATACCAGAGCCGTATTCGAGGATGTCGAAAGAGAAAAAATGAGGGAGCAAGGTCTGATAGTTGTTGAAAAAAATGTACATGACAACCGCCTACACACATTCACTTTGAAAAAATATGGATCGGATTATAAAAAATAGTGGTCGGTGAAGGTTGATGTCACAAAAGGTACATATCTATGCGACTGCAAGATGCTAGAGTCGGATGGGTGGCCATGTAGTCATCTCTTCACTGCATTCAAGAATATGAATCTTCAATCTATACCTCGTGAGTGCGTACGTGAGAGATGGACCAAAGAGGCTGGGAAGCAGTTGCAAGAGAACCTACCTTTTCTGACAGTGGATCTACAACTGAAGAGGTTTATGGTTCTTCACCAAGAATGCAGTGATTTGTGTCTTAAATCTTCGCAGACCGAGTCGGCAACCGTCAAGTCTATTAAGAGGGTTCGAAGCACGACAAAAAAGGTGGAGGAAATAAACATCGATTCAATGCCAACATAAAATTCTAGTATCGAGCATCCGAGCGGGATACATGACCCCGATATATTTTCACAACCAAATGCATCTATTCGTGATCCGCAGAAGGTTGGGGCAAGAGGGGCTCCTAAAGCCAAAAAGCAAAATTGCAGATTGTGTGGGTACGTCATATTTAAAATTAAATGTTCATACTCAAAACCTGAACTGTTATGGTTGAAATCATAAAAACTACTGTCTTGTTTTTCTTTTACAGTAAACCAGGCCATAAATCGACTACTTGTGAAAAGAAGACCAAACTACCTGACACTGCACATGCTAAAAATGCTACATTAAGCGATGATGATTATATTCCACTCAACTCCCAAGATCCAACAAAAAAATGGAACGGACCGTCGAAGAATAAATACGAGATAGATATAGCTTGTGAGGTTTGGTTAGTGATTAGCACATATTTGTCCTTATTTTTAGTAGGTTTATAACTTGTTTTTCTTATTATTTTAGGTATAAGTTGGGTAGTTTAAGCTCTATTCCATATATTTGTACTCTCAGCTTATTTTACCGCGTTTTGATCTAGATTGATGCAAATAAGTGATTATTTGTGGTTTTTCACTTTACAGCTAAGTAACCGGACGAGTTCGATGCATAATTAGATGAAGTTGATACTCGCGAAATGGAGAACGAGCTTTCCGGTGAATGAGTAGCAAACAGATAGAAGGAGACGGAGGCAGACGCGCAGCCGCGTTGACTGATGCGACCGTCGACGCTCCGTTGACGCGAATCATGACCTGCGTCAGTCGACGCAGCGTCGACGCTACTTGCTGAAGCGTCGATGTCGAAACACACCGTCGACGCACTCGCCCAGCCGACGCGCGCGCCAGGCAGCACCAGCACGCGTCAGTCGACACACCGTCGACGCACCGTCGACACGATGGCCCAGAATCGGGAATTTTAGGGTTTCTTATGCTCCAAGTCAAGGGAAATCTATTTAAACCCTTCCAAGTCCGTTTCAAAAGAGACACTCCAACCTATATACACTGAATTCCTGGTCGTGAGGCTCAAGAACAACACCATACACACCTTAATAACAACAAGTGATCAAGATTGAAGATCCGAGGATCGTCAAGCTCCAACCGTCCGTTCGCGATCCGTTCTTCGACCAAGATCAATCACCCCTCCGGAGTAGTTGGAGGATTTTCTACGCTTTCTAGTTTAATAAGTACTCTAAACCTTTTATTCGTTTTCGTAGTTTAATTTATGTGATTAAGTAGCTGCTTTTCGATAATTGTTCTTGAGATATTTGATGCTTTGAACCTTAGATGTTTTTGATATTGCAATTCGTAATCTTAGTTTAATTAATATTTAGTTATTATTCATGCTTGGTTAGTTTACTTCATTTCCATTTCGTTCTAGATAATTTGATGTTCGTTTATGCTAGTTAATCTTGTTTTAGGTTCTTAGAATAATTTCTCTAGATTATAAGTTCGAATAGCTGAATTTAATTTCCTAGTTTTAATTATAGTTCTTGCGTTTGAAATTCTTAGATAATCAAACAATCAAAATTCCCCACCCCCCCATGTATGTGAATTTAAGTTGAACAAACTGTTTGAGAATTCCGATTGTATATTCCTAGAGAGACGACTCGAGTCAAGTTGCCAAACTACGCGCGACCCCGTTCTCTTGCGGG
>BMAC01000161.1:28371-39921 GCA_014905375.1 Phtheirospermum japonicum
CATGGAGGCAAAAGAAGATGACCAAAGTCTACCATGACCGGAAACTCGTCAACAAACATTTGGAGGTAGGTAAGTTAGCCCTAGTCTTTAACTCACGGTTTAAACTCTTTCCAGGGAAACTAAAATCAAAGTGGAGTGGACCGTTCGTGATAAAAGAAATCAACGAGTTTGGCGCTGTTACCCTTTACGATGAGAAACGAGACTCGACATTTCAAGTTAATGGGCACCGAGTGAAATTGTACCGTGACAGAGAGTCAACATATCAAGATCGCGAAGTATGGGTGATGGTGGACCCACCTCCGCTGGCAATTTGATCACGGCACAATTGCGTCGAGCAAACGACGTTAAAAGATGCGCTTCTTGGGAGGCAACCCAAGCTACTGTATTTTCTTCATTTTTAATTTTCTTTTATTTTAGTTATTTCTTTTTTTCTACTTTTTGTAAGTGTTTGAACAGGATTTAGGTTGGGATAAGTCTAATTCATCTTTTGAAGAATGGAGAACTGCTGAAAAATCAGCCTGCAGCCGCGTTGACCGACACAGCGTCGACGCGGTCTTGATGCTTCCTGGGCGCACGCGTCGACTGACGCGGCAACGACGCGGAAACGACGTTGCCTGGGCGCGCGCGTCGACCGACGCAGCGTCAACGCGGCGTCGACGCCACCTGGGCGCGTGAAAATCTTTTGGTAAGTTTTAGCTGCGATTTTTGGGAGTTTTATTCTAAATAGGAGAGTGAATTTAAGAGATTTATTTGCACGAAAATTTCCAAGATTGGGGACAAGATCTTTTGTCTTAATGGAGTTCTAATTAGATAAGGAAACTAAATATCTTCTCCCTTATCTTTAATTAGAGTGAATTTAGGATTCCTATTTTTAAGGTCTTTTGATCCCTATATAAACCCAGCCCTTTCACTCTTAATTTCATTATTCTAAAGGCTCTTCATCTCTCTTCCCCAATTTATTTGCGCTCCCAACCCTTTTTTTTTTTACCATGAGGCCATTTCCAAGAACCACCAAGAACCACGAGAAGAGGTGGATGCTGAGGGAGGAACACAACGAGAAGGTGGACCAGCTGCATGATGAGGTCGAGAAGGCGAACGATTTGGTCGGAGATTATCAATTGGACGAGGTTGACTATACCCTCCAAATCGATGCTCTTAAGATGCAATTGGGGAGGGAGGAGGCGATCAATGATGGGTTGAGGGACATGAACCTTCAACTAAGTACCACCATTCAACACTTGAGGGGTATTAAGCATGACCTCGGACAGCAAAGGGAGGACCTTGACGAACGTACCATGACCAAGAACGAGCTCCACGATGCACTTCTCCTAGCTCGAGAGACGATTGCCACCTTGACTAAGAGCAACAATGAGATGATTTGGGAAATGCTCCAATCATCGGGGGAGAACGATGTGAAGGATGAGCGCCTGAAGGAGGCGGAAGCCGAGATTGAGAGTTTGACTCAAGATGGAATACGTTTCTTGCGAAGTAACCATGCACTCCGCGGGGAGAAGGTTGACCTCTTGCAGCAAATTGAGGAGTTGGAGGCCTACATCAAAGAGTTTAATGTGAAGACCAGAGCGAACGAGGGGAATTTGGATTTTTGGAAGCGGCGCTTGGATGAGGCTAGCGAGAACATCGTCGCGTTAGAGCGTTTGGGCTCCAAATCCCCTTAGAATCTTAGGGGCTTTCCATTATTTATCTATTTATGTTTTTCCATTATCGAGTCGTGGAATTGTCTTTCAACCTTATCCTGTTTCGTTTATTTTCAGTTCGTTTAATTTTGGTTGTCTACGTATTTTATTTTAGCAATTCATAAAATTTTATTTTTCGTATGCCTTGCTTTTTTATATTTCTTGCACCGTGGATGTTTTTATATTCTTGTGAGATTGTGCAGTTGTCCATGGTTAAATATCACTTATGCAAGGGGTAAATCGCTGGATTACGAACGGTAACATTTTTTTCGCCGACCTGCTGTCGCGTCGACCGACGCGAGCGTCGACGCTCCGTCGACGCGATGCTGACTCGCATCAGTCGACGCTATGTCGACGCCATGTCGACGCCGCCTGCGCCTAGCGACCGGGCTGCCCTGGGCGATAGCTATGATTTTCGATAACCGTTCTTTTCAACGAATCGCTGAGGAGCAGTGGCAACGATCTAATAAATTTATTATTATGGGTTTTTATTCTTATTTATTCTTATTCTGGTTTGAGGACGAACCCATTCACGCGGCTCTGGGAACGTGAAGTTGCACAGCTTCATTGAACGAACTCGACCATTCATTTTTCAGGGACGTTTTCTTACCCTTTCCTTGTTTGAATTGCTTTTTCTTTATATTTATGGCAATCAGGGGATTGCCGGTTTTTCAAGAGGGGGGCATGGTTGAGTATGATTAAAAATAATGTGCAATTTTGAAAATTTTAGGTGATTGTGTTTGCTATTTCTGCGCTAAATTGTATTTGTATGGCATGCCTGTCGAAGTTAGCTATTTATGAATTGAAGTTTTTGTCTTTGAGCGTGCATAAGTGCATAATGTTTCAACAATTATTATTTATATATTGTAAATGGTACTTGGACGCAATTGATTTCGCAAAACTTTAAAAGCAGCGTCAATTCAAAACTTTTTCATGCAAAAAGCCAGTGAGTATCCTGAGTGTTTATCATCTTTGCATGTACTTGAATGAGCTTTGATTGGAGATCTCTTTGAAACCGCTGTGTGTAGTTGACTTGGAAAATGAGGTTAAGGCACATAAAAAACCCTTTCCGGCCATATTCATATATATTATCCACTATAAATTCCGAATGAGTCCCTCATAGCCAAATAATCCATGCCTATAGCCATGTGTGTTTTGAGTCGACCCCTACAAACCATTAAAAGCGTGGGGTAGGAGTTTGAATATTTATTGGTTATTAGTGTTTTGGAGGTTTTATAAGGGATTTATGAATTTTGTAATAAAGGATCACCATCCTTCAATAAAAAGAAAAAAAGAGAAAAATGAGACCCCATAAAACAAAATAAAACAGAATTAGAGGGGGAATAAAAAAAAAAGAAGAGAATAAGAAGGATGGTGAATTGTGTTAGTCATTGCCTATGCGCTAACGAAGGCTTGTTTATTATTGTTTATTTTATGACGCTTACTATTTAAAAGGCAAAGTGTTGAGTTGCAATAAGTGGTTTTGAGCTTTAAGTCGGTTTAGAGTTTCGAGTTGGGAAATAACCTATGTTTAAAGGCTACGTTATGAATGTTTAGTGAGGTTTTTATCTTTGAACGAGGTGAAACGTATTGCTTTTTGATTAGAATAGGTTTGGTGAGTTATTGGTCACGTTAGATCGTGAGTTAGCCACACGACTTATATATTTCATACCCGTCCATAAAGCCTTACATTACAACCGAAAAGACCTTTTCCGATTCTTTGTTCGACAACACACTTAATTTGCGATTGAAAAGAGATTGATTTTCGGTGCTGTTTTTTGTGCTTGTATTTGTATGATTTGAGTGTATACACATCCTATGCAGTAAAAACTCGAGTGCTTGAGCGTATACCCCTATATATTTCCTTTTTTTTGTGAGGATGCATGAATTCAATTTTGAGGCGACAATGTAATACGGGTGGAGTGTTTGAAGTTGCATTGCATGTACCTATATTTTCAAAATTAGTTAAGTAGCAMAGCACGACTCATTGCTTGGACTGATTTTCATTTCTTACTATACTTTGAARTTATCGTTCGTTCGAGGACGAACAAACCAATTAAGCGTGGGGTAGTTGATTAGCACATATTTGTCCTTATTTTTAGTAGGTTTATAACTTGTTTTTCCTATTATTTTAGGTATAAGTTGGGTAGTTTAAGCTCTATTCCGTATATTTGTACTCTCAGCTTATTTTACCGCGTTTTGATCTAGATTGATGCAAATAAGTGATTATTTGTGGTTTTTCACTTTACAGCTAGTAACCGGACGAGTTCGGTGCATAATTAGATGAAGTTGATACTCGCGAAATAGAGAACGAGCTTTCCGGTGAACGAGTAGCAAACAGATAGAAGGAGACGGAAGCAGACGCGCAGCCGCGTCGACTGACGCGACCGTCGATGCTCCGTCGATGCGAGTCATGACCTGCGTCAGTCGACGCAGCGTCAACGCAACGTCGACGCTACTTGCTGAAGCGTCGATGTCGACGCATCTATGTCGATGCTACTCGCTGAAGCGTCGATGTCGATGCATCTATGTCGACGCAACGTCGACGTTACTTGCTGAAGCGTCGATGTTGAAACACACCGTCGACGCACCCGCCCAGCCGACGCCGCGCCAGGCAGCACCGACGCTGAGCACCAGCACGCGTCAGTCGATGCACCGTCGACGCGAAGGCCCAGAATCGAGAATTTTAGGGTTTCTTATGCTCCAAGTCAAGGGAAATCTATTTAAACCCTCCCAAGTCCGTCCCAAAAGAGACACTCCTACCTATATACACTGAATTCCTGGTCGTGAGGCTCGAGAACAACACCATACACACCTTAATAACAATAAGTGATCAAGATTGAAGATTCGAGGATCGTCAAGCTCCAACTGTCCGTTCGCGATCCGTTCTTCGACTAAGATCAATCACCCCTCCGGAGTAGCTGGAGAATTTTCTACGCTTTCTAGTTTAAAAAGTACTCTAAACCTTTTATTCATTTTCGTAGTTTAATTTATGCGATTAAGTAGCTGCTTTTCGATAATTGTTCTTGAGATATTTGATGCTTTGAACCTTAGATGTTTTTGATATTGCAATTTGTAATCTTAGTTTAATTAATGTTTAGTTATTATTCATGCTTGGTTAGTTTACTTCATTTCCATTTCGTTCTAGATAATTGATGTTTGTTTATGCTAGTTAATCTTGTTTTAGGTTCTTAGAATAATTTCTCTAGATTATAAGTTCGAATAGCTGAATTTAATTTCCTAGTTTTAATTATAGTTCTTGCGTTTGAAATTCTTAGATAATCAAACAATCAAAATTCCCCACCCCCCCATGTATGTGAATTTAAGTTGAACAAACTGTTTGAGAATTCTGATTGTATATTCCTCGAGAGACGACTCGAGTCAAGTTGCCAAACTACGCGCGACCCCGTTCTCTTGCGGGCAAGCTATTGATCTTTTGACAAATTTTCATAAGTAGGCAACACAAAAGCTTGAATCAGTTAGTCTGCGTGAAGGTAGCGTATTACAGAGAGCTTAATAAAGACATTCGGAAAAACATATAGATGATCAGTGTTTGCTAATTTTTTATTTTTCACATTACGGTTTTGGTAATTATCGTTTCATATATTTCATGTGCAACTGTAAACATTTAGAAAGTTATTAGATTTTTTTATGCGCACCAATTAATTTGTACAAAAATAAGAAACGTGCACAATTATTTGGCAACATACGAGAGGTATTTATGACGGTAGCTTGACAGTGATTAGATTTACTAGTTTATAAAACTGTCGGGTACAAAATTAAAACAACAGTTAGCGCGTTATCGAAACACCACTATTACATAAATGACTTTATTTCAACAAAGGATTTTATTTCGAATTAAAAATATTTTATGTTGAGATGACTGCATGCGTGAAGTCATTATTATCAAGTCGATCTTTATGACGACCTTAGTCACGACTTCCTCGTGATCATGTAGATGGTGTGCTAGATTAGCTACAGACCTCAAGCGAGAACGATGGACAAAACAACAAACAAAATTTACACATTTGTTTTGATATATCTCTGTCATTGATACTGTAACATAAATCGAGGAAGTGAAAGCTACTACACCAGAGTAAACGAATATTACCATGATCCAAAATGACAAAGTTGCACCATGATCAGAATAAAAATAATATTCAGAGTGTGAAGGTAATTTGAAACAACAAATTACACTCATGAAATAACAGTAATTTAAAAAAATAACAACGTTAGATAAGACTTCAAAAATGCAGATCATAACACAAGAATTCAAAACATAAATGGACATAATAATCGGTGTCATGCACCCACACAATCAGAATAATATGCCTGATTAGTAGACAGCGTCAGATGTGAAGATTGTGCATCTTAGGATGCTCAATGATTGACTTTCTCTCTTCACCGACAGGATGGGTCTTACTAATTGAATTAAAAGGCCAAGTCCAAGTTCAATCCAAATTGGGCCAAATGGTGAATGTTATTCAAGTTGGTGGGATGCCTTCTACTTGAAATATGGGGTCATAAACAATCACGTCGTGGAGGCCCAAAATGAAAGCATCAATTTTCGTCCAACACATTAAGACCAAGAAGAGTGACCTTTAATCTTATCTAGAATAGTCTATTTTTAGAATTTCGGAAGGCAAAGAGATACTTGTTAGTCAAAAGGTCTCTTAGGTGGTTAATAAATCAATAAATGTGGCAAACCATTCATTTATCTATGTCATTATGAGGCAAATTCGGGATTGACTCTTAAGCATCCCATTGCAGCCTATAAATAGCATTGTAACCACATGTAATTTACAACAACAAGAAATATAAAAATCAGAATATTTGTCTTGTGAGTTTAATTCTCTTTGTAGAGTTTCTACTTCACATTTTAATAACCTATCAGGATTATTGAACAAGATCTTGTGGCATTCAACCATACCAAGGTTCTTGGCTGATTTATGCCAATGGGTCAAGATTTATATCGCTCTAGGAAAGATCAAACTAGATTCTCGATCCAGGGTGACCGCTGCCTATCATTATACTTAGGGTTCTTGGATCGTTATATCCAATGGGTCTTTCGTCCGTATCATTTGGTATCAAGAGCAATCTGTTATTGATCAAAACTTGTAATTTTTTTTATTTTTTTACATCTTGTATTTTCCATTCTATTAAAAAAAAAGGAAAAAAAAGACAAAAAAAAAGTACAAAAATAGAGAGAGAGAGAGAGAGAGAGAAGTTCTATGTCATAGTTATAGTTTTTTTTCTACATATTAGCTCGATTGAAAGATCTTTCCATTTCCTGTTAAGGGCTAAAGTGTGTTGAATGTCACTAGAATTGTTCTTATTTGACTTGTTCTTTTTATCATAGAGTTCTACAAACGAGAATTGAGTGGTAAAAGGCTTTGAATGGTGAGAATATTTGAGGGGAGGTAAAAGCCAAACGAGTGATACACGAGTGATTTGTGAGGATTATTTTCGTGTGATACACGAGTGAATTGTGAGGATTATTTTGTGTGATACACGAGTGAATTGTGAGGAAAATGGAAGAAACGTCTAATAATCAAAATCCAACTGAGTTTATGTTGGAAGCTATGCAACAACAATTTGCAAGGTTTGGAAAATGTAATGTAGGATGTGACTAACGCTTGGAAAGATTGGAGTTGCAAAGAGATGAACATGAATGGCAATCGGAAGAAGAAGACGATGCAAGATCTAGACATCAAAGAAATAGAAGAAGACAACAAAATGAAGTTGATCGCGACTTGGGAAACATCAAAACTAATATTCCTACGTTCAAAGGAAGGAGTGATCCTTAAGCTTACTTGGAGTGGGAAAGGAAGGTGGAACTCATCTTTGAGTGTCATAACTACTCCGAAGAGAAGAAAGTGAAGCTTGCTGCCATTGAATTCACCGACTATGCCTTAGTTTGGTGGGATCAATTGAATACAAGTCGACGACGCTATGGAGAAATACCAGTTTCTAGTTGGGCTGAAATGAAGAGAATAATGCGTAAGAGATTTGTACCTTCTCATTATTACTGGGACTTATATCAGAAACTCCAACGCATGAATCAATGAACCAAATCTGTTGATGAGTACTACAAAGAAATGGAGATTTCCATGATTCAGGCAAATGTTGAGGAAGATAGAGAGGCAACAATGGCTTGATTCCTATATGGGCTGAATAGGGAGATTACTAATCTTGTGGACCTCCAATACTATGTGGAGCTTGAGGACATGGTTCTTATGGCCATAAAAGTGGAGGGACAATTGAAAAAGAAGGGAACAACCATTCAAAAGCCGAAGGAGTGGACATCACCCAAACTTACTTTTGGGGCTGCCTCTAAACCTCAAAGTGAGATTTCAAAACCAAAGTTCAATAAAGATAATAAAGGCAAAGGTATTTCTACTTTTACTAGAAATCGATATATTAAATGCTTTCGTTGTCATTGTGTTGGACATTATGCATCGGATTGTCCAAACAAAAGATTGATGGTTTTGAAGCCTAATGGGGAGATAGAGTCTGAAAGTGAACATGAAGATGAAGTTGATGAGGAAGAGTCACCGGAGGAGATAACACCTGAATATGGAGAGCTTTTAGTGGTTCGAAGTGCTCTAAACGTGAAAACTAAAGATGATGAACAACAAAGAGAGAACATCTTCCACACGAGGTGTAAAGTTTAAGGTAAAGTTTGCATGTTGATTATTGATGGAGGGAGCTGCACTAATGTTGCTAGTTTTGAAATGGTGGAGAAATTGAATTTAGCCACTATCAAGCATCCGCATCCATACAAGCTACAATGGCTTAATGAATGTGGAGAAATTCGAGTGACTAAACAAGTTCTAATTTCGTTCTCCATTTGTAACTATTGTGATGAAGTTCTTTGTGATGTGGTTCCAATGCATGCTAGTCATATTCTGTTAGGGAGAGCTTAACAATTCGATCGATGAGTGATTCATGATGGCTATCTCAATATATACACATTCAAGCACAAAAGCAATCCAATCATGCTAGTTCTATTAAGTGCACAACAAGTGCAAGAAGATCAGCAAGAAATGTCTTAATCCAGGAAAGCTAGAGAGAGTGAGGAAAGTGAAAAGAAATTGAGTGAAAAAAAGAGTGGAGAGAAAAAAAGAGCGGGAAAAGAGAAACAAAACTTCTATATGAGAGAAAGAGAGATCAAGAAAGCAGTAGTTGAATAAAAGAGTGCGTTCATCTTGGTGTACAAAGAGTCTTACTTTAGCACTAACGAACTAACTCCATCTTTGCCTAGTATATTTGTGTCTCTTTTGCAGGAATATGAGGACATCTTTCCCGGTGAAGATCCAAGTGGATTACCTCCTCTAAGAAGTATTGAATACCAAACTGACTTTGCCT
The DNA here is from genome assembly GCA_014905375.1 of Phtheirospermum japonicum. Taxonomy (NCBI): domain Eukaryota; kingdom Viridiplantae; phylum Streptophyta; class Magnoliopsida; order Lamiales; family Orobanchaceae; genus Phtheirospermum; species Phtheirospermum japonicum. Next base: position 37,434 of record BMAC01000161.1, read on the forward strand.
CGGGAGCTGTACTTCCGAACCGACTAGCTTATTGAGTCAATCCGGAAGAGATTAAGGAGATCCAAAGGCAAGTCGAAGAGCTGCTAATGAAGGGGAAAATTCGTGAAAGCATGAGTTCATGTGTCGTACCGGTAATTGTTGTTTCCAAGAAAGATGGATCTTGGAGAATGTGGGCTGATTGTAGAGCCATCAAAAAAATCACTGTAAAGTATCGATATCTTATTCCTAGGTTAGATGATATGCTTGATGAATTTTTTGGTGCTGGTGTGTTTAGTAAATTTGATTTGAAGAGTGGATATCATCAAATTCGAATTAGAGAAGGAGATGAGTGGAAAACTGCATTTAAAACAAAATATGGTTTATATGAGTGGTTAGTCATGCCTTTTGGTTTAACTAATGCACCGAGTACGTTCATGAGACCAATGAACCATGTTTTGAGAAAGTTCATTGGAAAATTTGTGGTTGTCTACTTTGATGATTTTCTGATTTATAGCAAAAGCACTGAGGAGCATCTTGAACATGTGCGTATTGTGTTGGATACTTTGACAAATAAATCATTGTATGTTAATCTAAAAAAGTGTCCATTTTGCATGGAAAAAGTTGTTTTTCTTGGTTTTGTAGTGAGTGCTAATGGAATTGAAATTGAAAAAAAAAAGTGAAAGCTATTTTAGAATGGCCTGTTCCTAAGAACATTGCTCAAGTAAGAAGTTTTCATGGTCTTGCTAGTTTTTATAGGAGGTTTGTGAAAGATTTTAGCACCATTGCTGCACCTTTGAATGAAATTGTGAAAAAGGAAGTTGGTTTTCATTGGGGAGAAAAACAAGAACATGCTTTTAATCTCCTTAAAGAAAAACTAATTACAACACCTGTTCTTGCATTACCTAACTTTGATAAAATGTTTGAACTTGAATGTGATGCATTTGGGGTCGGTGTAGGTGCTATTTTGTTGCAGGATGGAAAACCAATTGCTTACTTTAGCGAGAAGTTGAAAGGAGCTCAATTGAACTACCCTACATATGACAAGGAGTTGTATGCTTTGGTGAGGGCGCTGGAGACATGGCAGCATTATTTATGGTCGAGAGAGTTTGTTATTCATACTGATCATGAATCTATGAAATACCTCAAAGGTCAAGGTAAGCTTAAAAAAAGGCACATCAAATGGGTAGAATTCATTAAATCATTTCCATGATTAAGTACAAAAAGGGAAAAGACAACATTGTTGCTGATGCATTGTCTAGGAGGCATGCTTTGATTACTTCTTTGGGTTCTAAACTTCTTGGTTTTGAGTCAATAAACGAATTATATGTTGATGATTCTGATTTTGCTACTATTTATTTAGCTTGTGAGCATTCTGGTTTTGACAAGTTTTATAGACATGAGGGTTATTTGTTTCGTGAAAATAAACTATGCATTGATAAGTGTTTCATGCGTGCATTACTTGTTCGTGAAGCTCATGGGGGAGGGCTGATGGGGCATTTTGGGATACATAAAACTTTGGATGCTTTGCGTGAACATTTCTACTGGCCTAAAATACGAGTTGATGTTGAAAGAATTTGTGAAAAATGTTTAACTTGCATGCAAGCTAAATCGAAAATGCATCATGGTTTGTATACACCTTTACATATTCCTTGTGAACCTTGGGTAGACATATCTATGGACTTTTTTTTGGGTTTGCCTAGAACTAGGAAAGGTAGAGATTCTATATTTGAGGTAGTTGATCATTTTTCTAAAATGGCTCACTTCATTACATGTCATAAGAGTGATGATGCAACACATATTGCTGATTTGTTCTTTAAGGAAGTTATACGATTGCATGATGTTCCGAAGACAATTGTTAGTGATAGAGATGCAAAGTTTTTGAGTCATTTTTGGCGTGTTTTATGGAGTAAATTGGGAACTAAACTTATGTTTTCTACTACTTGTCACCCACAAACTGATGGGCAAACTGAAGTAGTTAATAGGAATTTATCTCAATTACTGAGAGTTTTGATCAAAAAGAACTTGAAAAGTTGGGAACATTGTTTGCCATTTGCTGAATTTGCATATAATCGAAGTGTTCATTCTTCTACTAACTTTTCTCCATTTGAAGTTGTTTATGGCTTTAATCCATTGAGTCCACTTGATCTCGTACCAATACCAATTGAAGAACGTACAAGTGTTGATGGTAAAACTAAAACTGAATTGGTGAAAAAGCTGCACGAAAGGGCAAAATTGAACATTGAAAAGAGAACCGAACAGTATGTCAAACAAGCAAACAAGGGTCGAAAGCAAGTCATTTTTGAACCAGGAGATTGGGTGTGGTTACATTTGAGGAAAGAAAGATTCCAATCTAAAAGAAAGTCCAAATTGCAGCCAAGAAGAGATGGTCCATTTCAAGTGATTTCACGAGTGAATGATAACGCTTACAAACTAGACTTACCAGGTGAGTATACAGTAAGTGCTACTTTCAATGTTGCTGATCTTTCTCCTTATTTTGGTGATGTAGATT
>BMAC01000161.1:45241-77207 GCA_014905375.1 Phtheirospermum japonicum
AACCTAGTAAGCCCTACCCCTTAATAATAATAATAATAATAATTATTATTATTATTATTATTTATTATTATTATGGGTACTTACGCATCTTCATATCCGGTAGGCCCGTCCAGATCGTCTACATTCTGGATTAACACCCAACCCCCACCTTCGATTTTTGAGGACATCTTCACCCAAACTTTGGCGCAAAGGTCCGTACCCGAATACAATCCCTTCTTCCGTTGATTCTGCCAGGTTTTATCCACGGTCAACACTTCGGGGGTATTTTTTATAATTCTACCCCTCCCCCCGTTTTTAGCTCGGCGGTTCGTAGAGGATCCTTTAGCACTGGCTGCTCCTCTCTTCCTCTATTGTGTCGGCGATTTCCGCTACTCACGGCTCGACTGCTTTTTCCGTGATGGACTCGGGTATTCCGGGTCACCCTCTAACTACTTCGCAGCCCGTCGCTTTAGACCAGACTCATACGAATTACAGAGTCACTCCTCAACCCGTTGATTTCCATGGTCTCCTCTTCCATTACAGAAGGATTTAATTCGACTTCTATTGAGAAGAATAAAGAACTTATGAGACAAATAAAAATAGAACACTATATTATTCTCAATTGTTCCATTAGAATAGAAATATGGTTAAACTCATAAAATTTTGATGATCCCTCAAGTAAAAGGTGCCAAACAGATTCCCGGCAAGCAGATACTATAAATTCGAAAGCTATTCACGATTCCCAAAAGAAGTTAATATCTGTTCACAGAACCCTAATTATTTGTCAAAGGATATCGGATTAAAGACAAAAATAAATAATAATTCGGGAACTAGGGCACGCGTAAATAAAAGGAAAACCATACAAACAGTGAGTAGAAATGGCACAAAATCGAGAGCTCTTGGGATCCGGGGACGTGATGTTGGCAGCCATTGCAGATGAGATCAATGCCGATGGGTTTAATGCCGGAGACGAGTGTCGATCACTTGCGGTGACCTTCGCGGAAGCCGTGGCTTGGGTACAGGGTATTCCTCTATTGCCACTCCCCTGCTTTCAATGTCTTGCCGTGATCGCTCCTACACCAAATTTCCCGATTCACTTATGCTCTCCATCGTCTTTCCTATTCTTAGGTGGGATTTCAAAAACTCGTCTTGAACTTATGAGGAAAATTATGGTTTATTTTATATTTTGAATTTATTAAATGATTATTAAGGATTTAATTATATATAAAAATTACAATAATAATATAAAAAGAGAAAGCTGAGTGAGACAATGTTGATCGTTGGATGAGACACGGATCAATGACCCAAAATTTTTGCTTGAGCAAGACGAGGATCGGTGACATGGCAGCCAACTATTCTACGACGGTTCTAATAAAACTGCCGTAAAATGTCATCTTATTCATGGTGGTTCTAATAGAACCGACGTTAAATCCAGCGAACTAATTAACTAATGTGTGAGTTCTACGGCTGTTTTATAAAACAGCCGTAGAATGTCTAAGTTTTTATGGCGGTTATTTGTGAACCGACGTTAAAATAAGTTGGCCTCCAGTTTTTACGTCGGTTCACATATAACCGTCGTGGAATATATGAGTTTTTAAGGCGGTTTTGAGATAACCGCCGTAGAATGTAGGATTCTATGGCGGTTTTATAATAACTGCCGTTAAATTAATGATTTAACATCGATTTTCTGGGAAAACCGCCGTAAAAACATATTTAACGGCGGTTTTCCAGAACTGCTGTTAATGAGGCGCCGTGAATTCCCCTTTCTGCAGTAGTGGGTCCAGTATTTCCAAATGTTTGGGTTGAGCAGTTTTGTTTGGGTCAAGTAGTTATTAATTCGTCTGAACTGTATGTTTATTGTTATATTTTATATTTCTTTTTTAGGATAATTGTGAGTGGAGATTGAATGAGGAGCGATTTTGGTTAGAAAAAATTAAATTTTTTGGGCATATGTCAACGATGACGATGATAGCCGATCGATTGCAGCAGATTGATCGGTTAGAGTCATTCATAGAGTCCTATTTCGGACATTTTTTGAGGTTTCCGGCGGACAGTAGCATCTGTGCAAAAGTACTGATTGGTTTGTTGCGTAGGGAGGTGTTGATGAAAAATCTACAAGAGAGAAACAAATACGAGACACGGTTCCGTGTAAACCATACAAATATCTATTTTTTGAAAACAGAATTTTGTATGGTTTCAAGGCTTCGGTTTGGGACATCCCCTTTCGACCCACAGGCTTTAGATTTACAAATTTCCCCTGACAGTTTATACAAACGGATGTTTGATGGTGAGATTGTTCGTGCAAGACAATTGTAAAAAAAATTTGACGAGAGATGTTTCGATGCCACACCTGACGACGCAGTGAAAGTGGCGAAAATATTAGTACTTATGTTGTTGCTCTATGGGGTTGACTACAGGGCACCCATAGACTTTTGGATTTGGGTGTTAATTGAGGATTCGGAATTGTGGGACACATCTCCATGGGGCAAGTTTGTCTTTCAACACTTGTGCCACTATCTGGAGTCTATGGTGACGCATGTCTCTGGAGATTATAAAATCTATGAATTCTTGATGCCACTTCAGGTAATAAGTGTGAGATTTTCCTATGCATTTTTTTTGTTATTTTCATAGTTGTGTTTTTTATCTCATTGTTGTTTTGTATTCTTATTTGTCGTTTATTATTTAAAATGTTAGTGGTGGGCGTATGATAGCATTCCTGCCTTAGAGAGTCATCTTGGGAAGCCATCAGGGACTGCGATGACAATGCCCAGAGGTGTGCAGTGGCGTTGTTCAAAGAATATTCACGTTAACTTGTATTTTATGAGCATAGTTGATGTAAGTTATTTCCGATATTCTTATTCTTATTAGCAATATGTATAGGTCCCTTTAAAATTTAAAATATTCAATGGATTGTTATCATCATCTAACAGTGCGTGCAGATCGATTCATCTGAGGAGGAGAGGAGACAACCATACATGGTTGATATCGACATGGACATATTGGATTGAATCCATTATTCCCATGGTGGTGTTGAGGAAAAGGCTAAATAACCGAAGATAAAAGCAGTTGTTAGATTGGACCGACGCGTATTGAAGCGTCACGATCTTATTGCTGAGCCTGATTGAAATCCTCCTTCTCCATCGACCGATAATCCTCGTGAAACACCATTTCCGAGCACCTCTCATCCGTCAACGAGAACCCCTCCACCAGCATTGCGGACGAGCACCCCCTCTCCATCGAAGACGAGCCCACCCTTTTCGGTAGTTGGTCTTTCCTCTTTATTTATATTTTTATCATGAAATGAATTATATTTGATTTTGATTTTATTTCAAACATGACTCATACTTTTCTATTATCATCTATGAAGACCCTGGTAACCGAGGTAATTAAGTCGATTCGAGTCTACGGCATCCGTAGCGGTGAGGGTATTAGTGGAATCGAGTCGATGGCATCTGTAGCAACCTCCGAGGCTATCAGCCGATTCGAGTCTACGATATCTATGGCTGCGACTGAGACTATTAGTAGAATTGAGTTGGCATCATCTGTAGTAACTACAAAGGCTATCAGCCGAGTTGAGTCGGCAGCGATGATAGCGGTATCAATGATTGATGAAGCTACGCGGAGGTTCGAGTTGGCTGCTGCACGGGTTGTGGAGATTATTGGGTAGGCTACTTCACAACCAAGCGTAGCGGATTTACCGAGAGCTGCTAAATATGTGAGAAATTGCTTTTGATATTAGATATTCTTTTCTTTTGTTTTTCCTATGTTTGTTAGATTATTTTATTAATGATTAACACATTTTAATATCACAGGTTCTTACACCTCCACTGACCATTGTGCCATCATCTGATGAAGTTGAACCTAGAAAGTTATTCGAGACGCCTCTACCAGAGAAGCTTGATGTGGAGGCAACTGAGTCTTTTACATTACAACCACCTGCCGACGATGTACTAAGATACACCGAGGATGGAAATTTGATCGAAGAATTCTTAACACTCTAAAAAAGCTTCTCCGCAATAGTACGGAGTCGATTGTAGAGCGGTAAGTTTTCCCGAGTTATGTCTCTAGAGGATAGATATAATCGGCGGTCAGTGTTTTTAGTTACTCTCTTGTTAATCACAATTAAACTAAATCTACACTAAGAAAGTATTAAGTCATTGGTTTGATTTGAATTTTGAATTTAAAAGAGGACTTTAATGAAAATAATAAAAATGAGGGTTTAGGATGTTCGGTCCGTCTCCACGATAAATCGGTTTTTGCCGAGCACTTAATCCACGATTCGGGGTTGTCAATCCCAAATTGTCGACAAAGTGTAGGGGTCGTCAATCCCAATTCTCGACAAGCTCCGATTAATGGTTCTAAACGAACCTAAACCCTAAACCCGTAATTTCTAAACTAATTGCATCAAAAATGGATTAAAGCTTGCTTGAAAGTAGTTAGTTGAAGTCTCATTAGTCAAACATAATTAAAAACCTTAAATAACTTAACAACTACTAAACTAAATAAGCTTGTAAAATTAAAAGAGAAAGACATGGAGAGAAATTAAAAGCATTTGAAATTGAAATTGATTAAAAGCATTAAATTGAAAAGAAAGTCAAATCACCAAAGAGGAAAGCTTCATACATCTTTCAAGCACCCAAGAGTTTGTTTAGACTAAAGAGGTAAAAAGCTTCAAACCAACATCCATAGAGTTTTGAAAGAAAACAAAGGCAAGAGGAATTGAATTGCAAGAACAACAAGACAAACTAAATCTAACAACATACCCTAAGCAAATTCAACTAACAAACACAACACAACAACATGAACAATAAATCAATAACTAAGCATAATAATTAAGGGAAAGAAAACTACCAATTTCATTGAACACCAAAAGCTTCAAGTCCAAATTACAACCTTCAAAAGCAACCAAATCTTCAATACCACTAAGAGCAACAAGTGAAGGAGATCGTCAGCTTCTCGAACACTTGCTAACCTAAACTAACCTAACTAAACTAACTACTAAGCTAACTAAACTACACTAAACTAAGGATTTAAGCTAGGGTTTAAATTTTAAGAGAAAGAAAATGCTTGGAGGAGATGGAACTAGGTCCAAAACCACCAAGGAGAGTTAGGATAAGGTTAGAGAGAGGTGGGTCTATTTATACCAAAATACAGGGGCAAAATTGTTAAAATGGACCAAAATCACGAGCTGGACTGCGTCTTAGTCGATCGACTGAGGAGAAGTCGATCGAATAAGGGTCAATCGATCGACTGCATCGCCAAAAATTTCTGAACTCACTGGACTTCAGTCGATTTGGGAAGGTCCAGTCGATCGACTGGACGATCAGTCGATCGACTGAAGGCCAGTCGATCGACTGGCTCGGCTGCTCCGGCTCAGTATTCTCGTTTCGCTCTAAATGTCTGCCGGTGTCGCTCCTCGTTCACGCTGTGTTTTCTTGCTTTGCCCATTCGAATCCGAATCGAGTGGGATGCTCCGAGCGTGCACGGGAACGCTTGGTCATCCTACGGCCAAAAATACGAAAAAGGGTAAAAATGTATGAAAAACTACTAAAACCCGCACAAAGGTTATACAAATCTAAAACTAATAAAATATGCCAAAACAACTCCTAAAACCCGTAAATGCAAGCAAAACACACGCGAATGCGACAAAAAAAAGGTTACAAAAAAGTAAAAATCAACCACCCCACACTTAGAATGATTGCTTCTCCTCAAGTAATACTAATCTAGAATTACAAAACTATCCCCGGGTGATCCTAATCTAATGCACAAAAACCTAATTTGAGGCGTTGTATGCTAAAATGCTCGTTAGCTCGACTAAAAGGACGACAAAGATGTCTTGACAAAGAAAGTTTAGATCGACTCCTGAAACCTAAAAGTACTAGGTAACCCTTCAAGTCGGTCCCCTCGTCCTTGCCCCGGCTAAGGTCTATCCACGGTCGAACCGTTAATCGGCTCTCTACTAGCCCCGATCGTCTACACTCTCTTTAACAAAAAAATTTAAAAAAGAAAAACGAGAAGTTTATTACTTAATAACTACAAGGATTTATAACTTATCCTTGTTTATTCATCATCATTTCTCTTTTTTTTTCTTTTTTTTTTGGATTTTTTTATTTTTTATTTTTTTTTCTTTCTTTTGGTACCCAAGGAGATGAGGCACTTCAGTACAAGAGATATACAAAGAGAAACCAACAAATCCGATCGTACGTTGCTACTAGTGACTTACAATGTTTTTGATCGAGCACATGGAGCAATTGACGACTCCAAAACGCAAAACAAAAATCCTATAGAGAGTGTTCGACGACGAGGCTAGTTGAGGCACTAGTACTATATGAGCTCAAGGATAGCACGAAACTAAAGCTGAACAAAGTTCCCAACGAGTTAAGCCACCTAAGTACACTACATCCGATCGACAATCTAAACTCGCTAACTAAATCATCAGAACCGCGTCACTTCGCCAAGGTTCCAAGCAAAAATAACACACACGTTACTCAAATTAAGTTAAGAAAAATGGTAAAAAGTGTAGGGAAGTTGATCGACTACTTCGCCAAAAATTTCCGAACTCACTGGACTTCAGTCGATTTGGGAAGGTCCAGTCGATCTACTGGACGATCAGTCGATCGAATGAAGGCCAGTCGATCGACTGGCTCGGCTGCTCTGGCTCAGTTTTCTCGTTTCGATCTAAATGTCCGCTGGTGTCGCTCCTTGTTCACGCCGTGTTTTCTTGCTTTGCCCGTTCTAATCCGAGTCGAGTGGGATGCTCCGAGTGTGCACAGGACCGCTTGGTCATCCTACGGCCAAAAATACGAAAAAGGGTAAAAATGTACGAAAAACTACTAAAAACCGCACAAAGGTTATAAAAACCTAAAACTAACAAAATAGGCCAAAACGACTCCTAAAACCCGTAAATGCAAGCAAAACACACGCGAATGCGACAAAAATAAGGTAACAAAAAAGTGTACAAAAAAGTACAAATCATGAGTGTACTTTAATATGTATGGCTTTGAATTTTTCTAGTTTTTGTTATTATTGATGACAGTAATAAAATCTCAGGTTGGTACTCCTACACTGACCATCAGGCCATCGACCATCGAAGTTGATGTGGATACGACTGAGGCGGGTAAATCTCGATCATGTGCCGAGGATATACCAAGATTCTATGAGGATGTGAGTGAGGTCAAATATTCATGTGAATCTTAATTTTGTTTTTATTTTAGCTGGACTATTATATTATATTATATATTTATTTATTAAATGCTTACATTGATGGTATCATAGGTTCATACTCCCACATAGATCATTGTGCATGTAGATCCCGATACACGTGGGGAGCAGTCTCTTGATGATATAGTTGTTATGTCACCGGCACCTAAAAATGTTCCTGAAGACCTGCCGAGTCCCGTTAAGCCACCACGTATTCATTTTTGTGGCCCTAATGATAAGTCACCCTATGTTGATCTAGCACTGTTAAAAAAACAGAAAGACTTAATGGCATCTTATAGTGAATTTATGACAGACAAGATGGCTAGGTACGATTTCCTCTATTATTTATTTGTATTTATTTTATAATTCTGGTATATAGTTACAGTTAAAAATATCACTCTTATCACATATTTGCGAAATATTTGTATATGATCGCACAGGAGGGACGTTGGTATTAGGTGTAGTATGTATGTTGGCTGTGAGTGGTTCAAAGAACTTGAGGTGCCGACCGCTTGGTTGAGTAATTTGATAATTTAATTTCTTTAAATAAATAGTATCAATCCGGCATGCTATTAATTGTTAGAAATTCTTAATTCTGAATATGATTTTATATGGAAATAGCACATAGATCATTATTTATGGATGCTTTCAAATCGGATACGGAACGGTGTGCAGATGGCACCAGACATCGATGGTAGTCGTATATGTATACTGGACTCAAATTTTTTTGTAAGTCTTTACTCTCATATAAGGACGAATACCGTTAATCTATTAAGACTACATGAAGTTGATATTATTTATTTAATTGGTAATAATACATTAATTTGCAGACCTTTCTTCAAAATGTGTGGGCAGAAATTCATCCAGAAGACCCTATATTTGAAGCTCAGTATTCTGGTCTGGCCCATTACAGCTATTGGATTCCTGGTACAGATTTCTATCGTTACATTACCGGCCACACACCACCCTGGGGAGTCTCATGGAATTACATTGACGATTTAAGAATTTTGAAAACCTTCTATATTTTATTAGGCTTATGTTTTCTTGATTTCATCCTTTTCTTATATCTAGTGGAACTTGTATTTCGCCGTAGGTCTTTATGGTATGTCGTGTTGGGGATACTGCCACTGCTCATTGGGTTATGTGCAACATAAAATTGGATAAATGGGAGATTTAGTTGTACGACTCTCTTTCTTATAGAGGTGATGACGGAGATCATATATTTGAGCGTAGATCTTCACAATTGATGCTATTGTGTCGCCTATTGCCATGTGTGCTTTTGGTCCATGGATATATTTGTCGAACGAAAAAGGAAACATGTTTGGACCATTTCAGACTTGTGAGAGTCCCTAATAGTGAGCAGTTCTAGCAGGAAGATGGAAGCAGCTGTGGAGTGTTCGCATGTATATCTATTGAGAGGATCCTTTTTGGACAATTGTCGGTAACACTTATGGCATAGTCTCTAAAGGATTACCGATTGGCCATGACGTATAGCGTATTTTCGGAGGCAGAGCTTGCACCACCTCGATCCCCTCAGCCCGTTCTGTAACTATACTTGACTTTTTTGTAATTTTTTGTCTGTGAAACTTCAATGAAAAATAATTTGTAGGAATTTCATCTTTTTGTAATTCTAATCGACAAAAATGATCTTGTCGCCCCAGACAACACCTCTCAACTCTAATTAGTTAGACTATTCGACCCAAATTCTTAAACCTCTTACTCTAAACATGCATCTTCTGAAATAAATTAAAGAGGAAAATGACCTGATCGCCCCAAACAACACCTCTCGACCCTATCTAGTTTCATAAATCGACCCTAATTCTTAAACCCCTTGCCCCGAATATTTTAATTGTTATTGTTTAAAAATACCATGAAATATAATCAAGAGAAAAAAATGATCTGATCGCCCCAAACTGCAACTCTCGACCCTAACTAGTTTCATAAATTGACCCTAGTTCTTAAACCCCTCGCCCCGAATATTTTAATTGTCATTGTTTAAAAATACCATAAAATATAATAAAGAGAAATAAATGACGGCTGGCCTCCCCTGCCTGAGCACCAGCGCCAGCGCCTCCCACCTTGGAATCCCAACGGCGACACCACCACCACCACCTCCGCGCCACAGCTGCTGGGTGGCGGCGGCTACCACAACCCGTATTTGACTAGTTCTTCACAGAGGGGACCCTTTCAATCCAATAACACACCTTCGCTTCGTGCTTAGATCGATCCATCACCCATCTCCGCCGCCGCCGACCACCCAGGAGCACCTCTGCCGGTATACTCCAGCGGCATCGGATATGCCTCTAGGTACGGTGGGTTCTCACGGTTTCACATCCCGGCACGGATTCAAGGTCTCAAAGAGGAGCACTATGGCTATTTCGACAAACCGTCTTCCACTTCCTCTGATTCTTGCCACTGAGTTTCTTTTTAACTCAAACATCATCAACTACAGGTAGGTTTTTTATTACTTTGCCTTTGCAATTCAATGATCCTTTTATTTTGTTTATTTTACAGTTAAAACTAAATTATTATTTTTTATTAGCAGGACCATTATAAAAAAAATAATCAAATCAACGAAGAAGTTTGAGTGAGTTGCAGCTCGATGGAGAGACTTGGCTATCCGTGAGGTGAAATAATCCTGATTTTAGTGTCTGTTTTTCTTTTTCCCCGATCTCAGTTTGCCGTTTTATGTTCGTTTTGTTTGAACGTTGGACGTTTTATGTTCCTTTTATTTGAAATCGTCGGGCCGATTCTTCACAATCGGGCTGGTATGGTATTCATCCAACATTGGGTTTTGCTATTGAACAAGTATCTATTGAGCAATTACGGGTTCAAGTACTTGAGGAAATAACGTCGCCGTCTGCGACTACTGTCTGGTGGAACGACGCCCTCAAAGGTATCGAGACCGGCAGAGGACTGGAGGATGATTTGAACGAGGACAAAAATTAGTGAGGATTCCAAGGCTTCTATACCCGTTAGGGCTTTTTTCTTCTCTACTAGGTTTCTCCACTTCAGCATTCTTTTTCACGGATATGCCAATCTGATTCTTCGAATGAGTTTCCATTATTTGTTGAGTAACTATTTGAGTAAACTGATACATAATTTTAGGATTTATGAAGGTTTACTGGATGATGACTTGCGGGAATCTGCTTATGAAGTGTTCCTTGCATGTATGCTGTATTTCGGGTAAAATTTCCTCTCTGGTTACGCATCTCTACATGGCTTTGCTTTAAAAACTGAAGCGATACAAAATCTGTTTGTTGTTTCTGCTTCTTCTTCTTCCTTCTCCTTTGCATACAATTAATAAATAAGTTAATTATTATTAAAAAATAGCCTATTATTTTTATTTCAATAATAGCTAATATTTCTAACTCCTTGCTTCTTGCTCATACAGGGTAGAGATATACACAAGTAAGGATAGAAAGAGAGAAAAGAGTGTGAACCTACTGAAAAACTTGGGAATATCCTCGACTCAATTCGTGTACAAATGCAGGCAAGTTACTCTGTTCCCTTTGTCCCTGCCCTCTAGGTTTATTATCAACTTCAGAAAAATGCTTTTGATATAATGCCTTTATAACATTGATTCTTCAAGAAACTGCTCCCTGTACATGTTGCATATTCAGTGTATATAATACAGAGCTGTGAATTAGTTTTGTTGTTTTTTCAAGCGATAAATCATATCACCACTGGAAGAAAAGACAAGTAATTCGCTAAAGACTATTGTTGTTGTTTATTTTGCAGCACTTCTTCTGTTTGAATTTGCTTACACGTTCCTACTTGGATGGTATGAGTACGACCTTGTAGCTAAGTATAATAAGACTTTTATACTTTGTTTATTTGTGACTCTCGTGCTTTGTATGAGAAACTTCAGAATACGGATACATGAGAACTTTAGACTGCAAATAGCTTGTTTTGAACTTATGAGCACAACTAAGGTATTAAAAGTGTTAAGTATGAAGGAAAATAAATAACATGGTAGAAAAGATGACTGAGGTGGACTGTGAGAAATACTTCACTGTTTCAATCTCAGTAAATTGATAAACTTTATTGTTACTTTTAAATATCTATTGCACAAGCCATCTGTTGTTTGGAACCCAAATTTTCTTGTGATTTAGTTGTTCTTAGTGACTTTAGTTCTAAATTATTTTATAGGAAAATCTTCTGGAAGAACTAGTTTCCTCTGATCATAAGAAGGCCGAAAAAACGATGATCAGGGCTTCACTTGTACCAAATATATGGACTAGTACCAAATATATCTATATTTGTACATAATAGTATTTGAGTTTTGTATCAGGAAACAGAAGAGATCCTGAAGTTGGTGAAGTTGACTAGGTCAGTGTTGGGCATCACAGAGAGGTTGCATCATGCATTATTTTCCTGGGGCTATTTCAACAGGTATAAATTATCTGGCACAACTTTATATTTCAGTAGTGATTGACAGATTATTTCGTTTGTAATTACCTCTGGCCGCCAGAGTCATTTGAATATACTTGACTCACAAACATGTTTTTGATATGGCTTCGGAAAAGTGTCATGGATTCTGTAATATGCTTCATGCTTTAATACAATAGTTATGTAGGTGAAATCTAACAAGATGCATTCGTTGTGTGTAAACTACCTATGCTTGTTAATGGCAGTGATTGACGTCATTGAAAAAATTGTGGAAGTTATATTTTTCTACTTTTGCAGTTTGGTCTTAGGGCCAAGATATTGCAGCCTTGTTTGTTTTATATAGCTGGTATTCAGCCCGCCCACCCCCCCCCCCCCCCCCCCCCCCCCCCCACAACACGATAGTGTTATATGAATACCACTGCTAGTAATTCTTGTAGAAGTGACATCTAGATTTTGTATGTAGATGGTGGTTGTCTAGACGGTTTGTGTCAAATTATCTTTTGGCCAACTTGCATATTCTTCAGTATTAAATTTGACATTTTTGACCAAGTCGAATTTTGGGACATTCTTTATTTGTTTTTATATATTTTTATTACTATACCAACAATAATACAAAGAGCTTTTTTCCATATCACCAATTTGTATCAGTATGTAATTAATTGCAGCTTTATAATAGTATATGCTCTTTCTTGGATCATGAACTTTTCGAGGATTACATGCGTCTCAACTTTAAAAACTTTCTTATAAAGATCCTCTATACTCTGTCCATGAACTTCCCCCCTAAAATTTCCTGGATTACATATTTCTCAGCTTTATGTTTGTCTCACGTTGCTTTTCGGAGATCATTAGTGATAAGTGATGCTCTGTATCCTCACCCTTCTTTGCTTCTCTTCCCAGATTGCTGAAATTACCAGGCCCATCATTCTTGATTGGGTAGTTGCAGAACAAGAAAGAATTCTGGAATGGATTGGACGTGTTGCAATTTGTATCTGGCTCAGTACTCTGTGACATAGCAAATCAATTAATTGTATGTCCATTTATGGGGTCCTTTACATTGATTTGCTTCAATCTTTTCACAGGCAAACATGAAAATTGTAGACACGGTTTTACCGGATC
This sequence comes from Phtheirospermum japonicum, assembly GCA_014905375.1. NCBI lineage: Eukaryota > Viridiplantae > Streptophyta > Magnoliopsida > Lamiales > Orobanchaceae > Phtheirospermum > Phtheirospermum japonicum. The sequence continues at coordinate 57,929 of BMAC01000161.1, forward strand.
TATTCCCGTTACTTGAAATTATTTGTTTTTCTTGTATTTGCAGAACTGGGAACCTTTATCATCTCAGCAAAAGCAGGCTGCTTCAGCAGTTGAAGTGTTTAGAATCGTAGAGGAGGTACACATTGCTTCTATTATGCAAATTATAATATTTTCATTTTAGCTTATTATTTGTTTCACAATAATTATAAATAATTTCAAGTTAACTCGTAAAGATTTGAAAGAAAATATTAAAATTTTCAATAATATAGTTAACATAGTCTTCAAGGACCTTTTTTATAATTAATAATTCTTTCTAAAATTAATAATTTTTTCTGATAAATTTTATATTTTATTCATTTCTTATCAATGTCAGCATATTACAAGGGTAATTAAATTAGTTTTCTTTTATTTGTGTATATGCTACCTAACCCTAAGCCTAAACCCACTTTTTGTTTCTTTTCTTTTTTTCTTTTCCTTTTTTTTTCTGGTTTTATTGAAGGACCTCAAGCTATACATAAAACCGTATCACTATAAATAGCCGAACACCCTCTTGTGCAATTTCACAAAATCCTCGAGAGGTTTATTATTAATAGGAAAAGAAGAAGAAGAAGTTTAGGCTTGTTTGTCCTAATTAAAAAAAATATGTATGTATACTTTCTGCATGTTGTGTGTTCTGTGTTTTAGCAATTATGTTTTTAAGTGTATCGTAGGTCTGTGCATGTAGATGTAGTGACTGCCCAAAATATTAGCATGCTTAGTTGATGGGATTCTAGTATTAGGCTCTGGTTTAAAATTGTGTTTATAACTTAAATGTATATATTTTATAATATACATGAATTAGACACACAATTGACATGTAGGGTTAAAGTGTTGGAAAAATGATGCCCTTTGATTGTTTTCGGTTCAACTTTCAACTTCACTTATTTGATATTGATTGGCATGAAGTTTATTTTTAAATATAATTACATGATGTGTTGATTATCTCACAGAACAGAAAATCTGATCTTTTTTTTTTATTTTTTTGTCTTTTTTCTTTTCAAAGTTATTGTGGTCGTAATTAAGAAGTGTATCACTTTGCTAAGTTTTTTTTTTTGTTTTTTTTTTTAATTTAGGAACCATTTGTGTAAATTCAAATTGATCATAACCTGATTCATTACTTAGGGTATAAAAAATTTGAAGTGCCGATATTGACACCCCAACATTTATGAGAACACCATAATTGAAAAAAATAAATAAAATGCCGAAGTTACCTTTAAATCCTACACACACCATAAACTATTCACTTCTTCTTATTTTTCTTTCTTTTTTTCCTTTTTTTTCTCAACTTCTTCATCCTTTTACATCTGCAGATTTTGTAGTGTGTGTTTTTGTGTGTGGAGAGTGTTTACATTGTGAGGGTAAATTATGATTGAGGGCTAGTTTAGTATTTTCATATTTCGAGAGTGTTCTTATATTGGGATGTTAATATTCACGTCAAAAAATTAATTCAACCCGAGAAAAAGAGAGGTGATAGAATTTTAGAGCATTTTCAATAGAGTGTTTAGATTCCTAAAAAGTTAAGAAATTTAAAACCGCGACTTATTGAGCATATCACCAATGAGATAATGGGCAGGGATCCCAATGTCCGTTGGGATGACATTGGTATGTCAGAATTCAAGATTTCATAATTTTAGAGAAAATATGTATCCTCTAGGAGGTCTGACTTATTTCTTTTTCTCTTCATTTGTGTTGTGAAAATTGTTAGCTGGTTTGGATATTGCGAAAAAATGTGTCACTGAGATGGTGATATGGCCTTTGCTTCGCCCTGACATATTCAAAGGTTGCCGTTCTCCAAGCCGTGGTCTTCTCCTTTTTGCACCTCGTGTAAGTATGTAATATTAAATCAAAGATGTTTGGTGCAACAACAATCTTGCCGCTTAATTATGTTTGTTCCTTTGCTATAGGGAACTGGTAAAACTATGATAGGAAAAGCTATAGCTGGAGAGGCTAAAGCGACTTTTTTCTACATATCAGCCAGCTCTTTGACAAGTAATTGGGTATGTATTTCTGCATTAAAATCTTAAATATCACCCCTGTTCCTATGTTATAAGTAACTTATAAGTGGATTTCTAAATAAGAGAGGTTATGCTCTTATTTACCAACTTTTGGTGCAATTCCGAAGCAGACCAAGCATTGATATTCTGTCTCAGGTATAATAAGTAGCTCTTGCTGTTAACAAGTTTTCGATGAACTGAGCTGTTAAGAAGATTTTGCTATTGGCAAAAATAAGAAACCATTAAGCATTCAATATTTGTTGCAGCGAAAGTCAGAAGGTGAACATGAATCCAGTAGGCGATTGAAAACACAATTCCTCATCGAAATGGAAGGCTTTGGCAGTGGGAGCGAGCAGATTCTATTAATAGGTTTTTGCTGAACCCGTTTATTTCAATGTTTTTAGGCTAAACACATTACAGCACAAGCAGTTTTACTAGTTGGGATCAATGACTTGGTAAATTTGACTATGTTTTTCTTGTTTTTAATGAATTTGATGTATTTGTTGGCACCTGCTTTCATTATTTTTTTATTTATTTTACTACTTTGTAGAACAGTTATTCAAACATCCGTTCTAGAAAGTATACTTTCTAGAACGCCTGTTTTTGGAGGCGTTCTGGAAAGTATACTTTCCTGAACGCCTTTTTTTCGAGATGTTCTGGAAAGTATACTTTCCAGAACGCCTTTTTTTCGAGACGTTCTGGAAAGTATACTTTCCAAAACGCCTTTTTTAGAGACGTTCTGTAAAGTATACTTTCCAGAACGTCTTAAAAAAAGACGTTCTGAAAAGTTATTTTCCAGAACGGGCGAAACCTGTAAAATCGACTTTATAGGACGGATGAAATATTTTTCAGAACATCTCTGAAAACCATTTTTGAAAGTCTGACAATCAAGAACGCCTCAGCAGGGCGTTCTTGATTGTCAGACTTTCAAGAACAGCTCCATACAGAACGCCTCAGCAGGGCATTCTGGATTTGCAGAAACAGGCATTCTTAAAAGTTATTTCTGCACTAGTGAGGGCAACGTCGAAAATTATTGTACATCAGACGAGAAAAGTGGAACAAAAAATCTTCGGGGGTGAACCAAACTTTTGTGCACCCCAATTAAAGATATTTTAAATTAAAACACGCAATCTTGGTCGCAAGAGTACGAGGGCGCTTGTAGGGTGGAAAGCTGACTCTAGTCGATTCTCTCGAGGACAACTGTTCGGTAACTTGGATGTTTTTCTCAATCACACTTCAACAAATAATTCATACAAATTGGGGGATTTTGTTTGAAATTGATTATTAAATTCTAAACTACTTATTACCAACTAACATTAACTAAATTACCAACCGAAAATTGAATCTTATGATTAACTAAATTTAAAGTTCTAATCTTTATTAACTTAAACCTAAAGTAATTCTCTAATAATTTAAAGTTCGAATTTAAAAGATTAAAGCTAAATTGCAGCAGCCTAAAAATCATAAACCAACTAAATCAACCAGCTATGAATTATGAAGATGCAAGCGTTACCCAACTATGATCCTAATAACGATTACTAAACGAGCATACAAACTACGAAAACTAATGAAAATCAATCGCATGAATATTCTCAACCAATCCAAGCACCAAATATCCAACGATAAGCATGTAAAACTAAATCTAAATAGATATAAAATAACTAAAACATTCAGCAAATTCTAGTACGGAAGCAAAATTTGAAAAACGTGAACTAACTATTGTTATAAAGCTTGGAAACTAAGAATAAAAACTAAGAAGCTAAGTAGAAGTTGAAGAGTACTTATTCTAGATACTGAAAACTGAAATTTTCTCGGCTAATCCGAAGAGAAAACGCTGCAAATCGGTCGAGAAACGGATGAAAGGCGTCGAACGGGCTCCGGAACTCGTCGTCGTTGAATCTTGATTTGCTCTTCGATCTTCGCATTTTTGATGTTATAAAGCTTGGAAACTAAGAATAAAAACTAAGAAGCTAAGTAGAAGTTGAAGAGTACTTATTCTAGATACTGAAAACTGAAATTTTCTCGGCTAATCCGAAGAGAAAACGCTGCAAATCGGTCGAGAAACGGATGAAAGGCGTCGAACGGGCTCCGGAACTCGTCGTCGTTGAATCTTGATTTGCTCTTCGATCTTCGCATTTTTGATGTTATTCTCCGACTCCAAACCCTAGGATTATATTTATGGTAAGTTTTTAGGGTCACAAGTACGCCTGCAACTCGGATTAATGGGTGGTTTATATAGAAATCGCGTTACTTGGGCCGCAAGTCTGTTAAGTCAGTTTCTGGGCCCGCTTACGGTAGCACTTTACGGTTAGGAGCTACCGTAAGCCTCTCTGTTGCCTCCTTACGGTGTTGTGTAGCTCCCTTACGGTAAGGTAACCGTAAGGCTAACCGTAAACCTCCAAACTTTGCTACTTCTTCGCCGGAATGCTCGATTCTTGTCTCTTAATCATCATCCTTCATTTCTTATGTGCTGAGTCCTTCCGGTTACTTAGCTGTATGGCAAAAAACAAAGATAATTCACCTTTTTGCATCAATCTAGATCAAAAAGCGGTAAAATAAATTGGAAACACAAATATACGAATTGAAGATTAAACTATCCAACTTATACCAAACATAATAAGAAAAGGCAATTGAAATACAACTAAAAATGAGCATAAATACGTGTTAATCAGGGGGATAATGTGTAAAACCCCGTATATATTGATGGGCAAAAAATAATTTTCCCCTAATTCATCGGGTACCACATTATTAGAGTGAATGTACCGCAAAAAGTAGTTAAAGTTTCGAAAAATATAGTTAAATTCTTACAAAACATAGTTCAAATATTGCAAAAAAAAACTTATTTCTATTTTTTAAAATATGTTATATGTATTACAAAAGATTGTTACAGTATTACAAACCATATTTGAAGTATCACATATTTCTTATACCTGATTTCTATATTTTTGTTTATATTTTTTTACAATAAGTTGTTAAAGTATCAACAAATATTGTGAAAGTCTCACAAAATACCATTAAAGTATCACATGTTTTTTACATTGATTTTTATTTTCACATTCTTATTTCATTACAGTATGTTTATTAAAATATCATATTATTTTGGCACAGTATCACAAATCATAGTTAAAGTATCGCAAATCATAGTTAAAAGTATCACATATTCTTATACCTATTATTATTATTATTATTATTATTATTATTATTATTATTATTATTATTATTATTATAGTATCACAAATAGTAGTTATAGTATCAAAAACAATATTTGAAGTATCAAATATTTCTTATCCCTGATTTCCAGTTTTCATCATTTTTTTTTTTTACGTAAGTTGTTAAAGTATCAAAAAATATTGTTAAAGTCTCACAAAATACTGTTAAAGTATCACATGTTTTTTATATCTAATTTCTATTTTCACATCTATATTTCTTTGTTAAATTATCACAATAGTTTGGTATAGTATCACAAACCATAGTTAAAGTATCGGATATGTTTAATATTTATATTTTAAATTTTTTTATTATTATAATAGGTTGTTAAAGTATCACGAATAATCGTTTCAGTATTTAAAATATTACATATTTCTGATATCTAATTTCTAATTTTAAATTTATATATTTTTACAATAAACTGTTAAAGTATTATAGAGTGTTACTAAAGTATTACAAATTATAATTAAAGTATCACAATTATAATTAAATTTTATAATTAAAAAATATATATAGCTTTGGTGGTTCCTAATGAAACTGACATTGTATATACGCATGAATTTATGTAAGAGCATCTCCAATGCAACAATGTTGAAAGTGAAAAAACTTGACACATGGCATTAAAATGATTATGTGGCACATTATATGCTTGACATTGTCAAGAGCAATGTTAAATTCTAGACATTGCTCTTGACAATTTCTACAATTAATTTTAAATATAGGGAAAATTGTCAAATAGTACCCCAGGTGGAGGTCCATTTGTCAATTAGTCATTCATCCAATTTTAAGTCAAATAGTACCTACATTTTGCCAAATAGTCCAAAATTGTGATATGAATATACCATAATACCCTTACTATTAAAATAACTAATAACTAATAATAATAATAATGAAATGGGGCCACCTGCTGCCGCCACCAGAAAATTTTTCGGCAAGTTTTTTTTTTGCCTAGCAAATATAAAGTTAGCCGGCGGCCGCCGAAATTTTTTTCCGATCACATTTTCTTTTCCTAATCATCTGAAAATATTTTCCGGCCAACGGAATTTATTTTCGGCGTTTTTTTTTTTCCCTGCCAATAATTTCTTACTGTATGTCTAAATTTCTTACTACATGTCCATGAAGTCAGTGAAGTCAGTTTTTTTTTTAAACCCAGTTATTTTTTTTACTATATGTCTGGGGTTTTTACTATATGTATGTATTTCTTACTATATGTGCAAATATTTCTTACTATATGTCCAAACATTTTTTACTTAATGTCCAAAAAATAATTTCGGTCACCGAAAATATTTCTTACTATATGTTCGAATTTCTTACTATATGTAACAGATTTTTTATTTAATGTCCAAAAATTCATATTTGACGACAAAAAATATTTTATTTGATTGCAAAGATTTCTTACTTTGATGTGCAAATGTTGTTATGTATTTTTTACTTATTACACACTTTTTTTTTACTTATTACACACTTTTGTTTTGCCAAAAAAAATAGAAAAAAAAATTCTTACTTAATAGCAAATTATTATTATGTATTTTCTTATTTAATACAAATTATATATTATTTTATAGTTATTACACACTTTTTTTTTTTACTTATTACACACTTTTGTTTTGCCAAAAAAAATAGAAAAAAATTCTTGCTTAATAGCAAATATTATTATGTATTTTCTTATTTAATACAAATTATATATTATTTTATAGTGAAATTTCATACTTTATGTTCAAAAAATTTAATAAACTTTCTTACTTTATATCCTTTAAAGTAAGAAAGTTTGTTATTTTATATTCGAAAAATTAGGAAAAGTTCTTATTTTATAATGAAATTTCTTACTTTATTTTCTAAAATAAATATATTTTTAATTTATGTTCAAAAATAAAAAGAAAAAATTTACTTTATAGTGAAAATCTCATATTTTTATGTATGAAGAAGTAAGAAAGTTTCTTACTTTACAGTTAGATTTCTAACTTTATATTTGTTGGGCAAAAAAAAAAAAAACCTCGCCGAAAAAACTTTCCTGGCAGCAGGCGACGGCGGTGGGGGCCGGACAGCAGCGACGGTGGGGGTGGTCGGCGGGAGGTGGTGGTGTATTGTTTATTGAAATTATTATTATTATATTATTATTATTAGGGGTAACCTTATAATTATATATTTATGGTTGGACTATTTGATATTTTGTATAATTAGTCATAGTATTTGACAAAATATTTTTTCCTATGTAGTATTTGGCAATTGCCCCTTAAATATATCATCCAATCATGTTATTTCTCTCTTTTTAGTTTTTCTAAAAATAAATAAAATAAATTATCACATATATAACATTAACATTGATGCATTGGAGATCTTTTTTTATAAGATGTCAATATCATTTGTCACATAGGTTCAATTAACACTATTGAATTGGAGATGCTCTAATGTGTCTGTTATAAACAACAAATTGAAATCTAGTTTTGAGAATCTGGATAAACAAAATGATTCATTATTCCTAAAATTGCACATAAAAAAGGGGATGAAAAACATGTGAAACCGACTTATAATATTTTTTGACAAGGCACTTTACTATATTAATCTCAGAATATGCTAAAACAACGAAGTGAAATCTAGTTTTGAGAATCTAGATAATCAAACTGTTTTGAGAATTTCTAATGTGCTAAAAAATTAGAACTAATTTTAATTCATAATTATTTAAGGGTCATTTCACCCAACTATGAGTCACAACTACTTTCCATATCATCGAACAAATTTAAGCGTGTTCAAATCCTAACAATAAAATTAACTAAAATTAATAAAAAGGTTTTCTTGAATCCGAACAAACCACTCTTGAGTTGAAATTTTCCCTATTCCTTTGGCTCAAATTTGCTTTTGGATTCAAGATCCATTTTGAACCTCTAAAACAATCGATATACTGAGACTTAGTTGCACCGACACGGGAAGTAGACACGAGACACGACATGCGTACACGCTTATGACACATAAATTATAACGTAAAACAGGATACGGCGTGTAGTTTTGTAGATCTATGATTTTGAAAAGTGATGTTAAATCTCGTGATAAACAACACTAGGCTTAACATCAACCAGTTTGAAACTGTAAACTTATAACACAACGGATGTTATGATTGATGTTAAGTAACACCAGTAATAACACCAAATAGAGAAATATCGAATTGCAGTGGAAAATAATAAATTAACACACTTATTAAACTTTTAGTCCATAAGAAAATGTTCTTACGGACATGGGTATTCAAACCCGAAAACTATATTACTTAACCATTCAAGATCAATCACAAAATTTTTAAGTAATATATGAAAAACAACTGTTACGACTGATCTGATCTCCTCCGTTGGTTACGCAATGTTGTAGATCGCTTGATTCTGAATTGTAGCTCCAAGTAGGTCTTGTGCTTGTGTTCTTCTTCTTCAGAGAAATATCTTGCGTTACTCTCAAAAGCCGTAGGTCATTTGCGTCGTCCGATTCCCTTAAATAATAAAGACTCCTAGTTTTGATAAACAAGTTAAGTTAAAAATAAGGAAACTAAATAAAATCCTAAACTACCTTTAGGAAATAAATCTAGACTCCTAAATAAACCAAAGTCCAAGAAAGGCAAACACACAAATAGGAAAATTGCCGAGAATATTATTCTTAACAATCTTCCACTTTTGCCTTTCTTGACACAACACAAACGACGCAAGCAAGACATATAAGAACTCCCCATGAGTTCAACAACTCCCCCTGAATAAACATTGTTTAAACAACCCAAAAAAAATTGTTTTTGTAGCCACCAGAAATAACAAAAAAAGAAACTAAGAGAGACATGATTACTCAAAGACCATGAGCTCTCGTAGACCGTCAAACAGACGACGATGTCCCTTCATCAGCCTTCCTCTTCCCCATCAGCTTTTTCATTTTTCTTAGCTTCTTGTTTCTCGACAAGATCTTCTTCCTCCTTGATCGATGGAATCTCGACGCGCTATTTTGAGAATCCATCTCCGCAAGAGTACGGAGCCGGTTGTAGGGCGGCGAGTTCTTCCCGAGTCGTGTCTCTCGAGGATGGATGTTATCGGCTTATCGGTTCTTTAATTGCTCTTATCGTCGGTTGCGACTAAACTAATCTAAACTAGGAAAGCAGTAGTCATTGATTCGGTTTGAGTTTTATAACTAAACTTTAAATTGAAATAGAAGATTTGAAAATATTAAAATACGAAAAGGAAATTAAGGCTTATTTTAAAAATGATTAATCTAAACTAACTAACTAAGATAGCTTATAATTTAAATTAAGGAAAATYGAGGGAAAATTAAAGTCATGCTTATTTGAAAAAGTCAACATTAATTTAACAAAGATCAAAGTTTTAAAAAGGGAAGATTTATAAAACTTCTAAAAAACTAAGAAATTGATCTAAACAACTTAARAACTTAAAAYRATAAGTTCAAAAGCTAGYAAGCTATGAAATGAAAKTGGAAGTTTTGATAATCAAAATAGCAACTAAKCRATGATKCAAGCWTCAACACAAGWTTAKAAGAKATAACATGAAAATAAAACTATATTATAGAAAGATWTRACCAAATGTATGWTTCCACAAAAAGCTTGAAGYGGAAAGCTTGAAATCTTAACAATGGAGATGGCAAACCCAAGCTTGAACAACTAGTTAATAGAGATCTAACACTTAACTAAGCTATTACTAATTACTAGGAATTAATACATATAAATGGAAAAAGAAAATATGAAAAGGAGTTTTTGGGAGCAAGAATCCTGAACCAGACCCTTGCTGCAAGTTGGTCTAAATGAAATGACGTCTCTGGTTCTTTATCCTTCACAAAGGGGCAAATTCGTCCAAAAGTGGTGAAAAATCTGCTTTTCAGTCTATCGACTACAAAGCAGTCGATCGACTGGCAGTCGATCGGTCAAGTCGCCTGTCGATCGACTGCGCTGTCAAAACGGCCAAAATTCCCTGGAATCCAGTCAATTTTGGAGTTCCAGTCGATCGACTAGAAGGGCAGTCGGTCGACTAGATTGCTGCACCCGTCTCGATTCCTCGTTCTCTTCACGTCCGCCGGTTTATCGAGCCTCGTCCGTTGCGCTTCCTTGCTTGTCCGTCCATTCCCGAGTCGAGTGAAAATGATCCCAAACGAGCGCGGGCCCCGCTTGGACGTCCTACGGCTAAGAGAAAAACGAAATAGTGAAAAACTACGAAAACTAATAATAAAACGTACAAAAATACGAAAACCTAGAAATAATGAAAAACGGCCAACTCGAATCCTAAAACACCTAAAAGCAATCAAAACACACGCAACGTGATACAAAAATGGTAAGGAAAATATGTACAAAAACGTGCAAATCAACCACCACACACTTAGAACGGTTGCTTGTCCTGAAGCAAAATTAACGCAAAATTACAAAACTACCCCTGACCAATCCTAACTAATGCACAAAATAATTCGAGACGTCGTACGCTACGTTGCTTGTCAGCTTTGGCTAAAAGGACGTCAATGTGCATTGTTAAGGAAATTTAGATCGACTCCCAAAACCTAAAAGGACTTAAACAATCCACCAATTCGGTCTTCCCGTCCTTGCCCCGGCTCAGGTCTATCCACGCTCGAACCGTTAATCGGCTCCCTACTAGCCAAGATCATTTACACCTCTCTTTAACAAATATATACTAAAAATCGGAAAAAGGGAAAAACGTGCTACTCAACAACTTCAAGGATTTATAACGTATCCTTGTTTATTCGTCTCTTTTTTCTTATTTTTCTTTTTCTCTTTTTTTTTTCTTTTTTTTTTGGTACCATAGACGTAAGGTACTTAAATAGTAAATAAAAATGAAAATACGAAGCTTTCAACGACTCCGATCATTCGTTGCTACTAGCAACTTACAAAATTCTCGATCGAGCACGTGGAGCAATTGACGACTCCAAATTACAAAACAAAAACCTATAGAGAGTGCTTGATGACGAGGGCTAGTCGAGGCACTAGTTCTAAACGAGCACAAGGATAGCACGAAGCTAAAACCGAACGGAAATCCCAACAAGTTAAACCACCTAAGTCCACTAAATTCGATCGAAAATCTAAACACCCTAACAAATCATCAAAACCGCGTCACTTTGCCAAGGGTCCAAGCAATAATAGCACACACGTTACTCAAATTAACACAAGCAAGCATATGACAAAATTAAAAAAACTAGGACGAACTCTAACCACCCCACACTTAAAACCTAGCAATGTCTTCATTGCGTATTTAATCTAAGAAAAGCAGTAAAAAGGTGTAGGGAAAAGAGAACGCCCCCATGTCCGAGCTTGTATCGTTGTGGTTGTGCAAAAGTCGTCGCCGGGAGTCGAGGCAAGCAACAAGCTATCTACAAGGTAAGGTAAGGTGGAGAAATTGCACAAAAACAAACTATTTACAAAAACGAAAATATTTTTGAGTTTTTGAAATTTCTAATTTGTTTGGATTTTATTTTTCAAATTTGTTTTAAAGTTTGGGAATATATTCAAATGAAATGAAATTAAACTATATACAAAAACGAAAGCAATTAAAAGGATTTTTTATATATATATATATATTTTATTATATTTTTTATTTTTTATTTTTTATTTTTTTTTACAAGAGTCGAGACGAGAAATAAAAGAACATAATCGAAAGATAAACAAAATAACACACAAAAACAATAAACAAAATAAAATAAACAAAGGACAATCTAAGAGATTTAACGACGTCTCCTAGGTCGGGCACGGAGGGTCGCGGCCTCTTCTTCCTCCTCCTCCTCGTCCTCGTTTTCACCGTCGCTGCCGTCATTGTCGTCGTCATCATCGTCCCGACGCATCCGACTCTCGACCAAAAGGAGCCGGCTATGGAGGCCGTGGAAAGCTCGATCGTTCCTTGCCTGCCCCTCGTCGAGCCGGTCGAAACGTGTGTTGAGCTGGTCGAAGTGGGAAAACACGGCCTGTTAGAAGTCGTTCCAACTCATCTCGTGACCCGAGCCGGTGCTCGGGCCTCCGTACTGCGGGATTGCCACTTGGCTCGTGCTTGCTCCGAAATGCGCGCTCGAACCGGTGTTCGGGACGTCGCCGGCCTCGCCTTGTTCATTCTCCCGGTGGCGTTGGCGTCTAGGATTTGGGTTTGCCGGGTTTTTCAGGACTCTCGGTGTTTTGAAAACCAACTCCATAAGATCGAACCTTTCCATATTGGCCGCCTCGGCCTCAAACCCGAAGTAAAGGGCAAGAACGGTGATCATCGGCCCCATGCCGACTCGGGCAATGCTTCCTCCCCTCATCTTCCGAATCCCTCGAATCTGTCCATGGATATACGCGAAGAACGGGACCTGATGTCCATTGCATAGGCACCAAAGCACGTATAGCTCGTGATGGGTGAGGTTGGTGCTCTCATGCTTTCCCACCAGGAAGTGGGCAAAGAATTTGTAGGCCCCAAGCAAAGCCAAGTCGACGATCTCCGAAGCTGAGTAACGATCCCGGGTACCACGTCCGCCCATGATACTTGCCCAAAATTCCACCGGACTAAAACCTCTCACCCGCTGTTACGTAAACTGTTGGCAATCAAGCCCGAGCACCGCTTGGAGCACCCCTTGATCGATCCGGTGTTCAATCCCCCCAAAACGGACATCAAAACCCCCGTCATCAGTCTCTTTGTATGAGGTGAAGAACTCGAGCATTAACTCACGATAAGCTGGTGCCCGGAATGACGCGAACATTCGGCCGTTCATTGCGTCGATGAAATGGAGCAGTCGGGTGCCGAACCCTTCAACGTCCCCGTTCGCCACCCATTCGTCCAAACGCTCGATATTGATAAAGCGTGGGGTAGCGAATTGTCGCTGGGACAGATTTTGAAAAAGCTCCCCCTCGTATGTGGAGTAGATGGGGAAGGGGGCACCATAATCCCCAGCGATATTGGGGTTTTGATTGAAGTTGAAAATATCGTCATCGTCGGAGTGGCCGTCCGAGGTAAAAAGGGGAAATATGAACGAAACTAGACGGATTTTTTTTAGTGGAGGGATCCAAGAATCGAAAGGAACGAAAAACAACGAAAAAATGATAAAAATTCAAATCAAATGCTCACTGGGGCATTTCGTCAAACACTTGGTGGGCAAGCTTTTTGAGTATGGAAATATATGAAATTGGCTCCCGAATTCCTACCCAAACACACAACCAACAATTACAAAGTCCCCCAAGAGATCGTTTTAAGAGAAGAATAGAACGAGAAATCGAGCTAATCCCAAGGAGATTTGAATGGAGATAGGAATCGAAAACTGAATTTCCCTCGTAACTTGCCGCTGTCGATCGACACAAACTCGTTTCTCTCTTCCTCTTTTATTTTAGAGATTTTTCTATTTTTTTATATATATTTTTGCCCCTTTTTTCTGCTTGGTCGATTTGTGGTTTGGGGGGGTAGATCGACTGCAATATATAGAATCCGCCGGGTTCTGGGCAGTCCGGGCAGTCGATCGACTGCCCTCCTCGGTTGATCGACTGCTCTTATCAAAAGCTTAAAAATTTCTGGAATCCAGTCGATTTCGTTGTGTCAGTCGATCGACTGGCTGTCGATTAGCATGTTCCCAGTCGATTGACTGATTTGCCAAAAAGCTTGAAAAACTCTGGAATCCAGTCGATTTGAACCTGTCCGTCGATTGGGCAGTCGATCGACTACAAACCAGTCGATCGACTAGGTGTGCAGTCGATAGACTGCATTCCAGCAGCCAAACTCCATTTTCGATCCTCTTTTCTCCCAAAACTCCAGGACTTGAACCTACACAAACCCAAAAACTCAAATTAACACTACTCAAGGTTAGAATGTACACAAACTTAAAAGAAAAACAAGAAAGGGTTAGAAGGTCGTGGGTTGCCTCCCACGAGCGTGTTTGGTTAACGTCGTTCGCTCGACGATCCTGGTTTGACGATCAAGAGCTCGTCGGGGGCAAATCACTCAGGTTCTCCTCCTCTACGATCACTGGCTCGAGAGCTTTTATTTGCAACATGCCATGCCGGTAAGGTTTGAATCGGGCTCCATTCACTTGGAATCGATCATTCATCTTCGGGTCGATTAACGTGACGGCTCCAAAGGGGGATATCTTCTCGATCTTGAACGGCCCGCTCCATTTAGACATAAGCTTCCCGGGAAACATGAGTGTTATAAAGGAGTACTTGCATTCCCTCCTCCAATTCCTTCGGTACAAGCTTCTTATCGTGGAGCAGCTTCATTTTTTCTTTGTACAAACGGGCGCTATCAAACGCCTCGTTTCGTAATTCCTCGAGCTCCTCAAGTTGGAGTTTTCTCCCTTCTCCGGCCTGCTTCGAATCAAGGTTACATGCTCGGATGGCCCACCACGCTCTATGCTCCATTTCCACCGGAAGATGGCACGACTTCCCATACACCAGACGATAGGGACTCATTCCAATAACCGTCTTATAGGCCGTACGGACGGCCCACAAGGCATCGTTGAGCTTCGTTGACCAGTCCTTCCGGTTTGGTTGCACAGTTTTCTCGAGAATGTTTTTGATTTGGCGATTACTTGTCTCGACCTGCCCGACCGTTTGCGGATGGTAAGGGGTAGAAACCTTGTGCACAACTCCATATGTTTTCAACACTCGCTCAAGTAGTTTATTGTTGAAATGCTTGCCACCATCGCTGATTAGCACCCTCGGAACTCCGAATCGGCTGAATATGTTGCTCTGAACGAACTTTACTACTGTATCGCCGTCATTCCTCCTTGCCGGAATTGCTTCTATCCATTTAGATACGTAATTTACCGCGACCAGTATATACTCGTACTCGTGAGACTTTGGGAAGGGACCTATGAAGTCGATCCCCCATACATCGAAGATCTCGACGGCCAAGTTATACGTCATTGGCATCTCGTTCCGCTTTCCGATACTACCCGTCCGTTGGCATCGATCACACCTCTGACAATGCTCGTGAGCATCCTTGAAGAGAGTGGGCCAGTAGAAACCCGATTGAAGAACTTTGTAGGCGGTCTTTTGGCCACCGAAATGCCCTCCGACTAGATGATCATGGCAATGAGTCAAAATCTTCTCTTTTTCCTCGTCCGGAATGCACCTTCTCAACACACCACCCTTCCCGATTCTGAACATAAGAGGGTCATCCCAATAATAACCTCGACATGTGGCAAGAAACCTCCGTCTCTCGTGATGAGATAGGTCCGGACGGAGCACCCCGCTAGCAAGGTAGTTAGCAATATCGGCATACCACGGTGTGACGGACACACCGAAGAGGTTCTCGTGAGCTTAGTTTTCTCCGATGAGTGGGGACTCTTTCTCCCCATTCCCGACCTCCAACCGAGAGAGGTGGTCGGCGACTACGTTCTCGCACCCTTTTCTATCCCGGATCTCCACGTCGAACTCTTGAAGTAAAAGGATGAGGCTTGTTGAAAAGATGACGTAGTGCCGCATGATCGCTATGTATAATCACCCTCGACCCAATGATATATGATCGAAACTTCTCGAGCGAGTAAACCACGGCAAGTAGCTCCTTTTCGGCGGTTGTGTAATTTCTTTGAGCGTCATTAAGCATAAGACTTGTGTAGTAGACGACCCAGAGGAGTTTGTCGACTCGTTGCCCCAGGACGGCCCCCACCGCTTTGTTCGATGCATTGCACATTATTTTGAACGGGAGGGACCAATCCGGGGCTATCACCACGGGAGCAGTAGTCAGACTTTTCTTCAATGAATCGAACGCTGATAGATAAGTATCATCGAACACAAATGGAACGTCGGCGCTAAGCAAATGGCACAAGGGGCAGCTAAGCTTTGAGAAGTCCTTAATGAACCTCCGATAGAATCCCGCATGACCGAGGAAGCTTCGCACTCCCTTCACGTTGATCGGTGGGGGAAGTTTCTCAATCACTTCGATCTTTGACTTGTCGACCTCGATCCCTTTAGACGACACCACATGCCCCAAAACTATCCCACTTCTCACCATGAAGTGGCTTTTCTCCCAACTCAAGGTAAGGTGGTTCTCCACACATCTCTCCAAAACACTTGACAAATGGTCAAGACACTCGTCGAAAGTAGAGCCGTAAATAGAAAAATCGTCCATGAAAACCTCCATATACTTGTCGAGCATGTTGGAGAAAATCGAGAGCATACACCGTTGAAAGGTGGCGGGTGCATTGCACAAACCGAAGGGCATGCATCGGAAAGCATATGTGCCGAAAGGGCACGTGAACGTCGTCTTGGATTGGTCTTCCGGCGCGATAGCGATTTGGTAGTATCCCGACAATCCATCGAGGAAACAATACGAATGATGCCCCGCGAGCTTGTCCAGCATTTGGTCGATGAACAGGAGTGGGAAGTGGTCCTTCTTGGTGGCGGCATTGAGCTTTCGAAAGTCTATACACATTCGCCATCCGGTGGTCGCACGGGTCATCACACGCCCGCCCCGTTCATTCTCAATAATGGTTATTCTGCTCTTCTTCGGCACCATGTGGATCGGGCTCACCCATTCACTATCCCCGACCGAGAATATCAAACCTTCGGCTACGAGTTTCAATATCTCACCCTTCACAACCTCCATCAAGTTCGGGTTCAGCCGTCGTTGGCACTCCCTCGATGGTTTCACTCCGTCTTGAAGGATGATTCGATGCATACAAGTGGAGGGGATGATCCCCTTGATATCACCAAGGCTCCACCCTATCGCCTTCTTGTTCATTTTCAAGACTTCCACCAATCGTGCCTCGTCTATCGGGGAAAGCTCGGCGCAGATGATCACGGGTTTTGTCTCTCCACCTTCCAAGTAAACGTATTTGAGATGGCTCGGAAGGGTCTTGAGCTCTGGTTTTGGCATAAGGGCCGATTCTACGCTTGATATCTCAAGTATTTCTACCACTCGTCGTCCTCCTCTTTCTCGTTCACAACCTCCCGAGCGGCTTCCTCAACTAGTTCTTGTATCGGGTCGATCATAGCACAATCGACATGAAAGGAGGGAGGCGGAATGACTCCCAAGTCGTGGATCGAGAAATTCACTGTATCTCCCAGACTCGAGAAAGATAACTTCCCATTTCTCACATCGATCAAAGTGTTTGTCGTGGCCATGAAGGGCCACCCAAGTAAGATAGTATGTTCTCGGCCTTCGTTGCTCACTTCCCCGACGTCCAATATAACAAAATCCACCGGCACGATGAGGCTTCCCACTTGTACCAAAACATCTTCGACCACGCCCTTCGGGTATCGGACTGATCGGTCGGCCAGCTCCAAACACATTCTCGTCTCCTTGAGGTCGCCCAACTCCAACTATTTAAAGATAGAGTAGGGCATCAAGTTGATCCCCGCTCCGAGGTCTAGCATCCCTCGCATCTCCTTTCTGTTTCCGAGGGTAATTTTGATACAAAAACTCCCTGGATCACCTTCTGTATGTGGGAGGGAATTGCTATAAGCAATGCTTGCCGCGTTCGATATGCATATCTTTTCATTCTTCTCGAATCGGCGTTTCTTAGATGTTAGTTCCTTGAAGAACTTCATGTAAGCGGGAATATTTCGGATTATGTCGAGCAAAGGAAGGTTTATGTAGACCTTCGATAACATCTTGTATAGTTCGAGGAATTGGTCGTCTTGCTTTATCGGTCGGATACAGCTCGGATATGGAATCGGAGGTCGGTACGGTGCGGCGGACTTATGTAATCCCCCGTCAGCCTGGGACCCCTTTGCCTCACCACTTGAGAGTGATGTGGGAGAGCTAGGAGCGGCTACGGGCTCATTCGAATCTAGAATAACACGATCTTCTAGAACACTTGTTGAAGGTCCGTCGTCGGGTAGGGCGACCTTGTTGTCTATCACCTTGCCACTTCGGAGAATGGTCACGGCTTGAGCTTGGGCCGGTTGACTTGGTAGCTTGTCCTTGTCCCGTGCTCGTTTTAGTTTGTTGACATCCGTAGCCACTTGCCCCATTTGCGTCTCCAAACTCAAGAGTCATTTACTTAGCTCGGTTAAGACGGATTCGATGTTCAATTGTCGCGGTGTCGGATTGTCTTGGGGAGCCGGGACTGGTGCTTGATGAGGCGGAAAAGGTGGTCGAGCGGCATATGGGACTTGGGGGCACGTTTGTTGAGCTTGTTGTGCCATCGGGGGTCCGGGTGAAGTTTGAGTGTTCGTTGGTTCCTTCCACCTAAAGTTAGGGTGGTTCCTCCAACCGGGGTTATATAATGGGGCATAAGGATCGTTGTTGCGTGGAAAACCTCCCCGAGTTGCTTGGTATCCTTGGACTGCGTATGCTTGCTCGTCGAACTCGTTCGTTTGCCCGTAGTTAATCGGGCACGCACTAGCTCCGTGCCCCGGCATTCCGCACGTAGTGCACGTCTCTATCGAGCTCGGGTATGGATTGGTGAGAGAGGCTATTTGATTTTCTAGCTCGGCGATCTTACAGGCCCACTCGGGCCCTTGTTTTGTCGAGACCTCTTTCACGTGCTCCTTTCGTTCCAAAATACTCATGTGATGATCGTCGGCGGCCATGTTAACAAAGACGTCGTATAGTTCTCTCGTCGAGCGGCCGGCTAAGTTCCCGCCGGCGGCATTGTTCACCATGCATTTTGATGAGAATGCCAATCCGTTATAGAAGAACTGATTCAAGAAGTCGTCGGTAAACCGATGGTGTGGGCATTTAGTAAGTTATCCTTTGAATCGCTCCCATGCCTCGTAGAAAGTTTCGTCGCTCGCTTGTCAGAACGAGGCAATCTTAGCTCGAAAGTTGGCCGTCTTCTCTTGAGAATAGTATTCCTCCATGAATCGTTCGGTGACCATATCCCAATTGGTAAGGGAGTCGGACGACAATGTCATGAGCCAATCAACGGCCTTGTCCTTCATCGTGTACGGCAAACATCTCATCTTAATTTGGTTGATATGAATTCCTTGGCGTGGAAAGCTCGACATCGTATAGGAAAAGATACGTAGGAATTGCATAGCGTCTTCTTGTGGTAAGCCGTGGAACGTGGGTAGTCGGTTTAGGTCTATCGGCCGTAAATCGTATTCGAGAGCCTCGGGGCTCAATCGAATACAAGAGGAGAAGTCGCCCATGTACGGCCTCGACACCTCCTTGATACTATTGGTA
>BMAC01000161.1:78405-108253 GCA_014905375.1 Phtheirospermum japonicum
AAAGTTTTAAAAAGGGAAGATTTATAAAACTTCTAAAAAACTAAGAAATTGATCTAAACAACTTAACAACTTAAAAGCATAAGTTCAAAAGCTAGAAAGCTATGAAATGAAAATGGAAGTTTTGATAATCAAAATAGCAACTAAACTATGATCAAAGTTTCAACACAAGATTAAAAGACATAACATGAAAATAAAATTATATTATAGAAAGATATTACCAAATGTATGATTCCACAAAAAGATTGAAGGGGAAAGCTTGAAATCTTAACAATGGAGATGGAAAATCCAAGCTTGAACAACTAGTTTATAGAGATCTAACACTTAACTAAGCTATTACTAATTACCTTTGTTCTAAAAATTGCCCTAGGCGCCCGTCTAGGCGCCGCCTAGGCGCTAGGCGCCACCAATCCGCCTACGATTTTTAAAAATCGTCCAGAGGACTCGCCGGGCACCCCAGGTGCCGCGTAGGCGGCAGACCATTTTTTTTTTAATTTTTCTGGACTAAAACGACATCGTTTTTTTGTCCTATTTTTTGATTATTTTGATTTTGTAATGTATGCTATGGTATTATTATTTGACTAATGAACTTATGGATCTATGTTGTTTTGAACTTTGAATTGAACTATAGTTTTAAACTTGTGAATTGTAACTTGTGATCATTACTTTTAGTTTTGAATTGTTATAGACTTTATTGTGTAGCAAGTAGTATGTTGAACTATTAAATAGTTGGATGTAATGTTGTAAATCGAGTTATTTATTCTCAAATTTTAGGCCCCGCAAAGACCCCGTCTATACCCCGCCTAGGCGCCCTAGGCATTAGGTACTGGCTTGGCGCCTAGCAGCTGCCTAACGATTTTTAGAACACTGCTAATTACTAGGAATTAATACATATAAATGGAAAAAGAAAATATGAAAAGGAGTTTTTGGGAGCAAGAAGCCTGAACCAGACCCTTGCTGCAAGTTGGTCTAAATGAAATGACGTCTCTGGTTCTTTATCCTTCACAAAGGGGCAAATTCGTCCAAAAGTGGCGAAAAATCTGCTTTTCAGTCGATCGGTCAAGTCGCCTGTCGATCGACTGCGCTGTCAAACGGCCAAAATTCCCTGGAATCCAGTCGATTTTGGAGTTCCAGTCGATTGACTAGAAGGGCAGTCGATCGACTGAACTTCCAGTCGGTCGACTGGATTGCTGCACCCGGCTCGATTCCTCGTTCTCTTCACATCTTCCGGTTTATCGAGCCTCGTCCGTTGTGCTTCTTTGCTTGTCCGTCCATTCCCGAGTCGAGTGAAAACGATCCCAAATGAGCGTGGGCCCCGCTTGGACGTCCTACGGCCAAGAGAAAAACGAAATAATGAAAAACTACGAAAACTAATAATAAAACGTACAAAAATACGAAAACCTAGAAATAACGAAAAACGGCCAACTCGACTCCTAAAACACCTAAAAGCAATCAAAACACACGCAACGTGATACAAAAACGGTAAGGAAAATATGTACAAAAATGTGCAAATCACTCCTCTTTCTTAAGCTGGCCAACACCTCGGCAGCTTGTCCATTAGTATCTTCGGCAGTCTCGTCAGTCTTGGTATCCCCGTCATCCTCCTCATTTTCTGCCCTTTGTTCAGAAAACAAAAGGGCCTCATACCAGGAACCCCGTACGGCCTGAAGCTGGGCAATTTGATTGTCGAGCAAAGCAAGCTGAGCACGCATAACCTAAGGCGAGAGTTTAACCATGTTGGAACTGGTGACGGGAACGCCAGAGCTGTCAGCAATCGCAACACCATCCTGCACGGGTGCTTACCAGGGGAGATCCACGACACGTGCCCCAGCCAAGTGTTGACTACGCAGGGTGAACCACTCAGCCTCACCAGTAAGAACATCATCCTCTTAAGAGAGGGGAAACAAATAGAGGAAACATTTTTGGAGGTGGAAAACCTGGTGATGGCATCAAAGACCTGTTTCCCAAAACTGAACTTGATACCCTAACCAAGGCGAAACAGGAATTAAGCTTGAGGGCGAGTCAGTACATTCGCATTCTTCGAAGATACCCAGTTAAAAACCACAATCTTATGCAGCACGGAGTAAAGGGAGGACAAACGGGTGTTGGGCAATTATATTCACCATTTATTCACCAATCCACCAGATAAAAACAAAATAACCTCATTCAAGTCATCAACCGTTGAGTCACCATGGTACTCCTGAGTAAAAGAATAAACTTTCCCACGCAAAAATACCTTCCCATAATTCACAGAATTGGGATTAGCAACAGAAGGTAACATATACGCATAAAACTCCAAGACAACATTATGAACAAACGGCATGGCATTAGTGACAGTTGAAAACATACCTCTATACTTAAAGAAAGCAATCAGATTCTGCCTTTCAAAGAGATCAACTGGAACTTGGCGCTCGGAAATTAAGCCTCGGTTCTGATAATCCGAGATTAGCTCCTCAGCATTGTTTGTTAGGAACCGAAGAGAGAACGACTCCATGTCCTCAATCTCAACGGCCTGAGATGGAGTTTCATCAGAGTGGTCAGAGACAGCAGATGGTATTGGCGCAGCGCTAGAAAAGGCAGAATCAGAACTGGTAGCAGTTGATGGAACTGGATCAATAACGGGCGATGTTGGCTTTGGTGATAAATCACCGGAACCAACATCATCAATCGGGTCATCAGCTGGCAAGGGAACCTTTTTCTTCTTCTTTGTAGCCTTCTTGGATGGCCTAAGATCACGGATAAGTATATCATCAGATGGATCAGGGGAATACTCGAACCCAAATTCAGGTTCAGGCTCAGGTTGAGCCTCAGGAACATGATTGGATGGCGTTGTAGCTTCAATAAGCTTGGAGGAACTGGAAATGTCTCCATTGAAAAAATCAACAACCTCGTAAGGAGGACTCGAATACTCAGTCTCAGTTGAGCCTGGTGACACTTTAATATTCCCCAAGGATTCTTCTTGTCAGCGAGCTTAACAGTCTGTTTGCGGCGACAGGGCGTCAACTTTTCTGGGCGGGAAATGGGGGAAGTCACCGGAGCAGCAACCGGAGCAGGAGGCACAAACTCCTCATCATTAGAATCCGTCATGGCGGCGACATCTTCGGAAAGTTTCGTGTGCTCGAGCGGCACAGTACGCCTCGGACCTGCCTGACTTTTTGGAACAACCGTCGGCACCACGCCTGGTGGAATATTCTGCAATCGCCTCGACCTCTTCAAAGTAGGATTGCCAACACGCCCAAAAATTTCAGCAATAAGCGGCAGGTTTGGCAGTTTATCAACATCAATTTCATTCTTAGTCTGGCTGGGAAAAACCTGCACCTCCGGATTAGCATCAGCGGGCACCAGGATAGGAACAACGTTTTGAGATTGGGGTGGCGGCGAACCGACTGGTGGTGTTACAACCGGTGATGGGTTTTGGGGGAAGGTGCCACCAATCTATTCGCGAACATCCGGGCCATTGTATCTCGGAAGATTCACCGGTGCCTGGTCATTGGCTGGGTTCTGCACGCCGGCAGGGAGCACGGGAATTCTGCTCGGAGACGACATCCTGTTGAAAATTGCAAAAAGAGAATAGAAAAACAAAAGCAATTCGAGATAGACGGTGAAGAAGTTGAGTTAGAGAGATTTAGTTTCACAAGGATTAAAGAAAAGTGGGATAAAATAACGATAACAAAACGGACTCTTAAAACAACAAAAAAATGACCGTTGTACTAGGAGAGAGAAAGGTAATGTTAAAAATCCCAATTTACCAAATATCCTAGTTTAACCCACACGGATTTTCTTTCCATCTAAAAACATCACTCCCCCTTAATTTAGGACACATGATCTCCACTTAATCGACCAAAGATCCAAAACAAATCACACGTCCCTTCACTTGCATAAAACTGAATTAGAGCTTGAATTTTGAACCATCACCATAGGGGTAAAAATACGTACAGGGTGAAAAACTCTTGCCATGTCACCCTTGTATTACCTGTCCAGCTCACTAGTTTTAACACCACTGAAGCAACTGATCCACCAAACCCTTAACAAGATTAAAAGAATTCAAAGAGAGAAGCAAGCACAAGTTAAGAAACACACAACAATTTGACATCTTCACATAGTATGAATGTCTTAATTGATGCCTAAAATATATGACCTAAAAAAATTAAAAACACTTAATGATTTCAGTTGCTTGATCAGTGTTGTTTTTCATGACTGATGACATTATAACCAACATTACTTCAGGAGAAGTCAATGAAAACAAACCCCTTAACCCAAGTTAATGATTACGTCAAAATTGCTCAAGGAGGTTAAATACAAAGATTGGATCTTATTAATCCAGATTTTCTTCATCTTTTCACAGATTTGAAGAGAAATTATCTTAGCAATTACTTTTAACACCCCTTGTCTTTGGACCTAGGAGAAAACCAGTTTCCGCGGGAAAGATTCACAATCACCTAATCCAAGATGTTGGTCGTTTTGTCATCACTTTTATTACAACACACATCTTTTTGCACTAACAATCAGATTCAATGCATTCATATTATGTATGAAATAGAAAAACAAAAATGCACGCAAAATATACAGATGTTGTGACTTATGAGAGAATTAGGCGTCACAACATCAAACCCAACATAGACTAGACAATGCACATACAGAGATATCTTCTCAAACAAGAGAAGGTCTCGAAATCTAATGCCTCTGTGAAGATGTCAGCTAGTTGATCGCCAGTCCCTACATGCTCAAGACTCACTATTTTTCTCTCAACCAAGTCTCTGATAATGATACCTAATGCCAATGTGTTTTATACGGGAGTGCTAAACGGGATTTTTTGAGATATCTATGGCACTCGTGTTGTCACAAAGTACGGTCAGAATACTACTATGGAGACCGTAGTCTTCAATCATCTAGTTCATCCACAAAAGTTGCGTACACGAACTTCCAGCTTCGATATATTCAGCTTCTGATGTAGAGAGGGAGATACAGTTTTGTTTCTTACTGTACCGCGAGACCAAGTTACTTCCCAAGAAGAAACAACCTCTAGTGGTACTCTTCCTATCCACGACATCACCTGCCCAGTCTTAATCAGTGTAACCACCAAGTTCAGTGCAAGTATCTTTGGTATACCATATCCCTAGATCACTTGTACCAGCTACATATATGATTATTCTTTTTACAGATTTTAAATGTGACTCCTTGGGGTTTGATTGGTACCTGGAACAAAGACATACATTGTACATTATGTCAGGCCTGCTAGCAGTTAAATATAGGAGACTTCCTCTCATACTTTTGTGAACAGTGTTATCAACACTGATCCCAACATCGTCTCTTGACAGATTTTTGGTTTTACAAATGGTGTTTTTCTTATGCTTATCAGTCTCTAACCCAAAATTTTTAAGGAGATTTTTAGCATATTTGGTTTGAGAAAGAAAAATACCATCGTCAAGCTGCTTGATTTGTAAACTAAGAAAATAAGAAAGATTACCTTCCATGCTCATTTCTAATGTATTTGACATCCGAGCTATGAAATCCTTCACCATCTGTTCACTAGTGGATCCAAAAACAATATCATCCACATAAATTCAAACTATAATAATGTGCTTGTTGGATTTGAGAAGAAATAAGATTTTACGAACTTCACCTCGTCTAAAGTTTAAAAACAGTAAATGTTGAGTCAACCTCTCATACCAAGATCTTGGAGCTTGTTTCAAACCATACAACGCCTTTTTTAATTTTAAAACAAAATTGGGTTTGTGAGGATCAACAAACCCTTTAGGTTGCTCAACATATACTTCTTCATTCAAAACACCATTCAAGAAAGCACTCTTAATGTCCATTTGATGCAGTGATATTTTCAAATGAGAAGCAACAACAACAAGGAGTCTTACCGATTCTATACGTGCAACCTGTGAAAATGTCTCATCAAAATCAATCCCCTCAATCTGAGTATATCCTGGTGCAACCAGCCTTGCCTTATTTCTAACAATGTTTCCTGCTTCATCGGTTTTGTTCTTGAAAATCCACTTAGTGCCAGTGACATGTGTATTTGGAGGACGTGGAACCAAGTCCCAAACCTCATTTTTAGCAAACTAATCCAACTCCTCCTGCATGGATTTTATCCAGAACTCATTCTTCAGAGCTTCTTCCACACGCTTAGGATCTGTATTAGCAAGAAACAAGGTCTCTCGAATTTGAGAGCAGTTAGTCGAAAGACAGACATATCTTACCAATTCTTTGAAATTTATCTGTCTTTTCCTTGTGCTCCTCTCATCAATATCTCCAATAATTTGACATGTTGGATGATTCCTCTGAATTCTTGATGGAATATCCCTCTGATATAGGTCAATTTGTTTATTTGGGTTGTCCTCATCTGAGTTTGAATCTGATTTAGGAGCTTCAAGAGTTAGTGTTAGGACTGGTGACGGGTCCTCAGTTTCAACATTGTCTACTGCTTCAGAAATTGGTGTTAGGTTTGGTGAAAAATCACCAGACCCGTCATCACCTGTAACGTCAGTTTATGTACCTGCACTATCATGTAAGTCATCCACAATATATTGAGGAGTCTGATCATACACCAGATCATTGTCCTCAGCAGGTTTGACACCACTAATCAAGTCATCAAACTTCACATTGACAGAATCCATCATACAACGTGTTCTAACGTTAAACAATCTATAAGGA
Organism: Phtheirospermum japonicum; assembly: GCA_014905375.1. NCBI lineage: Eukaryota > Viridiplantae > Streptophyta > Magnoliopsida > Lamiales > Orobanchaceae > Phtheirospermum > Phtheirospermum japonicum. Next base: position 85,066 of record BMAC01000161.1, read on the forward strand.
TGACTGTTCTGGGAATATCCCATGAAAACACATTTGACACTTTTTGAGTCTAGTTTGGAAAGATGCATCCTATCATTTAGTACATAACAAACACACCAAAAGACATGGAAATAACTCAAATTAGGATTTTTGCCCAACAACAATTTGTAGGGTGTAACATGTGACTTGGGTCTGAAATACACCCTATTGATTGTGTGGCAAGCAGTATTCATTGCTTCTGCCCAAAACTATTTTGCAATTCCATTTGAAATAAGCATGGTTTTAGTCATCTCAACAAGAGATCTGTTCCTTCTTTCGACTATACCATTCTGTTGGGGGTAATGGGAGAGGAAAACTCTGGAGTTATTTCTTCCTTTGAACAATAGTTTGAGAAAGCCTCATTTTCAAATCATTTTCCATGATCAGACCTGATACTTCCTACGCTCACACCAAAACGCACACACAATTTTTTTGCAAGTTTCTTAAAACTTTGAAAAGCTTCAGATTTTTCTCTTAAAAACTAAATCCAAGTAAATCTAGAAAAATCATCAACTACATTCAGAACATACCGTTTACCTCCAAGTCTTTCCACCTCCAGTGGTCCCATGAGGTCCATGTGCATGAGTTCAAAGCAATTTGAAGTGGTGAGACTTTGAACATGTGGGTGCGTTACCCTGACTTGTTAGACCTTTTTGGCATGCTTCAGAAACCGGAATGATCTTTGTGTTAAGCTTCGGTAGACCATTTACAGCTTCTTTCTTCACAAGCCTTTCCAACATCTTGTAGTTGACGTGTCCAAGCTTTTGATGCCACACCTCGACATCGATCAATTGGGATAGCTTGCAGAATACATCGCCGTTTATTTGATAACAATTATCTGAGGTTCTTTGGCCAGTGACAATGCAAGCATTTCCTTCATCATAAGTTTTAAACTTTTCCCGTGTGAACTTAACACTAAAGCCTCCATCACACAGCTGATTGATGCTGATCAAGTTATCCGTCAGTCATTCAACAAGCAACACGTTCTCGAGTTTTACAATTCCTGCAACATGGAGAGTTCCTTGTCCAACAATCTGACCGTTTTCACCTCCACCATATTTCACTTTTCCACCTTTGAATTTCACAATATTCTAGAGGAGGTCTTCAGAACCGGTCATGTGTTTGGAGCATCCACTGTCAAAATACCATGCTCCTAAAATGTGAGATTTCAGAGAGGTATAGATCATGTTACATCTAATGTCATCCTTCTTCACCCAGACTTGTTTCACTTTGTTCTTGGCATTGATGTTGAAATCATGGAAAATGTCATGAGACACAACATGTTGCCTTGTCCTCTGAAACTGACTATTCTTGCCTACTTTCTTCCAGCATAACGGACGAATATGACCAGGATCACCACAATGATGACAAACATACTGCCTTCTTGTCTTTTTGTGATGCTTGGTTGTCTTCAGTTCTTGGTCAGTTTGTTGCACTTGCTGTTCAGGTTTGTAGCCAATCCCATGTTTCGAGGATTCTGGTAATGACATTCCCAGAATTTCATCAAGCTTTGCCTTTCCCTTGTTGAGGTTTGAGAGAGTATTTTAAGCCTCTTTAAATATGCCTTCACTTGTTCTAATTCTGAGTCTTTCCTGGTGATAGATGATTCCAGATGAGTAGTTATTTCCACTTGATCATTCTTCTCATGGGTGAGTCTCAACCTTGATCGTGAGAGCTTTCACCTTTAGGACCTGATTTCCCAAGTTTGTAAACAAATCGTCATACTCCATGCACAGTTTCTTATACTTGTCAGTTGTTTCTTTAACTTCTGCATTCAGACACAGGATGTTGGAATTGATGTTGCCAACTTGTATGTCGTCATCCCATACAACATTAGCAAACAATGCAGGAACTGACTTAGGTGAGTCAGAGTCATCTTCATCTTCATCAAACTCCTTTGCAATCAGGTTCTTTTTCCTCAATGTGTTAGCACATTCATTTTTGTAGTGTCATTGCACTCGTGACATTGAATTATATTGAGAGGTTTAAGGGAATTCGATGACTTGTATTCGGACGATGAGGGCTGAAAATTAGAGAGTTTTCGTCCAGAAGATTTTGAGGTGGTGTCTTTGATTTGAACTTTGAAAATGTCCCTCCAATGTTGTTTGTTCTTCTCAAATGTTTGTTGAACTTTTGAGTGATCATAGACAACTCTTCTTCTCTAAGAGTAGAATTCTTGATTTTATCCAGTAATTCTCTCCAATCAACAACTTCACTGTCATCATCCGAGCTGACATCAGTAGTGAGAGCAACATTCTTCTCTTTCGAGTTGGAACCAAGATATTCCATGTCGAACGTTTTGAGCGATCCAACCAGTTCATCAAAGTCTAAATTATCAGTGTCCTTTGATTCTTCAATGGCAACTACCTTGATGCTAAACTTCTTTGAAATGGATCTAAGTAATTTTCCAACAAAGCGTCATTTGACACAGCCTCGCCAAGTTCTCCACACTCATTTGAAATCTCCAAAAGTCTCATGTCATAGTCCATGATTGACTCCTTTTCATCCATCCTCATTACTTCAAAGGTAGTAGTCAACATTCTCAATCTTGACCTCTTCACACTTTGAGATTCCTCGCACACCCTCTGAAATGCATCCCATGCATCCTTTGCTGACTCGCACTTTTTGATTACTTTGTAGTAGTTAGAGTCAACATATCCATAAAGGGTGTTGATGAACTTGGTTTTCCAGATTGAATCCGCTATTTCATCAGTAGCACAGTCTATTTCCTTCTTGGAAAAAGTTTCTCCATCAGCATCAGTAACTCGTGGTTTCTCCCATCCAACTAGAATGGTTCTCCACGCCCGTTCGTTGATATTCTTGATATGCCACTGCATTCTATGCTCCCATAGTGAGAAATTATCTTCGTTGAGGATAGAAGGTCGCAGATTGCCTTGAGCATCCATAAGTCAATGAATCTACAAAACAAGGATCGAAATACTTGATGTTAAGTACCCTGGTCTGATGCTAATTGTAGTTTTGTAGATCTATGATTTTGAAAAGTGATGTCAAGTCTCGTGATAAACAACACCAGTCTTAACAACCAGTTTGAAACTGTAAACTTATAACACAATGGATGTTATGATTGATGTTAAGTCACACCAGTAATAACACCAAACAGAGAAATATTGAATTGCAGCGGAAAATAATAAATGAACACACTTATTAGACTTTTAGTCTGTAAGAAAATGTTCTTACAGACATGGGTTTTCAAACCCGATACTTAACCGTTCAAGATCATTACAAAATATTTAAGTAATATATGAAAAACAACTGTATCAACACTTGATATAAAATACTTGGTGCTACTAATGATCTGATCTCTTCCGTTGGTGACGCAACGTTGTAGATCGCTTGATTCTGAATTGTAGCTCCAAGTAGGTTTTGTGCTTGTGTTCTTCTTCTTCAGAGAAATGTCTTGCGTTGCTCTCAAAAGACGTAGGTCATTTGCGTCGTCCGATTCCCTTAAATAATCAAGACTCCTAGTCTTGATAAACAAGTTAAGATAAAAATAAGGAAACTAAATAAAATCCTAAACTACCTTTAGGAAATAAATCTAAACTCCTAAATAAAACAAAGTCCGAGAAAGGAAAACACACAAATAGGAAAATTGCCAAGAATATTATTCTCAACAAGGCACGGGGGACACGGCACAACAAAATGTCATATTTTGAAGTGTCCGTGCATCATAGCTGAAAAATCATAGATTCATCATCTCACATCCAGCTACCCTTAATTCAAGTTCCAATAAATTCATCTATTCAAAAGTTGACAAGAATATATAATATATATATTCAAAAAAAATCTCGATTCCAATATCATCAAATTCAACAAACAAAAGTTTACAATTCAATAACTTCCCATTTTCTTCTTGGCAATAAAATTCTATATTAAAAAATCCAAACTAACCACCAAACCTATAAAAGGTCATCCCCATCCATGACGGTCACAATTTTATTTCGAGCGTGCTTAGTGTATGTCGATTGTGGCCTTAAATCCTAAATTTGATTTTACATCAGAAATGAGAATGGCGAGACAATTCAGATGATGCAAACGTTACTATGTCCACCATCGATGAATGGTGGTGGTAGCGACAAATATTGTCATTAGAGGTGGAAAGGGAAGAGAGAGAGAGCGGAGAGGAGATGAAAGAACAACATATTTATTGTGGGTCAGTTGGTTCAGTGGGTTCGATTAAATGTGGTCTTATAATATGAGAACGGTCTCAAAAGAGACCTCCTCATGATCAAATTGAGACATATAGTTTAAAGTTGCATTTTATATCTTGGTTTCACCAATTATCTTATTTAAAATCGATATTAATTTCACCATATGTATCGATTTCCATACATCTGTCGTACACGTTACCAAAACTGCATACTTAGAAATTTAAAATGACCTGTATGAAGTCTATTAATGTAAGTATACTAAAAATGAAATTAAGTATCCAAAATCATGGCAATTTGTACTAAGGAGAAGATAATTAATTCATTATATCAACCCCTATTTGTTAATTCTGTTGACACCTTACTGAGGTGTCAACTCCTTATAAATTCAAATTACAAATGTCATTTTCTTACTTACCCAAAATCTGATGTGTCGAATTCTCAAAATTTACCATTAATTCTTTCCTTTTATATTTTTTTGCTTAGGGTATATAATAGTAATTTTTCCCATTTTATCACCTCATTAGAAATCTAGGGTTTAATTATTTCTCCTCTCTAATCCTTCGCAGCCGCACAAAAAAAAAAAGGAAAAAAAAGCAGCAGCAGCAAAAATGCTAAGAATTGGATCTGCAATAGCCAAATCCGCGAAATCTATAATTCGGCTTGCGCTCGATGTCGGTAGTGGGATCGGCACATTCGCATCGCAGATAAAGCTGCAGAACGCGATCGTCCTGACGACGACGATGAGCCTTGGCGCGCCGTACAATAAGGTGGTGGCGGTCCGTGGGCTTCTGGCACTCCACGCGCCGCTGCAGTGAACCAGGCGGTGTTCGATGGGGTTTTAGATCTGGTGCGCTGTGGGCACGCCGTGAACCGGTGGATACCGGTTGCGTCCACGCTGCCGCCTACATCTTTTGTCGCCGCCGAATTGCTGGGATGTGACAATCGGTGAATGCCGATTTTCGAATTGAGGAAGGAGAACCGATCAGACTTGGACCTATTGCGAGGTGTCGTCGCCTTCGCCACCGACTGTCCGCTGCCCAATTGCCGACGCCATCGCGCGCGTCTTTGCCGGAGGTGCTGCGCCGATCCTAATTTTTGGAGAAGAAGGAGAAAGGAAAAGACGGGTTCTGAGGCTATTAGAGGCTAGGTCCTCTCCTTTTATACCCAGCCCATTTTCCAGAAATCACAGATTAACCCCAGAACCTTTGCCCCTATTCAAGATTAACTCCCAACTTTTGCCATCCTTTCAATTTAACCCACAACTTACCTATAAGCCTAAATTCAGCCCTCCAAATTATATAAACCTCCAAATAATTGGATTAAAACACAAACTAAATAAGTTATATCTTTGATAAAGTTTAAAAATTCATTTTTGCAGTTTAAATTAATATAAATAAGTTTCAAAAAATATATAAATGAAAAATATATTACAATATAAGTTTAGCACACTTTTAGAAATTACTAATAAAACTAATTTAAGCATGTAAATATATTTTAATTGGCACAGAACACTGCACATTGCCCGCAATACAATAAACTATGTATTGATTAGTGACCAATTAGTACAAAATGAAAAAATGATGATGATGTGGGTAACGTGATATTCATGATATTTGTATTATAATTTAATATCACAAATAGTTTGTATTTCGATTTTAGAAACATTAATATTGGCACGTAACATCAATACTGTATTACACAAGTTAAAAATACGAAGTTCATATTTTTTTGAATTACCCGCGTTTCTAATTTTTTTCATTTTTACAAATAATACAAAGTTTTAAGAAGTGTCCTCTTATAACTCCAGTGCAACACACGGGTCAAAGTTATATCTTAAAATCAAGAATTAAGAGCCGAAAAATATTGAAGAATAATTTACTGCGACGAGAATGATATCATTATAAATAAAATAGTTAATGTTGTCTACAAATAAGTTTTCCAAAATTTAAAGCGATCAATATTTAATTTTCATTTAATTTTATGAATTTCTTATTCCATCTAAAATAAATATATCCCATATAATTTGTTGAATGTGCGTATTAAAAATAGGGAAAATTCTCATATATTTCTAAAAACATAAAAATTAATTCTCATTTAATTTTATGAATTTCTTATTCCATCTAAAATAAATATATCCCATATAATCTTAATTATTTGTGGGATTAACAAATCCGCAATGATTGAAAACTGAACAAACTCAAATCCCCCTCAATGGAAAGCAGAATAAACACAACTATATGCATGGTGATGGAGGATTATTCACGCCATCAAATTTAGGAAAAATGACATGAATATCTGATTTAGAAACCTTAATTTCATTTTTACTACCATAGTTAAATAATGATATATATACCTAACCACATATAAAACAATCCAATTTTTACGTGATTTTAATATTCACCACATTATCCTTAAATATGTGACAAAGTAACCAAAAATAAGACTTATTAATTTTCCTAAATCAAACGTAACTATGACTAAAATATATTTCCTTAAAAATATATTATTACCTTAAATATCTTATACACTAACAAAATATAAAAGTAAAATATATTCTCCTAAATTAAACGTTAAACTTCTTTTAACACTATTCCATAATTTAAGTTGCACAATGCAGCTTATGAACCCATCGTGATGGCAAGTGCGGGAAGACAACAAGTATATGGTCTTTCAAGTGATTATGGTTGTACTAAAAAAAGAATGCACATAAAGATTTTTTTTTATTAAAGTGCGAAAATATTATTAAAAGAAGAAAATCGTTCATACAAACAAGATCACGACGTCCATTCCCTTACTAAAGGCATCCATGCAGGCCTCATTAAAACCTCTCTATGTAAATCCACCCTTGTGGGAGAAATCATCGTAAAGGAAAGAGTACCCTCCCAATGCCAGTAGTAGAGGGAATAGAACAAAGCGATATAAAATGCTAGGAGCCATAAGCCGGCTAAGTGTAAAAATAAGCTACAACAGGTCGTGATTCAAAAAGCATCAATACCAAGGTTCTCTGCCGAACCTAGACTATACTGCCATCTGAGGAGCTGATGTCAAGATCTGGATGAATGGTACACTGTTTTACCCAAAATATCATCGTTCACCTGATCTATGAGGAACGCCGGAGGCGACGTGAACCAGTCGTAACGGGGAGAATTGGACTTGGAGAGCGCATCAGCAGTGCGATTGCCTTCTCGATAAACATGTGAAACCATGAACTCGATCGAGGTAGTGATGAAACAAATCCGACGCCAACGAGTCAGGAATCGCCAAGGGACATCCAGGCTACGTTTCACAAAAAGTTCCTCCACATAAGTCGAGTCGAATTCCAGCTAAATCCGTCTCCATCCTCTTAGATCAGTCTCCTCGACTGCAATAATCGTGGCCTCTAACTCTACCTTAAAGGCAAAACCCTGGCCAAGCGATCTCGAAAATCCGCCATTTACAAAGCCCCAACACCTGTTGTTGTTGTTTATAACTAATAATTTGAAAAGCAATATTCAATAATTTAAACTAATTAACTTCCACTATTTAATCAATAGAAATCAAAAGCATATTCAACTCAGGGCAATGAACTACATCAAACTAAAACGAACGTAAGCATGAACTTAGTTAGAAAGCATGCACAAATTCCTATTACGTAAATGAGTAGAATAGCATAAATGAAACTACTAAGCATGAATTTAGTCATTGACCTTGAAATTATCAAGATCACTAATTTAAGCTACTCAAAAATCCAAACCTCAACATCAACAATCACAATCCAAACAATAGAAATAAACTAACATGAACGAATTTAAATAACTTCGACATAATTAAATCTCCAATAACCAAGCATGAATTAAATAAAATAAATGATGAAAGATTATGAATTAAATTATCCAAAATATCCACATCGTCAAGCATAAAGTAACTTAAATCCGCAAATGAAAACAATAATCAAAAAGCATGAATTAACAAAAACTAAACTAGAAAACATTTAAAAGTTAAAGAATACTTATTGGAACTAAGAAGTGCAGCAAATTCTCCATCTATTCCGGAGAGAAACGGTAGATCGTGACCGAAGAACGAATCGCGTGCTAACGAACGGAGCTTGGAACTTGCAATCCTTGTGTCTTTGATCTTGATCAAAAAACTATGTATCGGATGATGGAAACTAGCCTCCTCTACGTCGAAGAACCCTAGGAATATGTGTGGTGTCGAGTAAAGTGTGTTTAAGACGGATTAGAGGTTTTTTTTTTATTGTTCTCCCATGTCTTGGAGTACAAGTTAGGGTTAAAATCTTATTCTTAGCCCAATAATGGTCAACGTAGCGGTAAGGGCTACCACTAAAGGTACCGTTAACCCTCTTTGTCCACCCGTAGCGGTATTGGCAGCGGTATAGGGGATAATCGTTATGTACACTACTAAACCTCTTTATTATTTCCTAACAGGTGGGTATAGCGGTAGGGGACACCATTAAGGTCACTTTTAACTTAGTCTGGGAGCTCTCTTTACACCTTTAGCGATTACAATAGCGGCGAGGTATCGGTCTGGTGTCCGCTAGGTCATAACAGTAGTACATAGCGGCAAGGAGTACCGTTAGCCGAACCGTTAACTTCAAAAACTTGCTACTTCTTCAGTGGAAAGCTCGATTCTCGTCTCTTGATCGTCAAACTTCATCTTTCATGTGCTGAGCTTCTCCGGTTACTTAGCTGTATGGGGAAAACAGAGAATTATCACCCAATTGCATAATGATCAAAACATGGTAAAATAAGTTGGAGATACGAATATATAAAAATAAGCTTAATCTTTCCAACTTATACCATAGTAATCAATAAAAACTAACTAAAATACTAATAAAAATAAGGAAAAAATTCAAGTTAATCAACTACCCCACGTTTAATTGGTTTGTTCATCCTCGAAAAAACGATAGTTTCAAGGAATAATAATTATGAAAATAAGCTAGAGCAAAGAGTCGTGTCGTGCTACATTGGTAGTTTTGAAAATATAGATAAATGTAACGCAACTTCAAACGCTAGACCCTTATTACATTGTCGCTTCAAAACAAAATCATGCATCCTCACAAAGGGAAATATATTGGTGTACGCTCAAAGCACTCAATTGTTTTTTGCATGGGACGTGTATACGCTCAAATCATCAAAAATACATGTACAATAAACAAGAACCTAAAGTAAAAAATTTCTCATCGCATTTAAGTGTGTAACTAACAAAGAATCGGAAAAGGTCTTTTTGGGTTGTAATGTAGGCTCTTTGGATGGGTATAAAATATATAAGTTTTGTGGCTAACTCACGATCTAACGTGATCAATAACTCACTCAACTAATCTAATCACGAAGCAATGTGCTTCACCTCATTCAAAAGAAACCTCACTAAACTCTCATAACGTAGCCTTTATTCTTAGGCTACTTCTCAACTCTTAACTCTAAACCGACTTCTAAACAAAACCACTCAAACAACGTAGAAGCCTAAGATATGCTTCTTTCAAAACACTACTCTTGCCTCTTAAACATTAGGCTTTAAGAAAATAAATAATAAAATACAAGCCTTATAAGCGTAGGCAATGACTCAACATGATTCACCATCCTTTTTATTCTTTTTCTCTCTTTTCTTCAGATTTTTTGTAGTGATCCTTTATTACAAAATCTTTCATAAATCCCTGATCAAAACTCCAAAACGCAAATAACAAACAAAATAACTAACTCTTACCCCACACTTTTAATGACGTAAGAGTCGACTCATAAACACTCATTGCTATAGGAAATTAATATGATTGGCTCATTCGGGATTTATAGTGGTTAATATATATGGATATGGCCGGAATAAGGTTTTTTCTGTGCCTTAAATTCATGTTCAAATCTAACTACACACAGCGATTTCCAAGAGATCTCAAAACAGAACTCACTCAAGTACATGCAATGATGATAAATACTCAGGCTACTCACAGGCTTTTGCATGAATTTTTTTTTGAATTGATGCTACTTTTAAGGTTTTGCAAAATTGTTTGCGACCAAGTACCATTTTACAATATATATAACTAAAAAATTTAAAAAATTTATGCACTTATACACGCTCAAAGACAAAAAAAAACCTTAGATCAAACATAGTCAACTTTGATAGGTAAATTATACAAACACAAATAAGCGCAGAAATAGCAATTAAACACAAGATGTTACTAATTATTACAGGCCATACGAATTCAATGTGCACTAATAAACGAATTACAATTCATACTCAACCCTCCCTCTCCCTAAAAATCCGACAATCTCCGAATTGCCATAAGCACAACTAAAATTAAAAGAGGCAAGGAAATAGAAAAATGTCCCTGAAGACTTAAAAATTCAAGTCGCTTATGTCGAAGTCGTGCAATTCAGCCGTCGTCTCGATGGTCCTGGCTAGAAAGCAAACAAACAAAGAAAACAGACAAACTAGCTAATATTTTTGGGTTTCTCGATTTTTCATCATATATATATATTTTTTGAAATGAAAAAGAAAACATAAAGCATAACAGAAATAAATGTCGACATCCACCAAACCGCTAAGTTGCCCGGTGGCAAATGATCAAACGGTCCCTGGTAGGGGACGACATCCATGGAGTCAGGGGGTGGAGCAGGCAACCATCTACCCATGAATTGGGCAAAGTTGGCCTTTAAGGCCGTCAAAAGCTTCATGTTCTCCTCGCTTGCCTCTCTCCCCTGACGAGCCTCCTCACGTGCCATCTGTGCCTCCATATGAGCTAATCAAGCCTCCTCATGCGCCTCATCGAAGGCTAGACGCACGTCCTCCTTAGCTGAGCAAACATCGTACTCCATGCCAGAGAGTCGAAAGTAGACACAATCTTAAACTTTTCATAATCACTCAAGAAGGCGTTGAAGTAGGGCGGCATCGCAGAAGATGATCCACCGGCCGATCCATAATAACGCTCAGCATGAGGCTCCGTGTTGCCACCATCGACCACCTGAGTTACCTCCCGACTCGCATTCTCGCCATTGTCCTCATCTTATTCTTCGTTTTCTTCTTCCTCCTCGATCTCCTCGTTGTACGCCCATAATTGGGTCACCGGCCTTCTCTCACCCCTCGGATTTCTGGGAACCCGAACCATCCGCCATGAAAATGCCAACGGCTGAAAGCCATGCACAACATCGTCGCCCCTCGGTGCGTATCCGTATATCTCGGTGAGTCTCATGATGAAGGTGCCTTGTGACAACGGAACTAGTCTCACCTCGCTTATCTTCTTCACGCTCTTCAAGATCTGAATAATCAGGGGATAAATTTAAACCTGTTTCCCCTTCATCATGCACCATAGGTCATACAGCTCATCATTGTTGATCAACGTTGGCTCCTCTTTCCCGATCACGCAATGTGCAAGGAACCGATAGGCAGCGTACAGGGCGTTGTATTGAACCATCGTGAGGGGGCATTGATTCCTCCTCACTCCCCGGAAGTGTGGTCTCAGCCCAAAATTCTTTCTCGTCATACGCACACAGTCGCACTCCTATAGTGTCGTTCGACCATCTATGCCGAAATAGGACTCGAACTCGTCAGCAGAGAAATTATACTCCCTTCCTCCGAACCGGCACGTCAATGTATAATCGGCCAAAATCTCGAATGACGTGTAAAACTCGAACATTAGTTGCTCATAAGACGAGACTCACAAACATGCCCAATGAATGCATTTGAGGTTTTTAACGTACCCCACAAACTTTTTGGCAAAAGGATTGCCTTGCACCACTTGAGCGAGCCAGTAGTCGATGTCAACTATCACCAGATTCACAATCAGTCGGCTTAGTAATGAATTATAGAGGTCCACCTCGTCGTCGTATACCTTGAACTTAGATTCGATTTTCTTCTCCACGTTCTTCCTCTTATTTTGTGATGACGAGGCCATTGTGCAAAATGAATAGGTAAATTGCCGGATTGCGGCTTCAAAAGGGTCGGAATGCGACCTCAAATGATAGCTCGAAATATCCAAAAATTCTCGCCGCCAGAACACCTAGCGGTTAAGCCTAGAGTTAGTCCTAACCGTTACTGGCTAGGAAGTTAGCGGTACTCTAGCGGTCAACGGCACCGTTACCTGTTACTGCTAGCAAATCGTCGAACAGTTGGTGTGCAACAAATCGCCGGCGATTCTTAACCAAAATTCTCCTTACAACTCAAACCAAACAATAAATTACCCCTGCAATACCCAACCAAACAATTCAAAAGAGCTTTAGGTAAGCCACCCTTACCCCAAATCGCCAAAAAATTAAATCTGAAAAAGGATTCTGTGTAGAACAGTGAACTCTTCGGATTTCCTTCTCCGGATCACGCCCAGATTTGACGGAATGCGGTGTTGTTGGTTTGCAGTGATTTGGCGACGATATTGATTGTAGCAGTCGCTATAGTGATTGGTGAATTTGCTTGTCTGCAGGTTAGCGATTTGAAAGAAAATAACATGAACCCTAAATTTTCACAACTTATAACTCAGCACGGGCCGGGCTTGTTAATGAGGCAGCGGTTAGGGAAACCGTTAGCGCTCACCGCTAACTTAAACTATTTCTAGTTAACGGTAGCAATAGCGGTGATGGTTACCACTAAGCTACCTTTCAGTATGTAAATCTGCACATCTCATGAGAAAATAAAAAACGTTCGAGCATATAAATAAAAGAAATCAAAACGTACAAACTTAAAATATTATTAATAGAAACTCGTGGGAATTAAACAATGAAAATAAAAATTGCAATAAACTAAAATAAGCTGGATAGAATAGGATAGCAATCCTATGACTCGATAATAAAAAAAAAAACTGAAATACTGCTTAAATAAATAGCTAATTGGAAACGTCCTAAGGGTTCAAGGGGAGTTGGGTCAGTAGAGCATGTCTTCGAGCTTGTTGATCTTATCCTTAGCTTCATTCAGACACTGCTTCCAATATTCTATGTTCCAAAGGTTTGCTGCGTTGCCCTCCTCAAGATTTCGAATTTCAGCCTCTAACTCGTTAACTCTGCGTTGGAGCCCGTGTTTCTCTCCTCGAATTTCGTAATTTTAAGACAGGAGTTCGGAAACATGGTCGGTAGATTCAGCAAATTCGGCTTCCGCTTTTCTCAGATGGTCCTTCAAAGTGACATTTTCGAGTGCAATAGACGCTTCGTCTCAGAGGTAGTTGGTATTAAGGGTCGTTAGTTTCTTAATTTCTTATCTAGCTCTGACATGTTTATCTTGTAGCTCCTGCATGGTCTCGTCATGCTCCCCTGGTTCTTCAATTTTTTTTTTGAGGCTACGCTTTGCTGCCTTCAGTTCCTTGTTTACCCCTTTCAGCTGGGAAATTATGTTCCTTAGATCTCGGATGCAATCCCTAACCTCATTCATATGATAGGCATTCTCATTCTCTAAAGCTGCATTCACTTCACCCGCTTTCTTCAAGTGATCCTCCAATGAAGCGATCTTGAGGGTGTAATAAACTTCGTCTAGTTGAAAGCCATCGTTTTTGGCCTTCACCTTCTCGAGTTCCTCCCTAATCTCCTTAAGTTCGACTTGCATCCCTTCCATAGCTTCTTCGTGCTCCCTTCTTAGAATCCACCCACGTTCGTGGTTGTCGGTGGCTTGTTGGGTTCTCCTCATGGTGTCGAGAATTAAGAATAATTTCGGTGTGGGGAGGTTTAGAATTAAAGAGCTTGAAGAGTTTGTGAATTATTGAGTGCCTAAGGGATGGTTTATATAGGAATTATTGGCTCTTGAAAATAGGAGTCCTATATCTTGTCTAATTTTAATTAAGGTAGGAGATATTAAACTTACCTATTCAATTTAGAACTCTAAAAATTTAATAGATCTTGACCTTAAACTCAGCCAAAATTCGTGCAAAATAATACCATAAATTTACTTACCTGGTGGAAATAAATTCCCAAAAATTTGCAGCCCGATTTTTTCCGAATTCCGCAAATTTGATCACTATAGCGGTTACCTTAGCGGTAAGGGCTACCACTAGGTTAACCGTTAATCTTCCTGTACAAAGTTAGCGACGGCTATAATGGTTTGTGCTACTGCAAAATGATCGTTAAACTCTTACTAGACTTCCCAGTGGTGGACTTAATGGTTAGGGTTACTAATAGGTCCACCGTTATACCCTTCTGTTTACAAATAGCGGCCAGTTCAATGGTTGGTTCTTATCGTTAACTCCAGGGCTAGTTGCTAACGGTAAGGCTAGCGGTAATGGTTACCGCTAGCTAACCGCTATGTCTCCAAAATCAGTGAATTTCTCAACATTTGTTTGCACATCAACAACGTGTAAACGTACCATAGCAAAGATTCAACTAAGAAATAAAAATAAGTAAAGTTCAAAAGAAAATTGAAAAGAATAAAATGATACAAACGCTTGGGTTGCCTCCCAAGAAGCGCATTTTTTAACGTCGCTTGCTCGATGTGAATTTTAGTAGTTAATTATTAGCTTGAGGTGGATCCACGAACTTCACCACCTCATGATCTTGGCTTGACGTTATCCCATCATGATACAGTTTCACTCTGTGTCCATTTACTTGAAGTGTTGAATCCTTCTTCTCATCGTACAGTGTAACCGCTCCAAAATTGTTGATTTCTTTGATCACGAACGGCCCACTCCATCTTGACTTAATCTTACATAGAAACAACTTTAATCGAGAATTATAGACTAGAGATAACTTACCAACCTCCAATTATTTATCAATAATTTTACGATTGTGACGCATCTTCATCATCTTCTTTTGCCTCCACGCGTCATTGTATGACTCATTTCTGATTTCTTCGAGATCGGTCAACTCCAACTTTCTATACTCGCCTGCTTCATTGTAATTCATGTTGTGCTTGCGAATGGCCCAACTTGCTCTATGCTCCAACTCGACTGGCAAATGGCATGCCTTTCCATAGACGAGCCGGAGGGGGCTCATACAAAGCACCATTTTATAAGCTGTTTGATAGGCCCACAGTGCATCAATAAGCTTCGCTGACCAATCCTTCCGATTTGGTCCAACCATCTTCTCGAGGATATCTCTTAGCTTACGATTGCTCATTTCGACTTGTCCAGAAGTTTGAGGGTGGTATGGGGTAGCTACCTTGTGCCGAACTCCATATTTATTCATCAACCTCTCAAAGGCTCTGTTGCAGAAATGTCTTCCTTCATCACTTATAATTGTCTTCGGCACTCCAAACCTACTAAAGATGTTCTGTTGTAAGAATTTAAGCACAATTTCAGTATTTTCCTTTCGCGCGGGAATCGCATCCACCCATTTAGATACGTAATCGACTCCTACTAGGATATACTCAAAATCTCCGCTTTTGGGAAAAGGTCCCATGAAATTTATCCCACATACATCAAAGATCTCCACCACTTTATTAAGCACGTGTGGCATCTCGTCTCACTTACCTATGTTACCGGTTAGTTGGCAATAGTCGCTCATCTTGCAGTACTCGTATGCGTCAGCAAATAAACTTGGCCAATAGAATCCAGCTTGCTGTACCTTAAATACTGTCTTTTGAGCTCCGAAATGCCCTCCAAGATCGTGGCAGAAATGCAATATACTTCATATCTCATCGTTAAGAACACATCTTCTGCTTAGTCCATCCTTGCAGCATTTGTACACATAAGGATCATCCCAAAAGTAATCCCTGCATTTATTCAAAAATCTCTTCCTTTCTTGGTAGGATAGTTGGTTAGGTACAATATCACAAGAAAGATAGTTCACAATATCATCATACCAAGGAGTAATTAATTGCTCAAGAGCATACCTATTCTCATAAGGGAATAAATCATTAATCATAAAATTCCCATTCACATCATCCTCAGTTATCATTCGAGACAAGTGATCAGCCACAACGTTTTCACATCCATGCCTATCTTTTATCTCTATATCAAATTCTTGAAACAGTAAAATCCATCTAATCAGACGTGGTTCGCTTTAGGGTTTAGAAAATAGGTGACGCAGAGCGGCATGATCCGTATGTACAATTACCCTTGCTTCCACTATATATGGCCTAAATTTATCAAGCAAAAATACAACTGCTAGTAATTCTTTTCTGGTCGTAGTATAGTTACGTTGGGCATTGTTTAACATGTAACTAGCATAATAAATGACCCAAAGCAACTTATCCACACGTTACCCTAGAACGGACCCCACCGCTTCATTTGAAGCATCACACATTATCTCGAATAGCAAGGCCCAATCGGGGGCAACTACTACCGGTGCAGAAGTAAGTTTTTCTTTAATCTCATTAAACGCATTCATGCAATCTTCATTAAAAACAAAAGGAGTATCTAAAGTCAAGAGCTTACAAAGCGGGCGCCTAATCTTTGAAAAATCTTTTAAAATGCCTATAAAAACCCGCATGACCAAGAAAACTCCTAACACCTTTAACATCACGTGGGGGAGGAAGAGTTTTAATAACGTCAATTTTAGCTTTATCAACATCCAACCCCCTATTAGAAACAACATGACCTAAAACAATACCACTCTTTACCATAAAATGGGATTTTTCCCAACTCAACGTAAGACTCTTCTCAATGCAACGTTCTACCACCTTAGATAAATTGAACAAATAATCTTCAAAAGACGACCCAAAAACTGAAAATCATCCATAAACATCTCAAGAAGATCATCAATGAAATCGGTAAAAATTGAAAGCATGCACCTTTGAAATGTCGTTGGGCATTACATAAACCGAAGAAGTTTTATGCAGGTGAAGTGCCCTCCGGTCCAGAGTTACCTTCTTCCGCCACATAAAAACACAACCTCATAAACTTTCCACAAGATCACGTGGCCGGGAGAAGTTCCCTCCGGTCTAGAGTTACCTTCTCCCGCCACAAAAACATAACTTCACATCACAAACACCATTTCTCAACACAATTTCTCAATTCAAACTCTCAAGGACATGTCATCACACCATAACTTCAAACATCACTCAACTGGAGACCATAAGATCTTAACGTAAATCTCGAACACACTAGTTCGCAAAAAGAGTACATATTTCAACACAACTATCCATCACAAGCAACAATTTAATCATTATATAAGAACAGAACAGCTCGTCCAAAGTTATATTACTCAACCTTTCAATCATCACCCTGCAATAAAATTTCTCAAAGACATTTAACCATATGGTAATATCAAATAATATCCATCACACTTTCCATCCGGAAACTACAAGATCTCAATTAGATCCCGAACACACATAAAAATATATTAGCTCGCAAAAGGGAACAACTATCCATCGCAACTAAAAAATAGGTTACCCAACTTTATTTATATTATTTAACTTTTCGAACAACTCGTGGGAGAAGTGTCCTCCAATCCAGAGTTACCTTCTCCCACCACAATACAATCACAATTCTCACTACCTCGCCAGGTCGGGAGAAGAGCCCTCCGATCCAGAGTTACGTTCTCCCGCCACAATACAATCACAACTTTCACTATCTCGTTTGGTCGGGAGAGATGCCCTAAGCTATCTTCTCCCGCCACAATACAATCACAACTTTCACTATTCTCATTTGGTCGGGAGAGATGCCCTAGCTATATTCTCTCGCCACAATACAATCACAACTTTCTTGCCACGTCGGGAGAAGTTGCCCTCCAATCCAGAGTTACCTTCTCCCGCCCCGCCGACCTAAAACAAGCGATGGCCCACTGCTCACTTTCACTTTCACAGCGAGAGAGGTACCCTCCAACACAAGAGTTACCCTCTCCCAAGCCCGCCGACCTAAAATAAGCGTCAGCCCATAACCATAAAAAACCATCACCGGCCTAATAGGAAACGTCAGCCCATAACCATAAAAAACCATCACCGACCTAAATAGAAGCGTCGGGTTTTTAACCATCATCGACCTAATAGAAGCGTCGGGTTTTAACCATCATCGACCTAATGAAAGCGTCAGAATTTAACCATCATCGACTTAATAAAAGCGTCAGAATTTAACCATCATCGACCTAACGAAAGCGTCGGAATTTAAACCATCATCGACCTAACGAAAGCGTCGGAATTAAACAATCATCGACCTAATAAAAGCGTCGGAATTAAACAATCATCGACCTAATGAAAGCGTCGGAATTAAACAATCATCGACCTAATGAAAGCGTCGGAATTAAACAATCATCGACCTAATGAAAGTAGAATTACGCTCGCCTAAGAATCGAATTAAACAATCATCGGCCTAATAAAAGCGTCGGAATTAAACAATCATCGACCTAATGAAAGCGTCGGAATTAAACAATCATCGACCTAATGAAAGCGTCAGAATTAAACAATCATCGACCTAATGAAAGCGTCGGAATTTAAACATAAAACCCATAAAATCTCTGGCCATTGAGTCTTAAACATTTTCATAACCATAAAGTCATACCTTGTTCTGCATAATGAGATCGCACGGGACCGTAAGGAGGTCGCAAAGACCGTAACAAGGTCGCGGAGACCGTAACATATTAATTATACGTATTCCCCGTAACTCAGATCATAAAACCATTTAAACGGAATCACACACCATAATCATTTAAATCGTATAAATCCAATGCTCAAGCACATAAAAATAAACAAGGCATAAAACGAAAAACCGTCCCTTTCATGAGATTTCAAAAAGCGTACCCGATACATATTCATATTGGCGCTATAGGAAAATCCACCTCTCCTCGAATATCCATCTACGCGACCTTTTTGTTTTTAGGTAGCATAATTCTCCAATCTCCTTTTTGTCAATGTTTGAACGCGCGACCTGGTACATGACTTTAAACATTGGCGACCTCTTCGCATTGGGTTGCCCATCTCCGAATTACATATCGGGCAACCCACAAATTAACCCTAGGTTAATACGACCTAAACAGGCCCTACACCCAGATTCGTTAGCATAATCATAGAAAATATCATGCGAATATCACAACCTTACTCGCGCCAATAACATGTTAATCAAACATTTTTCACATCAAAGGTTTCCATTTCCCACAACCACAAATATCATATCACCATCAAGCCATATAGGGTCAAAACAAAACTGACACAAAGTTCTCGACACACATATACCAACTTTGAAGATTAAACTATTTTAATCGTTAATGAATTAAAAACCAAACTACATATAACTGGAAATCCCTACGAGTCTAGTTCCCAATGCAAAAAATCGGATCTCAAAATGGATAATCCAACAGTGAGTTAGAACCAATTTACTGAAGTGTGGCAGTGCTGTATTTTTGTACGGGAATGTGTAAAAATGATTAATTCTTAGCATGTTCATAACCATATAAAATCAAAATAAGTCCTCATCAACCGAATGTTAAACACATGCATATCCCCACAAGATAAAACCACATAAGTCCAATTAGCACTCTCCACGCATGATTAATATACCATCATTCATTCTATCAAAACCATGAAAGAATTTTAAAACCAAATCTATCCAACCCCACGGATAATTAATATCTTATATAATCACATAAACCATACGTTTATCTCTATTAAATCAAATGAACCATAAGTCTATCCCCATATAAATCAAGTCAATAAGGAAGTATTCCACATGACAACCACATCAATCAACCAAATCATACCATCCTTATTTAAACATATCTAAAACAAAATAAATACTTATCTCGATTTTTATTGCGTTCGGTTGATACGCGACCTCATCGTCTTAGACTCCGAGCAATAAAGTAAATCGACCTTGAATATTTTGACACGCGACCTCCCCGCATTTGTTTATATTGACAATTCCCGGGTTATATTCCATGCATATAGGGTAACCCTTAAAAACCAAGATTAAAAACAATACAAACTAAACAAATAGACCTGCACTCATTCCATTAGTATATGATCATAAATATAATCAATAAATAAAACGCAAGGATCACAACCCTTTAAAACTCGATCTCCACCACTATTCATATTTAACCATTATATATCGTACATATTATATCCAAAATTCAACTCCATCCAACAATTAAATTGTGCATAATTTAATTTTCAAAAGAAGTTAGACAAGCAGTTTTTGGAAACAGGATCATCTCTGTTTAAAATTCGTTATAAAAATTTTCCCAACTCATATTCAAATCTCCACCGTTCAGATTTAACATCAATATGTTTGGAATAACATATCCAATATTCGACCTGATCCAACGGTTATATTATGCCCAATCGTATTTTGAAAAACGCTGCGCAGAATTTTCCAAAAATAAAAACTGCTTCGATCGAAAATTTATATAAATTTCCTCACATCTCAAAATCCAATCTCCACCATTCAAAACGTAATTTAGAAGGTATTTGACAATTTATAAAAATTTCAACGCGATCTAACGGTTGAAACAGTAGAAAACGATTTTTAAAGTTTATTGCGCAGTCAGATTTTAGACCTACGAAAATTGTGTAACTCACGTCTTTCGCTCAAGGACTCGATGTCCCTCTTTCCCACAGATTGCGCCAATTTGATAAGTCCAAAAAGTTGAACTACCAAATATAGGGGGTACTAACCTCAGAAGAGATTAGCGACCTGAATTGATGATGAAATACGTCTCAGCGACCTTCGAAGCTCTCCACAAATCTCCGACGGCAGGGAGGCGACCGGAGGTAGCCAGGTCAGAGACGGAGAAAAACTTGGTTGAGCATCGTGAAGGCCGGAGTGGGTTGAAGAACGTGATGCAGGTAAGTCAAAGTAGCCGTGGAGGTTTGATTAGTGTGGCAACATGAGTTCTCGGCGGGGACGTCAGTAGGTTGGGTCAACGACCGATAAGAGATCCCCGGGGAAAAAGGATCGGCACTCAGCTGAACAAGGGCTTTCGTAACAGCAAAACCGGCCACGGACATGGGCCAAGACAGTGAGGGAGATATCTGCAGGCCAAGGTAGGTGTATCAACGAAGAGACAACCACGTTGGGGTTAAAGAGAGTCGAAATTGATGTGGCAACCATGGAAGTTGGCGGCGGTAGAACGACTTTGTTGGGGTTGTTGGTAGATGAACTCGGCGGCAGAGGATGCCGGAGTAGTGAAGCCGTGGGGAGTTGTGACGACGGAGAGACGGATGTCTGGTGAAGTGGAAATGTGACCCCGGCGGGTAGTCGACTAGGCCGAAAAAAATGATGAGAGAGAACCGAGCGTTTTCGACATTTTTTCGTAGACATTTTAAGTTCTTGAAAAATTGAACTTTTTTAAAATTGTCACTTTTAATCACATTTTCTTGTCTTAGTAAATTTAAAATGACTCGTCATCATAATGTACATATAAATAGTTAAATGAAATTGCTACAAGATCAACTGTGAATTCGAATCACTCGAAAAATTAAAGTAAATTGATATGTTTTTTAGATTATAATAACATATCTAGTAGGAGCATTACTGAGTTACATATTAATGATATTTGTAATGCTCAATACACACACACACACACATATATATATATATATATATATATATATATATATATATATATATATCCAATATATTAATGCAAAATCCTCCTAACCTATGTGTCTGCTTCGTATGCTTTGTTTGAAAAAATAAAAAATTCTGGTGCTTCGGATGCTTACGTGTCATCCGAGCCTAAAATATAATTAATTAAAGAAACCTAAAATAATATCCTAATAAATAACCAACAAAACAAACCTAAAATAATATTTTCCTAAAATAAAATCCTAATAATAAGAGTCCTAATAATTCAATATCCTAATAAATAACCTAATAATAAGAGTCCTAATAATATAATTAACAAAACAAACCTAAAATTTTTTTTACCTAAAATAAAATTCTAATAACGATGAAAATTAAAAAAATAAGAAACAAAAGAATCCTAATAATATAATTAACAAAACCTACCTTAAAAAATATTTTCCTAAAATAAAATCCTAATAATAAGAGTCCTAATAATAATAATATAATTAACAAAATAAATCTAAAATAACTTTTACCTAAAATAAAATTCTGATAACGATGGAAATTAAAAAAAAAATAAGAAACATAAGAGTCCTAATAATATAATTAACAAAACATACCTTAAATAATGTTTTCCTAAAATAAAATCTTAATAATATGAAATTAATAATCTCAAGTCGTTTGGGCAAAATTTCATTTAGGATTTTTTTATGGCCAGGATCAATAAGAGGAAATTTGAGGCTGACTCATAATAACGTAAATAATAACCTAAATAATATAATTAATAAAACTACCAAAAATAAATAATCTGATAAAAATATGAGTCCTAACCTAATATAATTAATAAAACAAACATAAAATAAAATCCTAATAAATAATCTAATAATAAGAGTCTTAATAATATTATAAATCCTATTTCCTTTCGTACTCCTTTGAATCCCTATAAATCTATATACCCCCAATCTCCAAAATATCTTTAAATAAAATCCTAATAAATAATCTAATAATAAGAGTCTTAATAATATTATAAATCCTATTTCCTTTCATACTCCCTTGATACCCATAACCCCTATATATTAATGCAAAATCTTCCTAACCTATGTGTCTGCTTCGTATACTTCGTTTGTCAAATAAAAAATTATGGTATTTCGTTTTCTTATGTGTCATCCGAGCCTAATATTTACCTAATTTAATACTTTTCTTTTTTATTGTATCTTACCTAATTTGATTCTTTTATTATATTTTTTCTTATTCACTACTTCCCTCTCCTAATATAAAAATATAAATAAGTCATATATAATTAGATAGTTTTCTTTTTATTGTATCTTACTTAATTTAATTCTTTTGTCATATTTTTCCTTATTCAATACTTTACTTTGATTCTCCTGTTTAAAATATAAATAAGTCATATATAATTAGTAGATAAGATCTAAATTATTTATTTTAATTAAAAGATAAAATACATATGAAAAAAATTTAATTATAAAAAAACTTTATTATCAAAATAATTAAATAAGTTTTCTTGATAATAGAATTAAAAATAATTTTATTTTTGGATTTTCAAATATTCTATATAGGTAAAATATGAGTTATTTACAATAATTTAAGTATGTAACTAAATATTAGTAATGTATTCAATCTAATTATAAAAATATTAAATTATATA
>BMAC01000161.1:108599-150206 GCA_014905375.1 Phtheirospermum japonicum
ATAATAATTAATAAATAGATTAGACATGCACAGGGCACGGTTTGAGAATACATTATTTTAATTTTTTATTTTAGATTTAAAATTATGTAATTATCAAAACTTTTTTTATATTTTATCTTTTGTTAAGTCCTGTGTAATATACGGGTGTTAAACAAATATATATTAATGAAAAATCCTAATAATTTATGTGTCTGCTTCGTATGCTTCGCTTGGATAATAAAAATTTTTGGTGCTTCGTATGTGTCATACGAGCCTAATATATACCTAATTTAATATTTTCCTTTTATTGTGTGTTGCCTAATTTAATATTTTCTTTTTATTATATTTAGCTTAACTTAATAGTTTTCTTTTATTATATCTTGTCTAAATCAATAATTATATTTTATATTTTTATATAAAAATATAAATAAGTCATATATATTTAGTAGGAAGAATCTTTTAATTAAAAGATAAGTTACATATGAAATAGTTTTAATTACAAAAAAAAAACTTATTTATGAAAATAATTAAATAAATTGTATTCATAATAAAAGTTGAAATAATCTATTTTTAAAATTTTAAATATTCTGTATAGGTAAATTATGATATATTTGCAATAATTGGAGTGTGAATAAATATTAGTAATGAATTCAATCAAAATAAAAAAAAATATTATATAATAATTAATTAATTAATTAATATTTGTTAGACGATGGCACAATGTGAGAATGCTTGAGAGTATGACACATCTTGAATTTTTAAAAGTATGTATAATTATTAACAAAATTAATCTAAACTTAAAAATATAAAATGGGTTAATATTAACTAAGTAATATAGATTAGAGACGGGTTGAAAATGTGACATCTTTTAAAGTTTTATAAGTATGTAAATATAATTATTATCGAATTTAATATAAATATTAAAATATAATATCAATTAATAAATCAATTAGGACACGGGTTGAAAACACATCCTTTCAAATTTTTATTTTAAATTTAAAACGTTGTAATTTTCACAAATACTTTTAACATTTTTCTTCATAAATCCCGTTTAATACACGGATGTTAATATATATATATATATTACTTTGTTGCTTGAGATTGATTTCTATTTTATTGTTCATAAAATATGGCAACATTCATAATTGGGCATATACAATGTAGTTAACAGTAAAAAAAAACTTGCTTGTCGTTGATTTTATATAATAAATCATAACCCTAGATTTGGCATTCATTTATATTCTGAGTTACTTTTGTTATGTTTAAATGTATATTAGTATTTAATTATTGATTAGTAAAAGTGTATAATAGTTAGGAGTCCCAAGATAGTGCTGTTTTAAAGGTTTATTTGTAGTTGATTTTGTATTTATCTTTTACTGTTTAAACTCTTGATGTCCCTGGCATAATCACTTCCCGGAGAACCATTTTACGAACTTGTTTTTCTCCTATCCACAATATAGATTCCATCACATTCTGATTTAACTACATTAAAACTAGACTCTCCTAAAAATGAGACAACATAAGTCATGCATATGTTCGTTAATAAAGATATAAAAATGTTTGTTAAATACAATCAACAATCATAAGTCATAACATGTTTACGAAATAAGATACATCAAATATAAGTGAAATATACATTTACCAAAATCAACCATAATTAAACTTGTAAAAAGAAGGTGAACCATATATAAACATAGGATAAATGTACATAAACTCATGATATACTTTATATATATATATATATATATATATATATATATATATATATATATATAGAGAGAGAGAGAGAGAGAGAGAGAGATATGTATGTATATATAGGGTTGGGTTCAAATGTAAACCTGTCAATATATGCGAACCTAGGGACTTATCTACATCGTAGATTTTTTCAATCCAAAGGTTATCTTTAATTAATTTTTTTGTACTAAAAAATGGAAAAAATGAAAGTCACACGCCAATCAATTAATTTACAGGGTCAAATTAGGCATAGAAAAACATTGTATAAAATCCCGCCCGTTATTTAATCTCGTGATATCGGGAACACTAAAAGGCAAAAAAAAATTTGGGATGTGTGACGTCCTTATACAAAAATTTTCTTCGAACATTGAGTTTAGATAACTGCTGAACAAAATCCCGACTTCGATCTTGGAGAAAAAGATGAGGCTTTCTTATGGAAGACGATGGGCGGCGGTCCAGAGGTCATGGGAGGACGACAATAGCTGACGGAGAAGGTATAATTTTGACACATTTTATCTGAATTTCTATGTAAACCCTAGAAATTAGAACTTAATTGAGATGAAATTCCCCTTTACTATAATAATTATATTTTTGAGTTAACTGAATGAATTAAGATGTAATTCATGTACTCAAAATTGCTGGGCCTACTCTTAATTTTATTTTTTCTAATTTTGCGGCCTAAATATAAGGTTCGTAGAGGAATTTTTCAGAATATTTGTTTTTGGGAAAGTGGTTGCGATATTTTGTAATTGTTCATACTGTGGTCGCGGTGAGTTCAGAAAACATATAACAATGCCTTTTAGATTATTGGTGAAGTACTTTTAATGTATGTGGTCTAGTATATTTTTTGGAAATGGGTGTATTTGCTATAATTTTGAAGCAGTGCTTTCTTATTAAAAATTGGGTTTTGATCTATATTTTCAGTGCATTTATTGTATGTGGATATTGGTCAGAGTATATGATAGTTCCTTTGTAATGATCTGAAAATGTTTTTGTATTAGTGCCTTTTGGAATATGTCTGAAGTGCTTTGATATTATATCACGTATTCATAATATTATTTGTGGTGCTTTTGAACTACGTGTACAGTGCTATAATCTTATATACTTTCATAGTGCTTGCAGTCATGTTTTACATTTGCTATACATGTTATGGTTGGTAGTGCTTCTGTTTTTTATGGTAACTGCTTTTATTCTGTATAGATAGTGTTCAGGTATATGATATTGTGTTTGTMGTTTTTTARATATGTTTATGACACTGCTTTTTGGTATATGGTTGTAGTGCTTTTGTGGTGCTTTCGAGCTACATGTACAGTGCTATAAGCTTATTTACTTCTATAGTGCTTGCAATCATGTTTTATATTTGTTATACATGTTATGGTTGGTAATGCTTTTGTTTTTTATGGTTACTGCTTTTATTCTATATAGATAGTGTTCAGGTAAAATAACAGTGTGTTTGCAGTTATTTGAAATATGTTTTGTAGTATTGGCTTTTGAAAAAGGATCCTAATTTTTCCAGATGCAAGGGGGTATTTGGATTGTGAGTTACTGCATTTAAAGACTATTACTATCAAGAATTTTGTACATCCAGGTCTTGCTGGTGAACCATTGCTAATGTTGGCTCGAATTCTGCTTGACAAGACTCCAGCATTGGAGAAGATGGTAGATCATATTAAAGGAATTTCCGTCACATCATCTTCATCAGGACTTGCTTTGATCGAGCACTTGAAGATAAGGAAAATACTGCTGAGTTATCCGAGGTCTTCCAAAAAAGCAATAATCCTTTTCAGTTGATGTTCATTTGTTGCCAACCCCCTGCAACTATGGTCTTGTTATTCTTAGCGTATATATTTCCTATTTTTTGTGTTTAGAATTATTGTTGTCATGTAAAAAAATAGATGATGATACTTGGATATTCATTCTGCTTGATATTTTATTTTGTCATAAGGGGTAAATTGTGATATTTCTATGAATGTAAGATTATTATATATATTTTTTTAAAATTGTTTTTTGCTTATGAAGAGCAAATTTATAATATGGAAACAAACTGAGGTTTTTATAATTTTAAAATCTCCTTTTTTTTTGTTTTTTTTCCCTTGGGATTTTGGACAACTTTCTTGAAGGGATCAAATATTAATGATGATTTGGCAAGTTCCTCAACATAAATCACAACTTTTCTAAGATTGTTACCATTTTAAGCAGATTTCGGGATATGAATCAAAACATAAATCACAACTTCTGGGATATGATATCTAAGGTTTTGGTTTTCTCCACATATTTACAAAAACGATTGAAAACAATTAAAACTAAAAATGGACTGGAAGTCCATCTTGATTGTGGCAAGTTTATATGGTTTAATTTGTTTTATTTTTTATTCTTTCTATTTTCAGAATTTTATTCGGTAACACAAACACAATAGTTTCTTTAAATTATTATGCAGATAAGTTTTTGTGTAATCTCATCTGTTGTTTTCTTACTTTTGAGATTAGAGGATCGGTTGTAGAATTTCACTTTGAATTTGAAGGTAGATGTTGATTTGGAGAAGTGAAGTGTAAGGTGTTGTGAGTAAAATGGATAGTTTGTGTTGTTTCAATTGCTCATAGCTTTCAGGAGGAAATTCGATTGGGTCCGGCAAAGGAAGCAGCTCTCGAGGGCACGTTAAGTATGGGTTTATTTTAACAAAGGGGAAAGCAAATCATCCAATGGAGGATTATCATGTGGCTAAATTTGTTCAGGTCTAAGGCCGTGAGCTCAGGCTGTTCGCCATATACGACGGGCATCTTGGAGATAGTGTGCCCGCTCACTTACAAAAGCATTTATTCTCGAATATCTTAAAGGAGGACTTTTGGAAGGACCCGAGCGGTGCTATTGCAAAAGCTTATGATGCGACAGATCAAGCGATCCTCTCGCACAACTGTGACCTGGGCCGAGGTGGGTCCACTGCTGTCACCGCAATCCTTATAAACGGTCGACAACTGTGGGTGGCCAATGTTGGCGATTCACGAGGTGTACTTTCCAAAAGGTGGCAGGCGATACAAACGAGCATCGATCACGAGCCAAACACAGAACGTGGTAGCATCGAACACAGAGGTTGATTTGTATCCAACTTGCCAGGATATGTACCAAGAGTGAATGGACAATTGGTTGTTTCTCGTTCATTTAGAGACAAGAACTTGAAGACGCACCTATCATCCGACCCGGATATGACAAGTGCCGAGATTGATGCCGAAACCGATCTCCTTATTCTTGCTAGTGATGGTCTATGGAAGGTAATGTCCAATCAAGAAGTCGTAGATATCGTGAAAAGGATCAGAGATCCTCAAAAGGCAGCTAAGCAGCTGGTGTTGGAAGCATTGAATAGAGAGAGTAAGGACGACATTTCTTGCATCGTTGTCCGGTTCTAAAATATGGAAATCATGATTTTACCCCTCGCTGCGCAGTCTTTTGTACATTATGGGCGCAGCGGTGCGAGTTGTGTGCTGGATCGTTTGAAACCCAACCGATACTTCGGTTGAAGTTCAAATTGAGAATTCTGCAGTTCTTGTGTGTTTGTTCTTACTCTTACTTTGTTTCTTGTGTGGGTAGATTGTTTTCATTTTTTGCTCTGTAATTTTTGTGGAGATGTAAAAGTGTTTTTTTCAAAGCATTTATCTGTAATAATTAAAATAGGGTAATGTTTGGTATAAAAAAAATTGTTTTATTTTTCATTTAATGAGAAACTTTGTTGGATACTGAGCTTTTGGTTGTTGCCAATAACAAGAAATTGTTTCCAATAAAACGGGATAAAAATAAAAGAGGAAAACAATTAAAAAGAGGATTTGTCAACATTTAGAATTCAATCAATTCATACTAATCAGTTACGTATTTGAATAATTCCTTAAACAAAATTATGAGAATATACGTTATTATGGGAAGTAATAATTGCACGGATTCTTAAAGACAAAATTAACCCCACTATGCTTGAATTATAGTCAAACCTTTCTTTTAATATTAACCCTTGATTTTATTTAATCTACGGCGTGGATGAGTCCCTAGGTTCGCATATAATGATGTGGTTCTGTTTGAACACACACACACACACACACACACACACACACACACACACACACCACACCACACAATATATATATATATATATATATATATATAGTTATATATATATATATATATATAAATGAAAAAAAAAATCGGATATCAACTAGAATTTCAAAAATTAATGCAACTTAAATCCCAGAAACATATGCAATCATTATAAGAAGAAAAAAAAAGAATAAAATCATATGGATAAGATGACAACCTATATCCTAAATCAACAAAAAAAATAAAACATACAAAATATATCCGAAAAACTTATAAAACTAGTGGAGCCCTCTGCTGCTCTCCAGTCACCAGGACTCTTGGCGTCGAAGACGTCATATTGACAAGGCAAAAGAAGCGGCTGTTTCTGCTTTATTTAGCGTCGATAGTTGGGCGCCTTTGCTGTTGTGTGTTTAATCGGAGGTCTCCGACGTTGCTGGTGGCAAGCAGAGGTTGGTGGTTATGGTGGTGACCTTTGATGTTTCTTTGTAACATGTTAGTGGCGGCTGGTTATTTTTGAAGAAATACAAAGTTTTATTGACTTTGTTATGTCATTTAGTTGGGCCTAATAATATAGTAGAGGTGAGAGAGCATTAGGATATGATGTTAAAATATTAAAAGAAAATAAATAAGCAATAAAATCAATACCTTAATTAGTCAATCAAACCTCATAATTAAGGTATTAAATGGACGAAAATAACACAACAAATACGCTGGCTATAATCAAGTAGATTTAAGAAAAAAATATACTCATCTCGTAAAATAGAGATAAAATGCGTCATAAATGGGAAAAAAATTAACCAAAGGTATAATGGGAAAAAAATAAAAAGGTAGTATTTAGTGGAATTTTCTCTCAAATTTATTCTTCATGAAGCCCGGTGTTAATACACTGTGTACCTCATATTGCAATTCAAATTCTCCATAGGAAGCAATACTATTTGTTTCCTTTAAAGAGTCAATTTAGTATTATGGAGGATATCCTAAATATAAATTTTGAAATCACATATTTTCAAATATTTAAATCAATACAAGTGATTGTTCATTCATTTTCAAGCATCTCTTTTGGCAGAGGTGACATCTTTTGAGAAATAAAAACTGCGATTTTTGCTCAAGCATGTTTTCATTGAATTCTTCATTGGTTTTATGTGTTATCTGGCAAAGTAACATCCCTTTGTGAAATTCGTAGTTTATAAGTGACATTTTATTGATTTTCAAGCATCTTTTTTTTTTTGGATTTTCAAGCATCTTTTATGGCAAAGTAACATGTTTTGTGAATTATAAACTTCAACTTTTGTTCAAGCTTATTTTTCATTGGTTTTTACAAAGATTTTTTTTTTCAACTCTAACATTCATTTTTGAACTACAAACAACAACATTTGTGAATTATTACCTAAAATGAGAATCTTGCCCTAGTTTGCGACTTTTGTTCAACCATTTATTCATTGATTTTTTTTTTTGCAAAGTACATCATTTTGTGAGTTATAAATTGCAGCTTTGTGAATTATAAATTGCCATGTTCACATGTTTTGGCGTGCATCTTGCATACAAGAAGATTTATTTTGTCATTTGTAGATGATTTTACCACAAGGATACATACCTACATTGTTACTCATATCTTATTCATCTGGTTCCAATGTTTGATAGGTCACAAGATATGGAGGACAGACAAACAGTTATTCCACCACCAACTAAGCGCCCACCTAAAAGACCAAAGAGTAAGATAACTTTTTAACAAGGCGAGCATTGAATCAAACTTTTTGCAGTTATATTTTAAATCTCGTCTGCAAGAGAACAAAGTAATTGTAAGTGAAAAGTTTGACTTGATTCGAATCTCATAAGGGATGATAATAAAAAATAAAATATTTATATTATAAAATTACAATAAACACACGATTAGTTATATATATATATATATATATATATATATATATATATATATATATATATATATATATATATATATATATATATATATATATATATATATATATATATATATATATATATATATATATATATATATATATTTGGTTTTAACATGCAAGGGAGAATGAAACTACAACTGAAATTTGAAAGTTAGAGATTAAGAAAATATATCTAGTAAAATCATGAACTTCATAAATGAGATCACAATAATCTATGAAAAATAAATGGAACAAAAATCCGTTGAAACTACTTCAAATAAGTCAAAGAAGCTATTATCATATCCACAAGCCTAGACATGAACCTAAACTACAAAGTCAACTACATGCATAAAATTGGCTAAACCGATTCGCTTGTCCCAAAAAATCATTATCGCCTTTATCAAACTTTGTTAAAAGACCATGAAGAGTAAATGAAGATTCACTAAGAATAAAAGAAGGGCATAAATATTCAAACAATAAGTTATACATGAAAATCAAAAGTTTCAAACCATTCATCAATTCTACAAGGAAAATACAAAAGAGAGGAAAGTAGAGCTAATTACTCTTAAAAGGGAGTATCCAAAGTCAAGAAAAAGATTACAATAATAACTTAAAGTCTTCAAACCATGGTCTCAAGATTATCACAAATATCTTAATAATTTTTTAAATTAAAAAAAGATGAAGAAGATGGAAAATGGAGGGTTTTGTAACTTAAAGAAGAAGGAGGAGAGGATAAGGCTTGGTTACAGTTTTACTGGTGAGTTGAATATACGATAAGAAGTGTTGGGAGACTGAGGGATTATATATAGGTGAAAATGGGGGTAAAATGGTAATAATATCAAAAATGGTCGAAATGCCTTTGCGTCGATCAACATTAATTCCTCATTGATTGATGGTGTCTTGGCCGTCGATTGAGCATCTGTCGATCATGGCGGGCGACGATAGGCAAAAAGACATGCGTCGATGGGCCGTCAATTGTGCATCAGTCGACGGTGGCAAGAGACTTTCGGTCAGTCGATCGGCGCAATCAGAAAGGTGTGGATGGGAGTCGATGCCTGCTCAATTGATGGCAGCAGGAGGTTTTGGAGTGACTTGGCTCGATGTTGTTTCTTCTTGATTCTTTCACCAAGGGGTTTGTCGACAATGGTCTTCGAGTTATTCTTGCTTGACTCGTGTTTCGACCTTGGTCCAAGTTGTGTCTTATCAAGATGATCCAGTTCTAATAATCGGGTACGCGTATGGGCCAGCTTCGACTAACCTATGACCACGAGAGATACAATAACACAAATATCCACGATTATATGATAAAAAACACTAAAAACACTGAAAATATGAATCAAGTTATAAAATGAAAAATATAGAAATACGACTCAAAACCAATTAACACTCATGAATCCACAAATAAAACATACAAGCACACACACTAATATGTACAAATCAACTCACCCACACTTAGTTTTTTGCTTTTTCTCAAGAAAAACCGAACCTAGACATAGACAATAAAAAAACATATCCCCCGAATCGACCTAAGACTAATGCAAATGCTTGAATTGAGAACTAACGATTTAATCACTCAATACCCAAAGTGAAGGGCATCTATGAAATTTCGAGATAAGAGATTTAGACCATATTCCGGATGACTAGTACGAAGAGTTTCACTTCATGCATTCACTAATCTATGCACCGACCAAGATCCATCCACGCTCAAAACAACTAAGTCATTGAAAAATTTCTACAAAGAAAAAAAATAATGCGCACAATGGTTGCACGACTTATTACAATCGCAAAAATTGAAGGACTTTCATACAAATCCTTGTTTATTCATCTTTTTTTATATACTTTTTTCACTTTCTCAAAAAAATAATTGAGTACCCAATTGATGGGGTACTTAACGAATGAGTATTTACAACAAAAGCTATAAAAATGAGAGTTTTATCAACTCTGATACTTGTTTCTAATTTCAACTTAATATCTTCTCGATTACGTGCGAGGACTGGTGTTTAACATCTCTAAAAAATAAAAAGAAAAATTACAATTTAATCCTATAGACGACAAATGAGAACAAGGCTAGTAAAAAGTATTCGACCTTCGCAAAAACCTACATGGATAGTATGAGACTAATTCACTTACGTAAGATTCCTACACTTAATGTTATACTAGTATCAAACGAAAGTCTAAACAACCTATCCAAAATAACAAAACCGCGGCACTTCGACAAGGTTCCAGGCAATGTCAACACATTACCACTCAATCATCATTACAAGCAAGAAAGCATAAGAAAATCCTAAATAATGACTCACCCCCCACAATGTCCATATTTCACACAAAATGAGACGAAATAAAGTGAAAGTGAAAGAAAAGAGATACGCCCCCATAATCGTGCTTGATGTGAATAATCGAGCGTGAAGTGACATCTAATGGGAGGTCAAGGTGAGAGAAACCTACAAAAAGGGGGTAATTGGGGAAAAAATAAACACAAAAGAAAAAAAAACTCGAATATAAGTGACATACATCAAAATGTATAAAAGAGAATATTTTTGTGATTTTTGAAAATTCTCAGTTTTTTTTAGTCTCTCTCTCTAAAGGATACTATGTGGTAGGATTGTCGTCAACATCCATTTTTGGATGGGAATCATCCATACGAGAGGAGGGAGATGGGATCACATAATCCTTGATACGTAAGAGGTGCACTTTAATCTTTCGGAGGCTTTGATGAGTGCTTTTGTGGTTTTCATCAATCTTTTCATCAATTACTTAGAGCCTCTCAAACATCTTTGTTTTGAACTCAATTATTCTTGAATAATCGATTCCACCCGTGACTCAGGCCCAAATCAGTGTTTGGGCAATCCTCGGGCATGCTTACATTGATCGGAGAGGCTGATGGCTCATCGCTCATGGTTGTTTAAGAGTGAACCAAGAAACTCTTTACACGTGTGCCCACCAAGAATTATGTGAGCTCAATCCTCTTGAATTTTAATTCGTTGAAATCATACCTAAAGTGATAAGTTATCTCGATAATGTGTGTAGTGTAGACTTTAGTGGTGTTGAAAATAAAAGTGGGTTCATGGCTCAGTATTATCGGAATTTGATTGCTAGCATGAATCGATGTGTTTTTAGCTTTGGGAAATTAAGAAAAAATGTGAATAAATGGAAAATACGTAAATAAACGAGAAACTATGAAATGAAATGCAAGTATTTAGTATGCCCCGTGCGTATGCCCAATGGAAATAGCAAGCACGAATGAAAACAAGCAACAAAAAGCAATGTTTCACTAAGTACAAGCATGAAAACCTAATGTAAAACTATGAACGCATGAATATAAAATTTGAAATAATGCAAATTAACAAAAATTGAAAGCACCTATATAAAGAGCAATAAAAGTTGACGTGAAAGTTTAAATCTTTACAAAAAATAACAAGAAACGAAGAGTAGATCTAGGAGTCAACATAAGACTATGCATGAAAATAAAAACTAAGATAAAGCATATGAAATACTAAAATTAAAAACGATCCGAGGCTCGATCTATGATCTTGGTGTGTCACTCACCTAGATTCCATAACCAATCCACAAGATCTAACAATAAATCTAAGAGCTAAGGCAAAAAGCATAAATTGAAGAACAAGAATAAGCATATGAAGTACTCAAAATAAAAACGAAAGATCTAACAATAAATCTAAGAGCTAAGGCAAAAAGCATAAATTGAAGAACAAGAATAAGCATATGAATTACTCAAAATAAAAACGATCAAGGACTCGATTTATGATCTAGATGTGTCACTCACCTAGATTTCATAGCCAAATCACAAGATCAAACAATTAATCTAAGAGCTAAGGAAAAATTCATAAAATGAAGAACAAGCATGAAAATTAAAGGGCAACATGAAATTACAAGAAAGTTTACTTGAATTAAGGAAAGGAGTGACAAACTTGAAATGAAATAGCAAAAATAAAATTCAAGTGATGTTTTGAATTCTTCTCGAGCTTACAAACCCAAGGAAAGCTTGAAATTTAATCTAAAATCTAGAGAGAGAAATTTAATCTCAAACCCAAGCATGGGTTTGGAGGATAGTGTTATTACAAAATGAGAGAAGTTCCCTATTTATACTAGGTCTAATTGGGTTTTAATGGGCCAAATTAGCCTTAGGGGCTTCGAATTCCCGGGTTTGACCAAAATTTGACCTTGAAAGGACCTCCTAGCCATTGGTTAGGTGTTTATCATGATTTGGCTCAACCCTGACTCGAGGTGTCTTGGTCATTGGCCGAGCCTGGCGCGGTTGGGTGCGCGCGAGCGTGGGCGCAGAGTGATGGCTTGTTGTGGGATTTAATGCTGAAGTTGGCGTGTGCCAGCGCTGGTTGGCGAAGGATTTGGCGCTGAAGTTGGCATTTGCCAGCGCTGGTTGGCAGGGGCTAGCAAGGGCGCTGGCGTCAGATTTGGCGGGCGCTGGGCACAGCTGCTTGGTGTGGTGTCAGATTTAGCATGCGCCAGGCGCTGCCAAGGGGCTGGCATGGGTTTTGGCTTGTCTTGGCAAGGCTTGGCGAGCATTCTAGAATGTTTGCCACTTTAGAGCTTGTTATTGGCACCGATTTTTGCACGCCTTGGCTTGGATTTTGGTCCTCAATGCCTCCACCTTCAAAAATATGAATTTTAAACATAAAAACCCAAAAATTACACCATACCTCCAATTAACTGCACCCATTTAACCATATTAAATATAAACTCAACAAGAAACTCGAAAAATAAAAAACAAGAAAAATAACCTAATTACCTATCTAATCGACTCAAAAACTACTAAAAATAATATAAAATCTTAATTAAAAACACAAGAAAAATACCACAATTACATGCAAAACAACCACCCCACACTTATCGGTTTGTTCGTCCTCGAACAACGAAAAGAATCAAGAATGTACATGCAATGAACATTATGCAAAGAAGATCCTTGTGCTTATCCTAATTAATATGATGAACGTATCAACATAAACTCGTTATCATGAAGCATTGCTCGTATTACTCCTGACTTCCTCTCATATGGACTTTGAGGGTGTTAGCTTAATTCGCCCAAGTGTTTTGTTATATGGGACATGTATACACTCGAATCTAACAATGCATGCACTTTGTCAAGATTTCAAAAATTGGAAACCCAAAATCACCCATTGTACATGACCAAACAAGAATCGAAAGAGGTCTTTATTTCGGGTTGTAATGTTGGCTCTTTGGTAAGGTATGGAATATTTGGATGTAGTGACTAACTCATGATCAAACGTGATCAATAACACACACAATCGTAACTTCTAGAACCCGAAGCTTATGATCGCTTCACCCTTCCCAAATTACCAAACTTTCATTCGAAACCCTTCCGTTCGTACACACTCTTTCCCGACTTTTATTTCACAACACTTAGAATGTTTTTGAATTTTCTTCTTTTTTACTAAACTTAGCCTTTTTAAATTAGGCTTTTCGCTTGAACTCACACTTTATCACTTTTCAAGATTTGTGTTGGAGATTATTTTTGTTCTCCTTCTTTTTGTATTTTTATATATCTACTTTTTTTATTTATATAAGTAACTCAAAACCCAGAACCCATAATTGATTTCCCACACATTCCTAGTCAACTAACAACACACTCTCTCACCTCACAACTTATGAAGATATAAGAGCTAAAATCGAGCTCGGCTAACAAGAAACGGGGTATAGGCTCAAGGGGCTCATTTGGGATTTTTAAGTAGCTTATATATTTGGATATGGCCAGAATAAGGGTGATATATGTTCCTCGAGGTCATTTCTAAATTCAATCATGTACGAGCAAAATCAAGCCACCTCAATGCAATTTCCATAAAAATAAAAGCAAGACCGATAATTCACACAAGGCGACTCACTAGTGTGCACCGAGTTTTGTAAACAAATAAAAAGAGCTTTTAGAGCTTTGCAATCTTTTCACTAGTACATGTTGATCATATATATATATAGGCGGTTTTTTGGATGAAGCACAAAAATTCAACTCCTTACACAAGAGGGCATATACATGTAAAAACCCGACAAGTAAACTATTCAAAGTTCCAAGCATATGGTGATTGCTCAACAATGTAATAAAGATACAAAAGATAATAAAATGACTCAACCATATAAATGCGCAATTAGTAAGTGTCACTTCGCCAAGGCTCGAGTTAAGAAAGACAAATCATGCTTTGTGACACCCAGACCCTAACCACCAACCCACCCCACACTTAAACCATGAAATGCCCTCATTGCATTTTAATGAAAAACAAGTAAAAAAAGGGAGAATTAGATTCTTCCTAAACCGAGCGAGTTTAGATCGAGCTCGGTGGGGTCCACTTAAGCATCTTAAGCAATCCAAGCAAAAACTGAGCATGGCTTGTGTCTCCCAGCTCTATGAACATTACTAGCTTATCAATTCGGTCAAGGCTGGAGTTGGAAAGCAAAACACTAAAACGTAAAATCACACAAAGTTAAAACACAAGAAAATATGTACACAAATAAAACCAAAGGTTCAAAAGAACTAAACAAATTTTTTATTTTTCAAATTTTCAAATGTTTTTGGAATTTTATATTATAATAAAGAAAGAAAAGAAATAAATGAAAAGAACTTGGGTTGCATCCCAAGAAGCACTTGTTTTACGTCACTAGCTTGACGAAATCCCTTCTTGGTCAAGGTGGAAAGATAACGAGAGGATCCACTAAAGCCCTATCCTCCTTTTAGGGTGGAATTGTGGTTTTAAAGTGACCCAACACCTCATCTAAGATCCAATAGAGATAAAGGCCGTCTAGTGTTCCAATCAGGCGAGTAGGAGTCATCTTGGGTAGATCTTCCGGTGGAAAGTTTTTTTTGAAGTGACCCGATGACTCATCCAAAAAACAAAAAGAATAATGGTCGGCTAGTTTGTCCATCATGTGGTCGATAAATGAGGGAGGTAAATGATCTTTCCTTGTGGACGCATTTAACTCCTCAAAATCGATCAACATCCTTCATCCCGTTTTAGCCCTCGTGGCCATCAACTTTCCTTTTTCGTTCTCAATCAATTTCTCGTCTTCCACTATCTCCTTAAAATTCGGATTCAAAATGCCTTTGGAGTTCTCGAGATTGTTAGACATCATCCTCCAAGACGAGTTCATGCATGTAAGTTCAAGGGCTAATTCCCTTAATAACTTCGGGTCTCCATCTAATAGCACCTTTAAGAACTTTAAGCACTTCAACCGACCTCTCCTCTTCTTCTCGATTCAAATTGGCAAAGATAATAATCGATTTACTCTCCTCGTCCTCCAAATATACATGCTTGAGGTGAGATGGAGGAGGCTTAGGCTCGGACTTGTTCCTCCTCTCATCTTTATTGGGGGCTAATTCGAACAATTCCACGATCCCTCAAGATAGTCTTCACACTTTTCAATCTTATCATCAATAACCTCCACCTCCACCTCTAAAAAGTCATTGTTGCCCTCAACGACACATAAATAATCTTTTTCACTCAAATATTGGGTGCATTGAAGCACAATGGACTTGTCGTTACAAACAAGGGGCTCATCCTCCTGACCACAACCCTCAACACAACTTCCCGAGTCAAACTCATACTCAATGCTCATTTCCTCCATATAAACTTGTTCGACCATATCCCGGATCACATCCATACGTAACCACTCTTCAAAAGATATGTTTGAAGGAGAAGGCATAGGGGATTTAGAGGTTGGTGCCTTGTATGGGTTCAGAGACTTATGGAGGCCATCGAGAAGTTCCTTTGCCAATGTGGGGTCCATGGGGGTGGACTCGAGAGGATTAAGAACACTCAGAATAGAAACCAACTCCTCGTAGGACGGTGGGACAACCGAATTATCAACCACCCCACCACTTCCAAAGTCCGTGACCACAAGAGGATGCGAAGGTTGACTTGGCGATTTTTCTTCCTCATTAGCTTGAATTAGAATATTATCGTTGCTTTCTAGTTGCACCTTATTTGTGTTTAACCCATCGGTCATAGTCTCAAAAGTATTGAATGTAGCATCGAACGAGGGTGACATCACGGGACAAGATTGCATAAAGACCAAGAGATTTGGGTCGGAAGGTGGAGTAAGAGCATTCACCAGTACAAGTAGACCCACATGAGGAGTAACACCCGCATATATATTGGCATAACCAAAAGTCGGATGCATGTAGTTGGTAGGAGGGTAAGGATGATTATGAGTCGGCGGATGAGCAAAAGATGATCTAGCACAACCGGGTCCCGTTTGATACCCATGATCCCCATACACTTCCTCTGAATGAGGCATCGACGTATTGAACGAAGGATTTGAAGGACAAGACATGGCATTATGACCAAACATACCACAAAATGCACACGGGGGTTCGGGCTCGGGCTAGACAATTTAGCAATTTGAGCCTCCAAAGCCGCTAGTTGCTTATTCAACTCAAGCTCTATAGGAGAAGAAGCTTCACACACTTCATTAGCACTATCAAACATTGCTTGAGAAGAATTTCGCTCAGGAGGGAAGGATACGCGAGGTGGAGTAAACGTCCCCAAAAACGGTTTGTTAACATATCCCATAGTGCGGATGGGGGGCCACTTGCGACAATGGAGCTCACACCTCCAAACAACTCATACGGATCGGGCTTTGGAGGACTATTGTTGGTACCAATCGGGGCATGATTGAAATTGTAAGCTTGAGGACCTCCATACGGGTCGGGATTCAGAAATTGGCCACCAACATTCCCATTCGGACTAACAAAGCCTCCATTAGACAAATTCATGCATTGATTGGGGGCATTATAACGACCATATGGACCGAATGTCGGATTATGCATATTCAGAAAGTGATTGGGAGCACCATATCCTCTATACGGACCATTCGTACTCGTGAAGCCGTTATAACCCAACATGGTTTGCACCATGCCCTCCCACGTTGCCAAAACCATTACACATCATTCCATTCCCAACATGGTTTGCACCATGCCCTCCCATGTTGGGAATGTAATCTCCATTGCATAAGGATTGTATGCATTACTTTGGAGTATGTTCATGTGGGAGTTGCCTTGCATAACTCAAGAAAAATGTCAAATGCAAAAGAAAGCTAGAAATACAAAGAAACTACAAGTAAATCAAAAACCTTAACCAAGCCGAGTCGCAATGGCACCATTTTGTATTATAGATTTTAGTGGTGATGAAAATAAAAGTGGGTTCATGGCTCGGTATAATCGGAATTCAATTACTAGCATGAATCGATGTGTTTTTAGCTTTGTGAGATTAAGAGAAAATAGAAATATAGGAAAATACGTAAATAAATGAGAAACTATGAAATGAAATGCAAGTATTAACAACAAAAAGCAATGTTTCACTACAAGCATGAAAACTTAAGGTACAACTATGCATGCATGAACATAAAATTTGAAATAATGAAAATTAACAAAAATTAAAAGCACCTATAGAAAGAGCAATAAAAGTTGATGTGAAAGTTTAAATCCTTACGCGAAATAACAAGAAACGAAGAGTAGATCTAGGATTCAACATAAAACTATGCATGAAAATAAAAACTAAAATAAATCATATGAAATACTCAAAATAAAAATGATCTTAGACCCGATCTATGATTTTGGTGTTTCACTCACCTATATTCCATAGCCAATTCACAAGATCTAACAATTAATCTAAGATCTAAGACAAAAAGCATAAATTGAAGAACAAGCATAAGCATATGAAATACTCAACATAAAAATGATCAAGGACTCGATCTATGATCTAGATGTGTCACTCACTTAGATTCCATAGCCAATTCACAAGACCTAACAATTAATCTAAGATCTAAGACAAAAGGCATAAATTGAAGAACAAGCATAATCATATGAAATACTCAACATAAAAACGATCAAGGACTCGATCTATGATCTAGATGTGTCACTCACCTAGATTCCATGGCCAATTCACAAGATCAAACAATTAATCTAAGAGCTAAGGCAAAATTCATAAAATGAAGAACAAACATGAAAATTAAAGGAAAGCATGAAATTAAAAGAAAGCTTACTTGAATTAAGAAAAGGAACAAAAAAATTGAAATTAAATAGCAAAAATAAAATCCAAGTGATGTCTTGAATTCTTCTTGAGCTTACAAACCCAAGGAAAGCTTGAAATTAAATCTAAAATCTATAGAGAGAAATTTAACCCCTAACACAAGCATGGGTTGGGAGGAGAGTGTTTTTACAAAAACGAGAGAAGTTCCATATTTATAATAGGTCTAATTGGGTTTTAATGGGCCAAAATCAGCCTTAGAGGCTTGAAATTCTCGGGTTTGACCAAAACTTGACCCTGAATAGCCCTCCTAGCCATTGGTTAGGTGTTTAGCATGATTTTGCTCAGCCGTGACTCGAGGTGGCTCGGTCACTAGCCGAGACTGGCGCAATTGGGCGCGTGCGGGAACGGGCGCAGGGTGCTGGGTTGGTGAGGGATTTGGCGCTGAAGTTGGCGTGTTCCACCGCTGGTTGGCATAGGTTGGCAAGAGCGCTAGCGTAAGATTTGGCGTGCGCTGGGCGCTGATGTTTGGCGTGCGCCAGGCGTTGCCAAGGGTCTTGCATGGGTTTTGGCTTGCCTTGGCAAGGCTTGGCGAGCATTCTAGAATGTTTGCCTTTTTAGAGCTTGCTCTTGGCACCGATTTTGGCACGCCTTGGCATGACTTGGCTTGGGTTTTGGCCCTCAATGCCTCCACCTTTATAAAAAGGAGTTTTAAACATAAAAATCCAAAAATTACACGATACCTCTAATTAATTGCACCAATTTAACCATATTAAATATAAACTCAACAAGAAACTCGAAAAATAATAAAACAAGAAACAAAAACCTAATAACCTATATAATCGACTCAAAACTACTAAAAATAATATAAAATCCTAATTAAAAATAAGAGAAAAATACCACAATTACATACAAAACAATGTGTGGGCCAGAGGAAAGGAGAGATGCCTTGGAACCAGATCTGGGCTCAATGACCTTTGTCATTCTAGTAAGGATGAGGTTGAAAAGATGTGACTTTTGGTTGTTGACCATACACCATATGCAATAGAGCTGGTCCTTGATCAAGATGACATGAGCAAGGAACTTGTATGTGTCATAGATGGTGTTGTCTTTTACCCTTGAGACTTGCAATATGTTTAGATGGACTAAGTTAACCTTTGTTAGCTTATGCCAAAAGATAATCTCATCATATATCTCATCTCTTGGTTCATAGGCACAATCACAACCAAAACTGAACAACTTGGTTAATATGCTCACGTCCACTGTAACCTCATTGCCCCCGAATAAACATCAGTGAAAATGATGAAGGTAGTGTAAAACTCGAGCATGAGCTTTTTGTATCTTGGGATCTCTATCCAAGAGAACTTTTTGCACCTGAATGCTTTAATATACTCCACCACCACTTGGCAATGTGATGAACCACCCTCGTGGACCCTTTCATCAATTTTCCCACGTCAAAAGCTCGAGGAACTGTGAATTTCTGATTCAAGAGCAAGTGGTAAATGGCCCCTTCGTTTTCTGAGTAAATTAGGAATGGGGCCTCGTATTTTAAAGAAATGTGCTTTTGCTTGCCCTTTATCGAAGAAGACATATTGTAGTTTAAAGGAAACGAGAGCTAAGGCGGCTAAAATGAGTGTTTGGGAAGGCGAGAATGAAAAATTAAGAAATGAAAGCTTTGCCAAAATGTGCAAAAAGGTCCCAGGAAACTATGAGAATGTACACGTGACCCGCAAAAAGGTCCTTCAAAACCAGCACGACTCCATCATCCTCACAAGGAGCAAGTAGTCTCAACACTCCAAGTGTCGTTGTGACCTCCAAAGGTGACTCCCCCCCACATCCCTCTACAAAATTTTCAAGAAGCACGAGAGGGGTAACGCCAACTTCCGACCATTTCTCCTCACCCTCTAATTTCACCACCTTACACACCTCTTCAAAAAGACCCTCAAAGCTTGAATTGCCATCAACCAAAGTGGGATCCACCACATCAAAGATGAGCATCTCGTCAAGACACTTTGTTTTAAGCTCGTCCACATCGTTGGAAATTATCTCTACTTGAGTCTCCATGCGAGCAAGGCTATCCACGAGCTCGGACAAGAGAGACTCTACGTCCGGGAGTTGGGGCATAGACGAATCTTAAAAAAGTGAGGTGTAAGGGTCATTGCTCGAAGTATACGAGATCGAGGTGGGTAGATTGTAAAAATCGTAGCTCGAATAATAGGAATCATAGATTGATGGAGCATACGAGTCAAATTTTGGGTAAGAAGAAGGCGGGTCAAGTGGATCATAGGGATCGCCAAAAACCGGATCATAATAATCATGAGGCGGTAAACAAGAACCCACGCTCGGATTATAGGAATATGAAACCGATGGAGAATAAGAAGGACTTGAGCAGGGATAATCGAGAGTTTGGGCCCATTTTTGACCGCTCAAAGAATATGGGTCATCATAAATCGAAGGGACCCGATAACTTACCGGAGTGGTGTACGGATTTGGATATTCAGGAGTTTGGATATAAGGGTCATCACATGGTAAACTAGCATAGTAGTTTTCCATCTCCGGTCGGATCAATCTAACAGGCCGTGAGGTGATGATGTCGGCTCGGATGATGCTCGTGGCGGAGGCATACTTTGATCGACGTGTGTGTGGGCAGGCGGCATCGAATTGGTCATCGTTCGCTCTCGTCCAAGCAATCGCCTACCTAGCATACACAACACTCAACAAAGGATTACGGGCATCGAAAGTAAAATAAAAATCTAAACTAACTACATACTAAGATAATAAGAGAAGTAATTAAAAATACCATTAGCCTTAATCTATCCCCGGCAACGGCGCCAAAATTTGATCGAATATTTCTCGACACTCTACTTTGAGAAATCTTCTCCGCAATAGTACGGAGTCGATTGTAGAGCGGTAACGTTTTCTCGAGTCGTGTCTCTCGAGGATAAATATTATCGGCGGTCGGTGTTTTTACTTAATATCTTGTTAATTAAAATTACACTAATCTAATCTAAGAAAGCATTAAGTCATTGGTTTGGTTTGATTTTTATTCTAAACTTGAGTTGAAATGAAAACTTGAAATTACTAACTAATGCAAAGGTTAAAGAGAATTAAAAGCTTGCTTGAAATTACTAGTTCTAATGACATTAATTAAACATTAATTAAAAACCTTAAATAAATTAAAACTACTAAACCTAAGAAAGCTTGTAAATTGAAAGAGAACATGGAGGGAAAAACAAAGCTTGAAACTTAAAAGAAGTCAAAGAGCATTAAATGGGAAAATACCAAATTGATTAAAGAAGAAAGTTCCATACATCTTTTAGAGGCCAAAATTTTGTCTAGCTAAAATGAGTAAAAAGATTTAAGATGCTACAATGGAGTTTTGCCAAAAGTACAAGAACAAATTAGACGATAGAAATGAGAAATTGAAGAACAATGAAAAAACAACAGCACCAACCAAAACCT
Organism: Phtheirospermum japonicum; assembly: GCA_014905375.1. Classification (NCBI taxonomy): domain Eukaryota; kingdom Viridiplantae; phylum Streptophyta; class Magnoliopsida; order Lamiales; family Orobanchaceae; genus Phtheirospermum; species Phtheirospermum japonicum. The sequence continues at coordinate 129,760 of BMAC01000161.1, forward strand.
AATAACCAACACAACAACAAGAACAATCAACAATAACAACACCTAATAATAAAGGGAATGATTACTACCAATATTTGTATTCCAACAAAAGCTTCAAAGTCTAGCTTACAATCTTAAAAAGAAAATTCAAACTTCAACACAACTAAGATCCACAAATGAAGAAGGTGTCACCCTCTCCAACACCTGCTTAAGAACGACTAACTAATTATGAAACAAAACTAAGGATTATAACTAGGGTTCTTGAGCAATGGAATATGAAAAAGGAGCTTGGAGGAGATGGAACAAGTCCAAAACCAACAAGTAAGGGATTAGGTTTGTTGTGAAAAGGGCTGTGATATATAAACCAAGTCGCCGGGGCAAAATCGTCAAAAGGGGCCAAAATTATGAAATTTTCTGCGACGCAGTCGATTTGGACTGGTTCAGTCTATCGACTGCTTCATACTCAAATGGCCAAACTTTCTGCCGAGCAGTCGATCGAATGCATACTAGTCGATCGACTGACAGGCTTCTCCCAGCTCGGTTTTCTCATTTCTCGCTCCACCCATCCGCCGGTTGTTGTTCCTTGCTTGCGCTATGTTCTCTTGCTTGTCTTCGCTTTCTCGTTCCATAGCGATTCGAATGGAATGCCCCAAATGTGCGCATGTCTCGCTTGGTCATTCTATGGCCAAAAATATTAAAACGAGTGAAAAACTACGAAAACATAATAAAAAGTGCGCAAATGATACAAAAACCTAAAACTACAAAATAAGGCCTGATCGACTCCTAATACCCATCAATGCAAGTGAAACACAGGCAAACACGACACCAAAAAGTTAACAAAAACACGTACAAAAATGTTCAAATCAACCACCCCACACTTAGAATGATTACTAGTCCTCGAGCAAATCTAATCTAGAATTACGAAACTACCCCCGGATGATCCTACACTAATGCACAAAAACCTAATTCAAGACGTCGCATGCTACAATGCTCATTAGCTCGATCAAAAGCGATGACAAAATGAATTGACAAGAAAATTTTAGATCAACTCCCGGAACCAAAAAGTACTAGGTAACCCTCCAAGTCGGTCCCCTCGAACTTGCCCTGGCTAAGGTCTATCCATTCTCGAACTGTTAATCGGCTCTCTACTAGCCTCAATCATCTATGACTCTGTTTAACAAACAAAATCTAAAAAGGAAAAGAGAAATGCGCAAGGGTTGCACGTTTATTACATAATAACTTCAAGGATTTATATCGTATTCTTGATTATTCATCATTTGTTTATTATTTCTCCATGTTTTTTCTTATTTTTTCTTATTATTCTTTTTTTCGAGTATATACAATACAAGGAGAATTCAATGGCTCCGATCACTCATTTCTACTAGAAACTTATAATATTCTCGATCGAGCACATGGTGCAATTGACGGCTCCAAAATACAAAATAAAAATCTTATAGATGATTCGAGCTTAACGCACCTATTTTTATAAACAATTTGTCAAAACGTTTAAAACTTGCCCGCAAGAGAACGGGTTCACTTGTAGGTGGGTAAGTTGACTCGTGTCGATCTCTCGAGGAAAGCTAATTCGGAAGTTCGTTTTATGTTTGCGTTTCACGAATAAGAAAATAAAAAAAATAAACACAAGATCCAATTTCGTTGAGAGTTTTAAGAACTAAAATTTATTAAACTAATTAAAACTAAGAATTAATTAAATTACGACCTAATTAATTAAATCTAAGATTATTTAAACTAAGAACTAATTATTTAATCCCTAAATTACTTTACTTAAGAGAAATTAAATTTAGAATTTATTTAATCTAGGAATTTATTAATTAAAATATTTTTAAACAATTTGAGAAAACTAGGGTTCTAGAGCTACGATTCGTCTCCACGATCGCTTGGGAAGACCCAATTGATGGCTCACAACGAATCTAGGCTCTAGACCCATTAGATCTAGCCTAAAATAATCAACATAAACATATTCTCAATCCCAAAATAACGATTTTTCATGGAAGCAATAATTATTATTTAATATAATTGAAAGCATGTAACTAATTTAAAAGCGAAAGAAATAATTACTTACTAATTAAACTAAGAAGATCCGCAGCGTATCGGTGAAGAAATCTTGAATCTAAACTACCTAAAAGCTAATCTAAACTAATCTAAAACTAAGAATTTGAAACTAAGAAATATGGAGAGTAACTAAGAAAACAACTCGGCACTCGGCGGGGTTGTCAGCTTCTAAGAGGCCTTAGAAACCCTAAGAAAAGTAAAAAGTAGGAAAAGTCTGTTTAAAATCCGAATTACATAGAGGTATTTATAGTTGTGGGAAAACTTGGGCAGCAAGACAGTTTAAGTCGGTTTCTGGGCCCGATAACGGTAGCACTTAGTGGTAAGGAACTACCGCAAATAGCTACCGTTAGCTTCTCTATCCAGTCTTAGCGGTAGCGTTAACGATAAGGTAGCGATAGAGTAACCCTTATAGAAAGTTATCGCTAGTTCTCATTTTTGTACTTCTGCACTTCGACAACGGTTCTGGGCAGCAGTAAGTAACCATTATAGATAGTGGTAGCTATTAGCGGTAGTAGATACCGCTTGTTCTTCAATTTAGCGCCTCTGATCTTCAAGGGTACTATAACGGTTACAGATGGAATAACCGTTATAGGAAACTGGCAGCTTCAAATTCTTGCTACTTCTTCGCCGGAAAGCTCGATCTTTGCCTCTCGATCATCATACTTCATCCCTAACGTGCTGAACTCTTCCAGTTACTTAGCTATAAAGTGACGAACCACAAATAATCACTTATTTGCATTAATCTAGATCAAAAGGTGGTAAAATAAGCTGAAAGTACAAATATACGAATTTAAGCTCAAACTACCCAAATGATACCAAAAACAATAAGAAAAATAAACTAAAATACTACTAAAAATCAAGACATATATGTGTTAATCAACTACCCCACGCTTTATTGGTTTGTCCGTCCTTGAACCAACGATAGTTTCAAAGTATAACGAGAATGAAAATAAGCTCAAGCAAGGAGTCGTGTCGTGCTACATACATAATTTTGAAAATATAGATACATGTCACGCAACTTTAAACACTCCACCCTTATTACATTATCCCTTCAAAATCAAATTCATGCATCCTCTCAAAAGGGAAATATATATGTGGGTGTTCACTCAAAAGCACTCAAGCATTGCTGCATGGGACGTGTTTACACTCAAATCATACAATTACATGCACAATAAATAATCACGGAAAATTAATCTCTTCTCAATCGCAAATTAAGTGTGTACCCAACAAAGAATCGGAAAAGGTCTTTTCGGGTTGTATTGTAAGGCTCTTTGGACGGGTATGGAATATATAAGTCATGTGGATAACTCACGATCTAACATGATCAATAACTCACCAACCTAATCTAATCACGAAGCAAAGTGCTTCACCTCATTCAAAATAAAACCTCACTAAACACTCATAACGTAGCCTTTATACATAGGTTATTTCTCAACTCGATACTCTAAAACCGACTTGAAGCTCAAACCACTTAAATAAAATTGAAGCTTATAATGTGTTTCTTCTATTTCACAACTCTTTTGCCTTTAATATTAGGCTTCATAATAAAATGAACAATAAAACACAAGCCTTCATTAGCGTGTAGGCAATGACTAACAAAATTCAACTAGACTCACCATCCTTCTTTTTCTTCTTCTTCTTTTTTTTATATTTTCCCCTTATTATAATTTTTTATGGGGTCTTTTTTTTTCTTTTCGGATGGTGGTCCTTAATTACAAAAATTCATAAATCCCTAATAAAATTTCCCAAACTCTAATAACCAATAAAAAAATGACGAACTCCTACCCCATGCTTTTAATGGGTTAGTAGGGGTCGACTCAAAATAAAAACACCCAGGGCTATAGGCATGGATTATTTGGCTAAGATTGGCTCATTCGGAATTTATAGTGGCTAAAATATATGGATATGGCCAGAAATAGATTTCTTTCTGTGCCTTAACGCCATGTTCAAAGTTAACTACACACAGCGGTTTCAAAGAGATATCAAGACTGAAACTTATTCAAGTACATGCAAAGTTGATAATCACTCAGGCTACTCACAGGTTTTTTGCATGAAAAAGTTTTTGAATTGACGTTGCTTTTAAGATTTTGCGAAATCAATTGCGTCCATATACCATTTTACAATATATAAATATAAATTTGAAAATATTTATGCACTTATGCACGCCCAAAGACTAGAACATCAAATCATACTTAATTAACTTCGACAGGCAAGCCATACAAACACAATTCCGCACAGAAATAGAAATCAATCACGTTAGAATTTATCTACTACAAATCATGAAAAAAAATTAAATTGCACAATTTTTCAAATATAAATCACAACTCAGCCATCTCCCCCTCTAAAAAAATTCGGCAATCCCCTGATTGCCATAAACGAATATAAGAAAATAATAGCAAGGGAAAGGGAATAAGAAAGCATCCCTGAGAATTCAATAGTTGAGTTCCTCCAAAAGGCTCGCGCAATAATTCTTCGCTTTGAACTCGTGATTGGAAAATGTCTTGAATAAATACCGTTAGTATAACCGTTAGAGTCCTGCAAAGGAGGCTTCATTGGTTGATTTTCTCACCATTACGTCTGGCAGACGAGCTAACGGTAATGCCTAGTGGTAAGGAGTTACCACTAAGGCTACCGTTAAGTCCCCAGAATCTGCAGAATTTTTTGATTTTCTGCACATCAACAAACACATCAACGTACCACAGCAAATACCTCATACGTAGATAAAAATAAGCAGAACAAGAAAATAAATAAAAGTAATACTAAGGAAAAAGAAAGAAAATCAAATACTTGGGTTGCCTCCCAAGAAGCGCTTGTTTAACTTCGAAATCTTGACGCCTTCTACGAACGATGCTATCCCGTATCCATTAAAAGGTGACGATCGTACCACGTCTTAGTATTCTCCAAAAGTAAGCATATGCAATGTAATTTTTGAAGGCGCGCATGGTAAGAAATTCGCAGAACTAAAACTCCAATTCGCTTCGGTGGTCGAAAAAGTGAATAATCTATCACCATAAACATATCAACAAACAATTTGGGCACATGGAGAACTACAACCTTTGGATAAATGAGTAAGAACTTATCATCCTCCAACCCATTTACTTTATCATCCACCATCTCCATCTCTAAATTGTTGAAAGCTTTTGGGTGGCTCAAAAATAAACTCGGCCTTCGCATCCTCCTTGATTAATTAGTCAACCAATTCAAAATCACTACTGCAGAAAAGGCTTTTCACGGCGGCTCATTAACGGCGGTTCTGGAAAACCGCCGTTAAATATGTCTTAACGGCGGTTTTCCAGAAAATTGACGTTAAATCCATAAGTTAATGGCGGTTTTCTAAAAACCGCCGTAGAATCCTATATTTTACGGCGGTTTTTATAGAACTGACGTTAAATTTGAACTAAACTAACGGCGGTTCTTAAGAAGCCGCCGTTAAATAGTTCAGGTCACTAGATTTAACGTCGGTTTCTAAAGAACCGCCGTGAATGAGATGACACTTCACGGCGGTTTTATTAGAACCGCCGTAGGATCCCTCCATATCCATCCCCTCTCTTTATTTTTATTTTTATTTTTATTTATTTCTTTTTTCAATTCTTTTTCTTTTTATTTATTTCTTTAATATCAATTAATTAAGTTCCACTTTCGCTGCATCCTCAAAACCCTATCCCTCTCCGATCTCAATCTCTCCATCACCTGCCGCGAGGTCTCCGACCACTCGCTCTCCTCCATCCAATCGAACATCGAATCGGGAACGACGGCATGCTCCACYTCACCGTCCGGAAGTCCAACGCCTCGTGCCGCTCTTTCTCCGGGATTACGCCCCGGCCCTCCAATTTGACCGGCGCTGAGATTTACAACTTGAGCTCCTCGTGAAACCCTACACCGCGGGGCTCCAATTTCAACCACTCCGACTTCCACTCGATGATGGGGATGGGGATATTGTCCAATTTCAGCAACTCCGACACCGGGAGATTATCCAATCTCAACATCGCTGAGATGTATTCGGTTCAATCGTCGCGCGGCCCCACGCCGAGGCCGTCCAATTTCGAAGAGAACTCGTCGCCCAAGTTCGGTTACTACCCGCGGCAGCCAACTTCTTATCCTGCACCGAATCCTGAAATTGCTTCGGCGGTGCCTAAAACTGCGAAAATCCAACCGGGAGGAGGTAAGGCTAATAATAGTAGTAATAATAATAACAATCACGATGCAAAAGATCTTCACATGTTCGTCTAGAGCTCGAGCGCATCGCCGGTGTCTGAAGTCGGCGGCGGCGCCGGCAATGGGCTCCACGTGTTCAGAGGCCCTGATTTCGGTGCCTCCGAGCAATCTGGCCGGTCTGATCCGGGTGCTAAGGAAATCAGGTTGCTTTTTTATGATCATCCTCAGAATGGAGAGGCTAAAGGTGAGTGAGCTATATTTAACTTGTGCCCATTGATTATATGCGCGCAAGGTGTTTGATGAATTGTTTGTGTGAATTATGAAAGGTGTTCAACAAGAAGCTGGGGGAGATGACTTCAGCTTCGACGGCGGAGGAGCGGGGAGGGACCATGGGGATGACAAGGAAAAGGACAAGGAAGGCACAGCTGGGCTGTCGAAAGTGGGCCCCTCCAGAGAGCTTGACCCTAAGATGGCTGGAGCCGGGAAACATTTGCCGCCAGCTAGCGTGATGACACGCCTAATCTTGATAATGGTTTGGCATAAGCTTATCCGAAACCTCAACACGTACTCCAGCCTCATTGGCCTAATTTTGTCGTTGATCTCGTTCAGGTAAAGCGAATCGGGAACTCCATCGGTAGTTGACGTATTATTTGGTGAATTAACCAACTTGGAAACCAAGCTCAAGTCATCCCGTGAAGAGTACATCTGAAAAACTTGAGAAACACAATACACTGAGGAGGTCCAAGCAAAGTGCAAAAGAAGTTGCTCAATCTGAGAAAGCTGGAGTCCACCAGGAATCAGTTGGTGTGAAGAGAAAGAGAATGACTGGTCGTGCTTTTTTCACGTCTCTACTTAAGAAAAAACGCAATAATGGTATTGTACTTGGTACATTATTACTATTTATATAGTCTGATTTTTGTTTTTTAGCGTTGTATTGTAGTTCTTAATGAGTGAAATAGTATTATTTATTTATTTATTTATATCTTTTGGTTAGTCGATGGCTTGCGTTTTCTACTCATGATAAATGAACAACAATTAGATGACATGTAGTTTTTTTTTTGTTTTTTTTTTTGTGAAAATATAGTTTAATAAATGACACTAATGTGGATCTAACTTTATGAATGAAGTTTTGGATGGGCCTCCAGCTGTAGATCATTCAGATGATTCACGGACTAGCTCAGTTAAAGAAATAATCGACAATTCTGAAAGTGTGCCAACAAATTATTCTCCTGCAAAGAGTAAGGATGTTCCTGAGCCAGAAACTACAGCTTGCTTGATAAGATCGACAGATGATGCTATAAATTCAGAATGTGGTGAGAAACGTGGTCCCACTTTATTTACACAAATATATAAATCTTGCTACGATTAATATGTAAAGATGTTTTCTTGGCAGTTGCAGAGACTATTACTCCACAATCTGCTGAGTGTGGAAATTTCAGTCTTCTTGGCACCTCTATTTTATGCTGTAAAGAAAAAAGTTATCCATTATGAATTCTCCCCACCTGTTTGTGATTTTGGGGTTTCGAAGTAAATGCTTTATCAGCATGAACAAATTCCTGAAGCATTCTACGTAGTTCATAGAGCTTGCTTCATGTATCAATCACTGTATTCAACTTTTTATGTTAAGAGAAGCTGTTCTGGTGCATAGTTGGCTCAAGGCACAATAAGCTAAAAGTGTCCTGGCTTGTGGGTTGGACTGAGTGATAAGAAGAAAGAAATGTAAAACAATAAATGGAAATTCATGTATGCCCATGTGATGAATGCAGCCAATTTTGCTATGGGGGAAATCAACTCCAAGGTATGTGTGTGTTTGTGTGTGTGTGTGTAACAATCACTTGCTTTTGTTAACTGTGTGTGATTGTTAAACAGTCGGGCAAGACTTACGAGCTCATTGATGTTAAGAAGGCTGTTTGGACCCGCACCTTTATGATGCTGTTGACCTTTACTGCTAAGGAAGCCGATGCGGATGCTGATGCCCCCTTGAAGACTCTAAGAGCAATGGTGTACCAACCACTTTGCAAAAGTAACATCCGAGTGGAGCATTCAAGAAGAGCCTAGTTCTGTCTTTCGCACTGTTGCTTGATTCATTCCAAAATGTGTCTCTACTCATTAGACTCGGTACTCCACGGTATTATCCTTAATTAGGGCTGTGAAGATATATTATTAGCTATTGTATCTGTGTGTTCTTTTCATTTTCATGAATATGTGAAGTAGCTTTGTAATTGTTGTTTGTTTGTTGCTTTTTGATTGATTGTGCACACTTCTCTGTCTATTTCCCCAAGCTTCTATGCAATGTTGCATGAATGCCCAAGAAATAATTTCTCATAATACTATTTAGCTTAAATAATAGAGCAAAATCGGTCTGATGAAATCATGATATCCACAACGTAAATGTTCAGCTGAGGTATGCCAATTGCAATTTTACTCGGTCAAAAATTTCTACTTAGCCATAAACCCATGAGCATGTCACCAAAAACTTACATTCACGAGTCAAATAATGAAAGCTGCTATTTACCAAAGCTAAAATATTGTTCTTGTTTTGACAATTACTACTTATGCACCTTATTTTATGATTGAGTTTTTGATATTTCAAACTAATTTTTGGATTTTAGTATGCAAGAGGATACAGTTATTTACTAACTATTATACATTCATATGATATATTGAGTGATTACAAAAACGACGGTTCGGAATAAAAGATACATAAAATATGTGATGAGATTGGCGAATTTCGCTAGATTAACAAATTTTGTCTTTTATTATTTTCCAAAAATACTCCAAACCCTCGTTGTTTTTGTAATCATCCCCATGTTTATTCAAATTTCCTTGGATGTTGTCTTTAGGGCCGACTATTCGCATCCTATGTTCTAAAGAATCAAGAAAAAGCAAGAGAAAAATGGACTAGTAAGAGGAGCAAGGGTTGAGGACTATGAATGTTAAAAGAACTTAACTGGGCCCAATGTTTTTTTTTTTTTTTTTTTTTTTGTAATTTATGTTGAGATTTTTTTGGATTCGTTGTCTTTATGCAGGATATGCTATAATTCACAAGAAAAAGAGCTTTGCACTTGCGATGCTACAGCACAGGACCTAGACCACTCATCCACTTGTAAGGTTATTGCAATTCAATATCATGTATTATTATTAAGAACCCACTTCTATGTACCAATAATGAAAAGGTGATTTTTCATTGTTCTTTTTTCTTTTTATTTTCTATTTTTTTATTTGTTTATGCGTGTGTTCGTGTCTTCCCATGTGTGCATGTGTCTTGGATTCTGTTTTTTTGTTCTTGCATACACATCAAGAGTCTCCACAATTATTAAAGAAATCTGAACTTCTCCTCCCTTGAACAAAAAGAAGAGGAGGCAACATTGTTTAACCTTATTATTTTAACTATTTTGTGGAGAGTTTTATCTGATCTAAGCCAGTTTTCCTTTTTATTTTCTATTAAGGCTTTTGGGGTTTCAGAAACATAAGATCTTGATGAAAAGTACTGAATTTCTTTCTTTTTTAAGGCAAGGACAAGTCTTGTAGAAAGTTTTGGTGGTTACAGTTGTTATGGCTTGAAAATAAAGGTCTTAATTATTTCTCTTGGTGTTACCAAAAAGTAATTTGAAGAGACCACCACTACATTATTAACTTTTGACTATAAGCTAGGTAGTTAATAACTTGGGTTTATCTGAGATTTGTTTCTCCCTCATTACGCCATCAATGTAATGCAAGTGGAATTCTTGAATCCATAGGACATTCCATCCTGTGCAAAACAATATTCTTGTAGCTGAAGCAGATTATTCTAGTGGTCTCAATTAATATAAATAAATTATAGTAAATGGTCTCACCACATTTTGATTGAATATTTGAATCCCTTTACTATGCTGAAAACTATCCAATTTTCTTGACAAAGTAACTCTTTATGATACATATTTATGGAAAAGAGTTACGTGGAAAACACTGGATGCTCTAGCTTTCTCAATCATGATATTTCTCGCAAATGTCTGTTCTCTGGTTCATGTTGTCAAAGTGCATTACTATTTACTTCAGCTTTTATCTTTGCTTACAACTCCTTTTCTTGTTCCATGGCTGAATTTTGTTTTGTGATTCTTTTTTTTTTAATTTAATTTACATCAGCGCTTTTTGTTGCCTGCAACTTTTGGAGAAACTAGAAATTAACTGGTACAGAGAGTTGCCATTAATTACTGTGATAATAATGTTTCTGGTAATGCTTTGCCCATCAGGATAGAGTTGATCAAGGAACTTCTCAAATGGATGATCATGGAACTGTGTGTGCTGTGTGCAACAATGATGGGCAAACTCCTGTGGGTAAAACTTTGTATTAAGCGGTCAATAATTTTTGGCATATAAGAAAGAGGCTTCCTTGATTAATTAGGTGTCTCACATCTTTATGATTGTATTTTGTGTTCTTCGCATGCATTTGTAGGTGCTGTGTAGGAAAAGATTGTAAGATACACTATCATCTCAGTTTCTTATAATTGTATTTGTATTTAATTTGTATTTTCATTTCTTTTTTTTTAATTTTTTTTTACTACTTTCTAGAAGGTATTTTCCAGAACCGTCGTAGATTGTTTGTTCTGGAAAACAGACTTTCTAGAAGGTATTTTTCAAAAACCGCCGTAAAAACACTGCATTCTACGGCGGTTTCAAAACCGCCGTAAAAACGCTGCATTAACGGCGGTTCGAAAACCGCCTTTAAATGTCTTCCAGAACCGCCGTTAATTTTGACTTTTTTACGGCGGTTTTTTAAAACCGCCGTAAAAATTAACGGCGGTCGATATAAGGGCGGTTCAAAAACCGCCGTTAAAAACCAAAAAAAACCGCCGTTAATTAGCTGTTTTGCAGTAGTGAATTAAAGTCCATTAACAGTTCGTGTGGCATAATATCCTCCTCTAACAATTCATCAAAATTTATATCGTCCTTAGGAATGTCGGTCAAGTTTATACCTAAAATTGTATACCGCCCGGTTGAAAATTCCGGCGTTGTCCTCGATGTCTAAATCATCCAGTTCAAGAGGAGTAAATTCATCTTCGAAAATTGGCTCATCCCCTACACCATCCTCAATTAAACTTGAATTCGCAACATCCACCGGAATCTCCAACAGCATGACGTGAGGCTCAACAATCGTATCCTCTAAAATCGGCACCACGTCGTCTTCTGTCATGCAAAACTCAAGCAAATTCATTACTACATCAACCCCCATATTATCCAAGAGCAACATCCTTACATCTTCATCCAACACAACATCATCAAGCACAAGAGGAAAAAATTCATCCAAACTCTCCAAAACCTCTTCTTTGCACTCATCCTCTTCTAAACGCGAATTTGATCTCGCATCCTCAACCTCTAAATGGGGCTCCACAAAATCAAGAATTGGTTCCTCATCCCCCTCGTTCAATGATTCTTCCAAAGAAGCTAGTATTCGAGCATACGACCTTTCTAAATACACCCCAATCTTATATAAGTCATCATCCGTTAAATGCTCAATGTCGTCTTGTTGACAAATAGTCTCAGCCTCTTGAACCCCTTATAATGCTAAAAATTGATCAACTTGCTCGTATTCTTCACAGCTAGGATAATAGGAAATTTGGTCGTAAGAAGCATAAGACTCGTAGCTCGTATAGTCCTGGGTGGCAATATCCTCATCCAGTGGCTCTTCGTCAAACGTTACTTGGCATTCAGTCGCCCAATGCCCAAATGCTCTGCAACGGCTACATTCAAGGCTCGAATAGTATTGGTACCAGCTAGGTGTGTAGAATTTCTCCATGAAACATTCGTATAAGTCTTCCCACGTTGGCAAGGAATCAGACTCCCAATGTACCGACCATTGTCGTGCTTTACCGATTATTTGCCACAAAAAGTGCCGCCTCCTATTTTGTTCTCTTGTAACGCCGAGAAGAGGAAGATTCTGGGTGACGTCTTCTTATTCTTGGATAAACTTCACCGGATCCTCGCTCGGATGCCCACTAAAGTCTGGCAGTTGCTTGAGGTAAAGATCATCAATATCATAATTCCACATTGCAGGGCTTATCGGAATGGCCGGTCCAAGAACAGGAAAATCGAATGGATTGTCATACCATCGTTTGACTGCCGATTAATATTCTTGACTTCTCGACATCTTTTTTTTTTAATTTTTAATTTTTTTAATTTTTTTATTGTATTTTCTGTTTCTGGAAATTGAATAAAATAAAAACTAAAAATATATATTTTTAAGGATTAACGGTAGCTCTAGCGGTAGCAGCTACCGTTAGTATTACCGCTAACAAAGATTTTTAGAAACTTGCGGTAGCTTAACGGTTACAGATACTTCTAGGTTACCGCTAGTCACTCTGTTTTTTGAAAAAATTTCAGAATTTTTTTTTTTTGAGTTTATTACGGACGCTGAATCGAGGTTTCAAGAGATGTACCTTGCATACACAATACTCAACGCACAAGACTAAACGTACGAGATAAAAATAAAAACTCAAAATAGAATATTAAGTATAAACGAAACAAATAAAAATAGAGATCACGAAGGGCAAACACAAAATTCACGACCTACTTATCTTTCCCCGGCAACGGCGCCCAAATTTTGATTCGAGCTTAACGCACCTATTTTAATAAACAATTTGTCAAAACGTTTAAAGCTTGCCCGCGAGAGAATTGGTTCACTTGTAGGTGGGTAAGTTGACTCGTGTCGATCTCTCGAAGAAAGCTAATTCGGAAGTTCGTTTTATGTTTGCGTTTCACGAATAAGAAAATAAAGAAAAATAAACACAAGATCCAATTTCGTTGAGAGTTTTAAAAACTAAAATTTATTAAACTAATTAAAACTAAGAATAAATTAAATTACGATCTAATTAATTAAACCTAAGATTATTTAAACTAAGAACTAATTATCTAAATCCTAAAACTATTTTACCTAAGAGCAATTAAATCTAGAATTTATTTAATCTAGGAATTTATTAATTAAAATATTTCTAAACGATTTAAGAAAACTAGGGTTCTAGAGCTTAGATTTGTCTCCACCATCGCTTGAGAAGACTCAATTGATGGCTCACAACGAATTTAGGCTCTAGACCCATTAGATCTAGCATAAAATAATCAACATAATCATATTCTCAATCCCAAAATAACGATTCATCATGGAAGCAATAATTAACTGAAAGCATGTAACTAAATTAAAAGCGAAATAAGTAATTACTAACTAATTAAACTAAAAAGATCCGCAGCGTTTTGGTGAAGAAATCTTGAATCTAAACTACCTAAAAGCTAATCTAAACTAATCTAAAACTAAGAATTTGAAACTAAGAAATATGGAGAGTAACTAAGAAAACAACTCGGCACTCGTCGGGGTTGTCAGCCCCTAAGTGGCCTTAAAAACCCTAGGAAAAGTAAAAAGTAGGAAAAGTCTGTTTAAAATCCGAATTAAATAGGGGTATTTATAGTTGTGGGAGAATTTGGGCAGCAAGACAGTTTAAGTCGGTTTCTGGGCCCGATAACGGTAGCACTTAGTGGTAAGGAGCTACCGCTAATAGCTACCATTAGCTTCTCTGTCCAGTCTTAGAAGTAGCGTTAACGATAAGGTAGCGGTAGGGTAACCTTTATAAAAAGCTATCCCTACTTCTCATTTTTGTACTTCTGCACTTCGACAACGGTTTTGGGCAGCAGTAAGTAACCGTTATAGATAGCAGTAGCTAATATCGGTAGTTCTTCAATTCAGCGCCTCTGATCTTCAAGGATACCATAACGGTTTCAAATAAAATAACCGTTATAGAAAACTGGCAGCTTCAAATTCTTGCTACTTCTTCACCGGAAAGCTCGATCTTTGCCTCTCGATCATCATACTTCATCTCTAACGTGCTAAACTCTTCCGGTTACTTAGATATAAAGTGAAAACCCACAAATAATCACTTATTTGCATCAATCTAGATGAAAAGGCGTACAAATATACGAATTTAAGCTCAAACTACCCAACTTATACCAAAAATAATAAGAAAAATAAACTAAAATACTACTAAAAATCAAGACATATACGTGTTAATCAATAGAGAGTGTTCGATGACGAAGCTAGTTGAGTCACTAGTTCTATATTGGGCTCAATGATAGCACGAGGTTAAAGCCGAACAAAGTTTCCAACATATCAAATTACCTAAGTACACTAAATCCGATCGAAATTCTAAACTTCCTAATCAAATCATCAAAACCGCGTCACTTCGCCAAGTTTCCAAGCAATATAATACACATACTTCTCGAATCATCACAAGCAAGCATACAAACAATCTTAAAAACTTAAAGCAAACTCTAACCACCCCAGACTTAAGACCTAGCAATGTCCTCATTGCCAATTAAGCTAAAAAGCAGTAAAGATTTTAAGGGAAAAGAAAACTCCCCTATTCTCGAGCTTGTGATGATGCGGTCTTGCATAAGTCCTCTCCGAGAGTCGAGACAAGCGATCTACAAGAAATGAACAAACGGGGGTTTGCAAAATCAAGTTATATACAAAAAAGTGAAAATCTTTTTGGATTTTTGAAATTTCTATTTTGTTTGGATTTATTTTTTTTCTTCTTTTTTTTCTTCTTTTTCTTGTTTTTCTTTTTTTTTTTTTTAAATTCGGTTGCCTCCCAATAAGCGCTACTTTAACYTCTATAGCTCYWCYATTTATACAATTGACGCTATCRMGGATCCAAGAAGAGGTGGCGATCATGCCACGCCTTGGTGTTCTCTAGTAGACACACCGGGTGACAAAAATAACCAAGGCGGGCAAGTTGGGTAATCCGGAAGATCAAAACAACAAAAGCACGGGCTTGCTTCGGAGGTCGGAAGAGTGAATAGTCGACCACCAAAACTCGATCGTCACAAAATGGGTCGACGTACTCCTTCGTTCCCCCGATCGTAATCTCCTCTCTCTCTCAGCTTTAGAATTAGTCATAGTCGGGCACGAAAGAGTAGGGTCCAATGCGTCCCCCACTACCTCTTCCACCACCTCTTATTCAAGTAAACATAAGGCATAGGGTGGTGGTGGAAGAGGCTCGACTATCTCCACATCCTCCAAAACCGGCACGACTCCATCATCCTCACAAGGATCAAGTAGGCTCAACACTCCAAGTGCCGTTGTGACCTCCAAAGGTGACTCCCCCACACATCCATCTACAACATTTTCAAGAAGCACGAGAGGGGTAACACCAACTTCCAACCCTTTCTTCTCACCCTCTAATTCCACCACCTTACACACATCTTCCAAAAGACCGTCAAAGCTTGAATTTCCATCAACCAAAGTGGGATCCACCACATCAAATATGGGCATCTCGTCAAGACACGTAATTTTAAGCTTGTCCACATCATTGGCAATTTGCTCTACTTGAGTCTTCATGCGAGCAAGGCGTTCCATGAGCTCAGACAAGAGGAACTATAAGTCCGAGAGTTGGCGCATAGACGAATCTTGAAAAAGTGAGGTATAAGGGTCATCGCTCAAAGTATACGAGCTCGAGGTGGGTAGATTGTAAAAATCGTAGCTCGAAGAATAAGAATCATAGATTGATGGAGCATACGAGTCAAATTTTGGGTAAGAAGAAGGCGGGTCAAGTGGAGCATAGGGATCGCCAAAACCAGGATCATAAGAATCACGAGGCGGTAAACAAGGATCCACACTCGGATTATAGGAATATGAAACTTGTGGAGAATAAGAAGGGCTTGGGCCGGGATAATCGAAAGTTTGGTCCTATTCTTGACCGCGTGAAGATTGCGGGTCATCATAAATCAAAGGGACCCGATAACTTGGCGGAGTGGTGTACGGATTTGGATATTCGGGAGTCTGGATATAAGGGTCATCACAGGGCAAACTATCATAGTAGTTTGCCATCTCCGTCCGGATAAATCTAACGGGCCGTGAGGTTATGATGTGGGCCCGGATGACGCTCGTGGCGGAGGCATCCTTTGATCGCCATGTGTGTGGGCGGGCGGCATCGAATTGGTCATCGTTTTCTCTCGTCCGAGCGATCGCCTACCTAGAGAAGTAAAACAAAAATCCAAACTAACTACAAACTAAGATAACAAAAGAAGTAATTAAAAACACCATTAGCCTTAATCTATCCCGGACAACGGCGCCAAAATTTGATCGAAGATTTCTCGATACTCTACTTTGAGAAATCTTCTCCGCAATAGTACGGAGTCGATTGTAGAGCGGTAAGGTTATCCCGAGTCGTGTCTCTCAAGGATATATATTATCGGTGGTCGGTGTTTTTACTTAATCTCTTGTTAATCAAAATTACACTAATCTAATCTAAGTAAGCATTAAGTCATTGGTTTGGTTTGAGTTTTATGCTAAAGCTTGAATTGAAATGAAAACTTGAAATTACTAACTAATTCCAAGGTTAAAGAGAATTAAAAGCTTGCTTGAAAGTACTAATTATAATGACATTAATAAGACATTAATTAAAAACCTTAAATAAATTAAAAGTACTAAACCTAAGAAAGCTTGTAAATTGAAAGAGAACATGGGGGGAAAAAACAAAGTTTGAAACTTAATAGAAGTCAAAGAGCATTAAATGGGAAAATGCCAAATTGATTAAAGAAGAAAGTTCCATACATCTTTTAGAGGCCAAAAGTTTGTCTAGCTAAAATTAGTAAAAAGCTTTAAGATGCTATAATGGAGTTTTGCCAAAAGAACAAGAACAAATTAGAAGATAGAAATGAGAAATTGAAGAACAATGAAAAAAAAAACAACACCAACCAAACCTAATAACTAACACAACAACAAGAAAAATCAACAATAACAACACATAATAATAAAGGAAAAGATTACTACCAATATTTGCATTCCAACAAAAGCTTCAAAGTCTAGCTTACAATCTTCAAAAGCAAATTCAAACTTCAATACAACTAAGATCCACAAATGAAGGAGGTGTCACCCTCTCCAACACTTGCTTAAGAACAACTAACTAACTACTAAACTAAACTAAGGATTATAACTAGGGTTCTTGATCAATGAAAAATGAAAAAGGAGCTTGGAGGAGATGGAACAAGTCAGAAACTGTCAAGGAAGGGATTAGATTTGTGGTGAAAAGGACTGGGATATAAAAACCAAGTCGCAGGGGCAAAATCATCAAAAGGGGCCAAAATTATGAAATTTTCTGCGACGCAGTCGATTTGGACTGGTTCAGTCTATCGACTAGAAGTCAGTCTATCGACTACTTCATCCTCGAACGACCAAACTTCTGGCTGAGCAGTCGATTTGGACTAGTTCAGTCGATCGACTACACACCAGTCGATCGACTGCACACCAGTCGGTCGACTGACATGGCCGCTCCTGTCTCGGTTTTCTCATTTTCCGCTCCAGTCGTCCGTCGGTTATCGTTCCTTGCTTGCGCTATGTTCCCTTGCTCGTCTTCGCTTTCTCATTCCATAGCGAGTCGAATGGAATGCCCCAAACTTGCATGAGTACCACTTGGTCATTCTACGGCCAAAAATATGAAAATGAGTGAAAAACTATGAAAACATAATAAAAACCACGCAAATGATACAAAAACCTAAAACTACAAAATAAGGCCTAATCGACTCCTAATAACCATCAATGCAAGCAAAACACATGCAAACACGACACAAAAGTTAACAAAAACACGTACAAAAACGTGCAAATCACGTGTGAATGGTCGAGCAAAGAGAGGGAGCCCGTCCATTTTATTTGTTCTAAACTAAAGTAGTGTGGTTCGGATCGGGTGAATGGGATGGATTGAGATGAATCGGACCATCTTGACAATGACTCCCCATTCACAAGGCATCTACTATTTCATGACAGGTGTGCATGCGTGTGTGTTGATGAGTCGTTGATGGTCGTCGACATTCCAAAAGATCCTGTCTATGAGCCATCAATTGATGAGGTGTTGACGGCTGAGGCTGCTCTCTATGGTGCACATGGGCATCGATGGGCTATCAATGGTCATCGATGCCCATCAATGTTCCAGAGGATACTCGTTGATGAGGCATCGATTGACGGGGGGCATCAATGGATGTGGGCTGCTGCAAGGTGCACACGTCATTCAGCATCGATGAACCATCGTGCCCATTAAAATTCTTGAAGATCCCCATTGATGAGGCATTGATCGATGAGATGTAGACATGGGTATATGCCTATATGCCATGAGCTTCATCCTCACCTTTTTATTCCTATTTGTCAAGCAAATGATTGATTTTACAAAATAGCTTCGGGCAATATGTCTTACACGTAAATGAAAAATAAATCAAAGAAAAATATAAGAAGGAATGAGTAACTATAAAGATAAAAATATAAAATTTCAAAAGAGATTGTAAAAAGGATATGAAAACTTGGGTTACCTCCCAAGAAGCGCTCGAGTTTGCATCAAAACATGGAAGTATGATTTCACGCGATGGCCACTCACATGGGATTGCTCTTGAGTTTTCATGTTCACTAACTTTATCTTTCAATTCGTCATCACGTCTTCGACCAAGCTTAGGTTTTCAATTCCTTAGGTTTTAGATTTAATTTCAAGCTTTTATGTAATTTCTTTTCCTAGATTTAGATTTAATTTCAAGTTTTGATGTAATTTCTTTTCCTAGATTTAGATTTAATTTCAAGCACCTTCTTGGGTTTGTAAGCCTAAGAAGAATCCAAGTACTCCCTTAGATTTTTACTTTGATGTAATTACATTCAAGCTTTGTTTCATTTCTTAATTCAAGTAAGTTTCCTTTTAATTTCCTGTTTTGTGATTTAATTCCATGCTTTGTTCTTCATTTCCATGTTTGTTCTTCATGTTATGCTTTTTTCCTTAGCACCTTGATTTCTTGTTAGATCTTAAGAATTGGATATGGAATCTAGATGAGTGACACATCTAGATCATAGATCGAGTCTTAGATCGTCTTGATTTCGAGTTGTTCTTGTGCTTTATTTGCAATTTTATTTTCATGCATAGTTTTAGGTTGAATCTTAGATCTAGGCTTCGTTGCTTGTCATTTCCCTTAAAGTTTTAAACTTTGACGTTAATTTCCATTGCTCTTTACATTCATGCTTTCAATTTTTGCTAATTTTCATTATTTGAGTTTTTATGCATAGTTGTACCTTGTACTTGCATGCTTGTACTTGGCGAAACATTGCATTTTCTTGCTTATTTTCATTATTGCTTTGCATTTTCAATTAAGGCATCCGACGAGGCATTCGACCAACATGTTATTTCATTTCCTAGTTTAGTTTAGATAGTTTACTTGCTTTATTTTCACTTTCCTTCACTTTTCTAAGCTTGAAACACATTGAATTCTTCAATTAAATCGATTTTCGATAATATCGAGCCATGAACTCGTTGATATATTTCAACACCACAAAAACTCTTCTAACAAAATGGCGCCTTTGCCAGGGATCAACCCGGGTCACCCGTGTGATAGGCGGGAATACTCACCACTATACTACAACTTGTAAGTCTCATCCCCGAAACTATCTTGTAAGTCGTTCGATGCCCAAAGAGCATCATTAAGCTTCGTTGGCCAATCTTTCTAGTTTAGTTGGATGGTCTTCTCAAGAATTCCTCTAATTGGTTGTTGCTCATATCTACTTTTCCCGGTGTTTGAGGGTGATATATCATAGACACCTTATACTTCGCCATTAACTTCTCGAGCAATTTGTTACAAAGATGTGGACCCTCCATCACTAATGATGGCTCTCAAAGATCCAATGTGACTGAGGATGTTTTCTTGAGCAAACTTGAGTATAGTCTTGGCATCACATGTCTTGGTGGGGATTGACTTAGCCCATTTAGAGACGTAGTCAATGGATATTAAGATATACTCGTAGCCAAAGGAAACGTAGAACGGGCCCATAACGAGATTGCTTGTTAATGACATCTCTCTTTCTAATGTTCCCATTTCATTGACATCGATCACATGACTTGCCAAATTCATGAGCATCTTTGAAATGCATCATCTAATAGAGTCCCGATTAAAGAACTTTGAAAGCCGTCTTTTGTCCACCAAAATTCTCACTGCAATGATGATCGTAGAAAAATAATAAGATGTTTCGTTGTTCTTCTTTGGAAATACACCTCCGTATGACTCCAACTTTCCCAAAACTGAAAAGGCACAAATACTCCCAAAAGTATTGTCAACAAGTTTAAAGAAATCTTTTTCGTCTAGGAATGATAGATTGGCCCTCAAATTGCCACATGCAAGAAAGTTAACTATATTGGTATACCATGGCGTGGGGTTATTTCAAAGGGGACAAGACTTTTCGAATCAATATGATAACC
>BMAC01000161.1:152348-172808 GCA_014905375.1 Phtheirospermum japonicum
TAGGAGATAGCATAAACAAGTTCATATGGAAAGTGATAGGCGAGAAATTGTGCTTTATTTAATGGTTTAATTCCTATATTTTTATGTGCTTAATATTCTTATATATATTTATTTCTCGCATATTTATTATTATGAGTGGAGGAGCACCAATTGTGTATTTCTCTCTTATTTTGCAGTAATTAGGCCCACAAACACAAACAGTGTCCCCAGAGCTCATAGAGATGGTAAAAGACATAGAGATGAACATCTTGAAGCTCCAACAGAAAATAGATGGGTGGCAGCACGATGAACACAACATGTAATCCAGTTTAGGAAATCTAGAAGCTCAAGTGAGTCCAATTGCGGACCACGTAAGACAGTTGGACGTACAGTTAGAGGAACGATCGCCGTTTGAGCCTGAGGTGAATATGGGAAGCGTTAGTGCCATTATGCCGCAAGATGTGGAGGGATTCGAAGCTCCGGAGGTTCTAGAGCCTGAGTTAGAGGATGAATACGAGAGAATGGAAGACGAAACAAGGCAGATACATGTTGACCATAGTCTTCCTGAGCTTACAAATGATGTTCCTAATTCCATCGTTTCTCCTATCGAAGTCGAGCCTACGAATGATTCCATCGTTTATCCGATTGAAGACGAGCCAAAGCCAAAGCCGTTGCCATCATGGACCGAGTACCAAGTGATGAAAGAGGATGACGAGACGCCTGTGCGGGGTGAAGATTTAGAGAAGGTGGTGACTACGATCCCTACATTTGAGGTGGTGGACGAAACTACATTTACCAATTTTAATGAGAAGCCAGCACAAAATCAGAAGGATCCAGTTAAGCACCCAACGGAGGATGCGGTGTACGAGGATGAAGTTTTCGTGAAGGTGGCGACCGATGACCTACCATACGTGGTGATAGACGACACTATTTTTTGCTAAATCCTATGAGAAATCACTACCAAGTCGAAAAGATCCGGTTAAGCATCCGACGTTGAAAAGAGTGAGTTTTGAGGAGGATGAAGTCATGGGGACTCCGTGTACTTTGAGACCTCCACCGAAACCCCCATGGAATTGAGGGGTATCACGTCGAGGCGACGACGTTAAGAAAAGGCCCTTGTTGGGAGGCAACCCAATGTTTACATTATTTTATTTTTCAATTTTATTTTTATTTTTGCAGTTGAAGGGATACTAAGCTTGGTTGATTTGGACGATTGGGCATATTTTCAAAAACGATCGTTTGGAACCGAGAACCCCCTCGATGTTTACCC
This sequence comes from Phtheirospermum japonicum, assembly GCA_014905375.1. NCBI lineage: Eukaryota > Viridiplantae > Streptophyta > Magnoliopsida > Lamiales > Orobanchaceae > Phtheirospermum > Phtheirospermum japonicum. The sequence goes on from BMAC01000161.1 coordinate 153,598, forward strand.
CGATGATTTCTTTTCCCTTACTCTTCCCTTATGAATTATTATTTGCTTGTTCTTGCTTTGTGTTCGCTTGAGGACAAGCTAAAGTTTATGTTTGGGGGAGTGGGAATTAATGATTTATTATTAAGGATATTGTGCTAAAAATTGATAAAATTTTGAAAATTTTTGTGATAAATTCCGGGAATTGAATTAAAAGGTTAAAGTACTTGCTTGAATTGCTTTGATGAATTATGTTTCGATTAAATTCTTTAGTCATTATTTGATTTAGGAATCAATGGTACGCATGTTAGTACTTTTGTGATCCATTTGTGGGGCGTCAATTCTAGACTATTGCGTTGTTTATATGTATTTGTGGTTGTCGTACTCAATATGAGTTGTGTGGGGCCTTGAAGTTGGCGGTTGTTTGAAAATATCTCGTTAGTCGAAACAGAAGTCAATAAAGTCCGGTTGGGGTATACCGGCATGGTGTAAGTTGAAAATTGAAAATTGAAAGAAAAAGAGAAAAAGAATTGAGGTGCTGAAACAGCTGCCTATCCGTGTACCAAGTGCAATTTGCTTACAAATTCTAAGGGCGAAAATCCAACGAAGATGCTAGTAGCTCAACAAATTCATGCACATACTCAAGTGGCGCAATCCAACCAAAATCTCAAACATGGCGGAGGTGAACTCAACAATTCAAATACCAAATCAAGACGATCCTCCTATCCAGCGCCGAATCATTATCAAGTCAAGTCAAGAACGGTAGCGCGGAGCTGCGGGCCTCAATTAAAAAAATAAAAATAAATAAATAAATGGGAGGACGAGATATTTGATCGTGACCAACAATGTATAGAGTCAAACCATTGATTAGCGAGGGGCACCATAGTACATTGACGTGGCGTATATAAAAAGGGGTTGATAGATTGGCCCTCAAAAGTACATTGAGGGGGCACCTCCGTATGACTCCATCTTTCTCGAAACTGAAAAGGCACAAATCCTCCCAAAAGTATTGTCAACAAGTATAAAGAAATCTTTTTCGTCTAGGAATGATAGATTGGCCCTCAAATTGCCACATGCAAGAAAGTTAACTATATTGGTATACCATGGCGTGGGGTTATAGGAGATAGCATAAACAAGTTCATATGGAAAGTGATAGGCGAGAAATTGTGCTTTATTTAATGGTTTAATTCCTATATTTTTATGTGCTTAATATTCTTATATATATTTATTTCTCGCATATTTATTATTATGAGTGGAGGAGCACCAATTGTGTATTTCTCTCTTATTTTGCAGTAATTAGGTGCTAAATTGGTGAGTTAAAGATTTAAAGATGATACATAAGAGTAGCAAGAGGAAACGAGAGACAAAACGAGTGAATTGGCAAAGAAAAGGACGATTCTGCACTTTCTAGATGCGTTATCTCTGGGATCAACCGTTATAGAAAGTGCCGCTGATTGCTGCCTACAAGAACCGATGTCGTTCGATGTACCTGCCTACAGAGCTCTCTGTCGCGTCAGTCGACGCGGAACCGACGTTAATCGACGCGAGCGCACCGAATGCGTCGACGCTGCCGACCCTGACTCGCCCATGCCGCACGCGCCCGCCCAGCCTGGCGCTGGGAGTCCTATTTCTGCGAGGAAAACTGTTATAGAAAGTCCTGGCCGATGCACTTGCCCGCGAACTCGCTGTCGCGTCGATCCGAAACGCGTCAGTCGACGCTCGGTCGACGCGACTGCCCAGAAAACGCATTTTTAAGGGTTTCTTATTGCCCAAGACTTCCTAAACCTATAAATACCTCCTTAAACATCAAAAATGGGAGGAACATTAATCCTAGGGTTCCAAGACACCAAAAGGAGTCCAAAACTCCCAATTCAACCATCCATCAAGAGCTTGAAGATTGAAGACTCAAGATTCAAGATCTAAGCTCTCTTATCCCTTTCTTATCTTGAATTATGTTCTTCTTATTTATTTTTCTTCTTTATTATTTCATGAACTCCATTAGAGGGTAATTGTTTTATCTAGTCCTAGGGATGTTGAAACCCTCGTGAGATTATGTTTTAATTAATTTATGCGTATTTATTTCGTTCTTCATATGAGATTGCTTGTGTTATTCTATTTACATATCATGATTGCTTAATTCATGACATGATTGCTGAATTCTTAATTTGGATTGGCCACCTAGATTAGGGATTTGGTTATCAATTGCTAGAAAGAGAACTGCTTCCCGTGTAATTGTCGTAGTTTCGATTTCTCTGAATCAACTAATGGTCTCGTATCATTAGGGATAACACAACATAAGTTAAATAGACCGAGCTTATGAGTTTATTGCTTAGATTAACCTATTTGCCTGGTTCTTAATGCTGTTGGTGGATTAAATCTAGAGAGCTTATTCTAGGTTGTTCATTAATTAGAATCAATTAAAGAGCTTATTTTAATTGAGTAAACGGTAAGGGCAAATTCGAGTAGCAGAGCTTATTGTTACTTAGGGTTTTTAGTTTCATATGATGAGTGGATTTTATATTGCAATTAGTTAAATGAGTGGGAGCGAGGGTGGAAACTAAACTAGGACTGGAAAGTTATTTATTATTATTTGTTATTTTCTTATTTGTTTCGTTATTTGATTTTAATTGTTTTCTTTAGTTATTTAGTTTTCTTAGATTAATTAATATTCTTCACCCCCGTTTTCTCAGTTTATTAAAATACAAGAAAATCACAAATTAATCCACACTCCTTGTGGGATCGACCCTTGCTTGCCACTGCTACTAGTTAGTAGAGGAAAGTCGAGAAACTTTATAAATATTATTTTTGACGCTTCAACGACGAGCGGTCAAATTTTGGCGCCGTTGCCGGGGAGTGTCGCATTTAAATTGTGATTTGACGTATTTTCATATTTTTAATTTTAGTTTTTAAATTTCGTTTAATTAAAAAATATTATTTTCGAAATTAATTGAAGTATTTATTTTCGAAATTAATTAAAAAAAATCAAAAATTAAAAAAAATATTATTTTGGAATGGCAGCGTACTCTCATCAATTTTATGCTTATGATGCTAGGTACGGAATGGAGAGACAACCTTTTGGGCATGACGGATCGCGCTTTAATCATCAATATCCACAATACTATCCCGAGCCATTGGTTGAAAGAAATTCCGGACCATCGCTAGAGGATTTGGTGAAAGCAATGAAGGCTAAGCAGGCTATGGAAAGGATCCCTCCGGTTCGACCATGCAGATTGTGTCATACATTTGATCATGTCACCGATGACTGCCCAGCGCTACGAGCTAGGATTGAAGCGAACTTCTATGGGACTCGAAACCGGCAAAGAGATTATGATCCTTATCCTTACGAGCCAAGATGGGGGGACCCTCCAAATTTTCAAAGGGGACAAGACTTTTTCGAATCAATATGATAACCGCCCACAAACACAAACAGTGTCCCCAGAGCTCATAGAGATGGTAAAAGACATAGAGATGAACATCTTGAAGGGGACCCTCTCCTATTATGAATTTTGACATCAAATTATTGCAGCAAAAGAATCCATAAGATCAAATGGATCTTAGTTTAAGTTTTATCGAAAAGGTGACGATCACTATAAACTATGATCTTAGAGCCAACAATATATGAGCAAAATTTGTCAGGAGATAAAACTACAAAAGAAGTTATTTATGCTGGTGGTACAGTTCTTTTGAGCCTCATTCAACATAAGACTCGAATAATAAATGACACAAAGAAGATTGTCTACATGTTGACCCAAAACGGCCTCCATTGTATCATTTGATATGTCATACATAACTTCAAGATGTAAGGATAAATTTGGGACAATGACCATCGGGGCGTAGTAAGCTTTTATTTTAGTAAATTTAAAGTGCTCGAACATAATTCATCAAACTCAGAAGGGATATCAAGACTAAAAAAATGACACAATAGGCGATTAATTTTTGAAAAATATTTGATGAAACATCGATAAAAAACCACATCTCCCAAGAAACTTCTAAGGCCCTTAACATTTGTGGGGGAGTCAAACTTTCAATAGTATCAAATTTTGCCTTTTCGAATTCTAGACCCATACTTGAAACCACATGACTAAGCAAAATACCACTTTTCACCATGAAATGACTCTTTTCCCAACTAAGTTTAAAATTACTAGCAATGCAATACTCAAGAACCTTTGCTAGATAATTTAAACAATAAATGAATGATGAGCCAAATATCGAGGAGTCATCCATGAAGACCTCAAGGAAGTCGTCGATTATGTCCATGAAAATGAATATCATGCAACGCTGGAAAGTTTTTGGTGCATTGCAAAGGCCAAAAGGCATCCTTTGAAAGGCAAATATTTCGAATGTGCATGTGAAAATTGTTTTCTTTTGATCCTCTAGAGCAATGGCCACTTGATAATATCTAGAAAGGCCATTGGGGAAGTAATAGTATTGGTGGCCAGCTAACTTTTCGAGCAATTGATTGATGAACGGGAGTGGGAAGTGGTATTTCCTTGTGGTGACATTGGGCTTCCTATAATTTATATACATGCACCAAACAGTGGTCAATCGTGTGGGCATGATCTCACCCTTGTCATCGATGAAAGCAATGCCACTCTTCTTCGGAACCACATGAATGGTGCTCACCTACTCACTATTGGGCATGGAAAAGATGGTTCCTTATAAATCAACTTAAAAATATCCATCTTCACAACATTCGTTAAATTAGGATTCAAATGTATTTGACCATCTCTATCTGGCTTCAATCCTTCCTCTAAGATAATACGATGCATACACGTGGCAAGGATAATTTCCTTGTTGTCTCCCAAACTCCAACCAATGGCTCCTTGGTATCTCTTAAGCACACCAACCAATACTTTCTCTTCTTCATTTGTCAACTTGGTAAAGATGACAATGGGTCTCTTTTTGCCCTCTTCAAGATATACGTATTTAAGATGACTTGGTAGAGGTATAAGAACAGTTTTGGGTTCAATCTCAGGTTTCTCACCCTTTTAATCACAAAGATCAATCACCCCTCCAAATTAGGCACTAGTCATTCGTCATCCTCGATGATAAAAGAAACATCATTACTAGCAAGAAACTTGTGGATGATCACTAAGGGGGCGATGTGATTAATAAAGAAATATTCGACATTCATGGAAGAAGAGGGGGCCAATTGGAATTCGTGGATGGAAAAGGTGACCATTTAATCCAAAATGGACAAGTTCAAGTTGTCGTTCTTGGCACCAATCAATGTGTTGGTGGTGGACATAAACGGATGGCCCAAACGAATGGTGTGCTTCCAGATACCATCTCACACTTCTCCCACATCCAAGACAAGTCAATGAGTATAATGAGGCTACTGACTTGCACTAGGACATCCTCAACAATCCCCTTAAAATATTTAATGGAGCAATCTGCTAATTGGAGGTGCATGTTTGTGGCCTTGAGGTCACCTAGATAAAATTGTTCAAAGATAGAAAAAGGCATTAGATTAATCCCCGCCCCAAGGTCGAGCATACCCCGAGATTCTTTTCCATTCCCCAAGGTGATTTTTATATAAGAACTCATGGGGTCACTCTTCATAGGAGGAAGGGGGTTTCAAGATGACGCTCGCCGCATTTGAAAAAAAAATATTTTCATTATCCTCAAAATGTCTTTTTTAGAAGTGAGATCTTTGGAAATCTTACATATGCGGAAATGTTTCTTATGATATCAAGTAGAATTAAACTGACATTCACTTTAGAGAGCATATTGTAAAAGTCAATAAATTGCTTATCTTCCCTTTCGGGGTGAAGGCAGCTCAGAAATAGAATAAGAGAACATATGGATTGAATACTTTGTAAAGAGAAACAGGTGGTTTGGCTTCCTTATCAACATTTTCTAGCTGCATGGAGGTAGGCATGGAAGTTACACTCTTGTCTCAAATAAGAGGTGGTGTGGAATCTTCTTTGGGCAATGAAATGTTCATGTTTATGACTCGCACACTCCTAAGACAGTGATGGATTGGACTTATGAAAGTTTACTATACAACTTTCCTGGCTAGTTCTTCCCCACTTGGGTAGCTAGTTAGCCAATTGTGGTTTCAAGTCTATCCATTCACTTTTCGGGGCATTGCATGAATTGATTGAAAGTTCGCAAGGTTTCCTCAAGAGGAGGCAAAGTAGAAGCCTGAACTGATGGGATCATGTTTCGCCCTAAGAATTACGCCAAGAAAACCTGCTCCTTCCCTAGGAATATCACAACCTGCTTCAACAAAAAACACGTTAGAAAGGACCACCGGGGGTTTTCCGGTGGAAACCTCTCCGATGCTTAAGTCACTTAAGCATTTTAGATCGGAATAAGCAAAATCAAGAGAAGGATGCTTAGGATGTCATACCTCTCTCAGCCTTGGGGCTGAGATATTTATAGTTTCTATTCAGTGGGGACCTTCCGGGATCTCGAAAATAGAAAACCCGCGAATCTTGGGCTGTTACACAAGTCGACCCGACTTGGAAGCTTCCTCCCATAAAACAGATCAACTCTGTCGTTAACCTCTCCCATTTCCTGAACTGACCTCTTAAACCTTATCCAAGGATCCAAATGAGGTCAGGACAGTCGTTATCAGGCTTATACAATTGGTGCTCCTCTACTCATAATAATAAATATGCGAGAAATAAACATATATGAGAATATTAAGCACATAAAAAGCATAGGAGTTAATCCATTAATTATAGTACAATTTCTCGCCTATCGAATTCCCCCAAACTTAAACATTGATTGTCCTCAAGCAACATATAGAATTAAAGCATAGGGCAAACATAATATTAGTAAATCACTCAAATTGACCAAATGAACTCATCCGGGCTCTAGACACCATTATGTTTCTAGAAAATCGTAAGTGTGTCATGTGTTGACCTAAGTAACCCCAGCAGTTTGGCAACCCCTTTTCATATACGTCACGTCAATGTACTATGGTGCCCTCTCGCTACTCAATGGTTCGAATCTATCCATTGTTGGTCACGATCAAATATCTCGTCCTCTCCCATTTATTTGTTTATTTTTATTTTTTCAATTGAGGCCCGCAGCTCCGCACTACCGTTCTTGACTTGATAATGATTCGGCGCTGGATAGGAGGATCGTCTTGATCTCGTATTTGATTTGTTAAGTTCACCTCCGCCGTGTTTGAGATTTTGGTTGGATTGCGCCACTTGAGTGAGTGTATATATTTTTTTGAGCTACTAGCATCTTCATTGGATTTTCACCCTTGGTATTTATAAGCGAATTGCACTTGGTACACGGATAGGCAGCTGTTTCAGCACCTCGATTCTTTTTGATTTTTTTTTCAATTTTTGACTTACTCCATGCCGGTATACTCCAACCGGACTTTATTTGACTTCTGTTTTGACTAACGAGATATTTTCACACAACCGCTAGCTTCAAGGCCCCACACAACTCATATTGAGTACAACAACCACAAATACACATCAATAACGCAATAATCTAGAGTTGACGCCCCACATATGAATCACAAAAGCACTAACATGCGTACCATTGATTCCTAAATCAAATGATGACTAAAGAATTTAACCGAAACATAATTCATCAAAGCAATTCAAGCAAGTACTTTTAACCTTTTAATTAAATTCCCGGAATTTAATCGCAAAAATTTCAAAAATTTATAAATCATTAATTCCCACTCCCCAAACTTATACTTTAGCTTGTCCTCAAGAAAGCACAACACAAGAACAAACAAATCATAATAAATTATAAGGGAAGAGTAAGGAAAAAGAAATCACCCGGGTAACTGTCTAGGGGGGTCTCGGTTCCACGACGATCTTTCTTCATAAGATATGCCCAATCATCCAAATCCATCAACCAAGCTTTGTATCCCTTCAACTACAAAATAAAAATAGAAATAGAAATAATGTAAAAAATTGGGTTGCCTCCCAACAAGCGCCTTTTCTTAACGTCGTCAGCTCGACATGTTACCCCTCAATTCCATGGGGGTTTAGGTGGAGGTCTCAAAGTACGCGGAGTCCCCATGACTTCATCCTCCATAATTTGTATCCGTTTCGACGTTGGATGCTTGACCGGATCCTTACGACTTTGTGGTGGCTTCTCGTAGAATTTTGCTAAGATGGTCTCGTATATCACCACATACGGAAAATCATCGGTCGCCTCCTTCTCACAAACATCTTCACGCACGTAAGTCTCTTCTTCATCCTTCATCACTTGACACACGGTTCATGATGGCAATGGCTTTGGCTCGGCTCCGACCTTGATAGGAGAAACGGTGGAATAAGGAACATCATTTGTAAGCTCAGGAAGACTATGATCAACACATGTCCGCCTCGTTTCTTCTTCCTCCATCTCGTATTCATCCTCCAATTCAAATGTCGAGTTTTCCACATCTTGCAGCATGATGGCACTCACATTCTCCACGCGTTCCTCGGTTTCAAAAGACAATCATTTATCCAGTTGGCTTATGTGATCAGCCATTTGACTCAATTGAGCTTCGATCCTCTTGGTGTTCGTCATCATGGCCTCCATCATCTCTACGAGGGCTGGGGACGGTTCTTGTGCTTGGGGATGGTCATCATATTGTCTCGGAGAATTTTGTCCCCTTTGAAATTTTGGAGGGTCCCCCCATCTTGGCTCGTAAGAATCGTAGTTCCCCTCTTGCCATCTTCCAGGTCTCACTCCATAGGTGTTCGTTTCAAGATTGGCTCGTAACATTGGGCAATCATCGGTGACATGATCAAATGTATAACAAAAGAAACATGGTTAAACCGTAGCCCTCTTAGTGATAGTGGATTTCAACTCATTCAACTGAGCTTGCAACGAACCAGTGTCAACCTCATTTACCGACCTCAATGAATTATCACGTGGCCGAATTGCTGAGAATTAGCCACCATGTTCGAGATCAACTCCCTTGCCGCCGTCGGTGTCCTATCCATGAGTGAGCCTCCGCTTGCCGCATCCATCATGTTTCTATCAGTGAGACAGAGACCTTCACAAAAGTATTGTATGAATAACTCCTCGCCCATTTGAAGCTGAGGGCAACTAGCGACGAGTCTCTTGAAACGCTCCCAATACTCATGCAATGTTTCCCCGGGTAACTGGCTCACTGCACAAATGTCTTTACGCAAGCTCGCCACTCGTGAAGCGGGAAAATATCTTTGCAAATATACCCTCTCTAAAGCCATTCACATGGTGATGGATCCAGAAGGTAAGTAATAAAGCCAATCTTTAGCAAGACCCTTCAATGAAAATGAAAACGCCCGTAGTTTAATTTGTTCGTCAGTCACTCCAGCGGGCTTCATGCTCGTGCATATCACATGAAATTCCTTCAAGTGCTTGTGCGGGTCCTCGCCATCCAATCCATGGAACACCGGCAAATGATAGATTAATCCGGATCTCAATTCGAATTTAGCATCCTTTGGAAACGTGATGCAAAGTTGTTGTTGCGGGAGATCCGGATTTGCTAGCTCCTTTAAGGTGCGTTCTCTACCTCCTGCCATAGTCACAAGATCTAAAAGAAAGTTAATGGAAATAATAAAAATTAAAACTAAAATTAAAAATATTAAAATACGTTAAATCACAATTTAAACGCGTCACTCCCCGGCAACGGCGCCAAAATTTGACCACTCGTCGTCAAGCGTCAAATCAAAAAAAAAATTCTCAACTTTTCTCAACCAACTAGTAGTAGCGATAAGTAAGGGTCGATCCCACAAGGAGTGTGGTTTAGATTGTGATAGTTCGTATTTTATTAAATTAAAAATAAATGGGGTAGAAATTGTGAACTAATCTAAGAGAACAAAATAAATAAGCAATAAAATAATTAACGAGAAATTCAATAATAATAAGCCCTAGTTCTAGTTCAGTTTCCACTCTCGTTCCACTCATCTAACCAACCACAATATCATAATCCATTCATCATATGCGACTAAAAACCCTAAGTAGCAATAAGCTCTGTTACTCGAATTTGACCTTACCGTTTACTCAATTAAAATAAGCTCTTTAATTGATTCTAATTATTGAATAACCTAGAATAAACTCTATAGATTCAGCCCAACAATAGCATTAATAATCATGCAAATAGATTAATCTAAGCAATAAACACATAAGCTCGGTTTATTCAACCTATGTTGTGTTGTCCCTAACGATGCGTAATCGTTAGTTGCTTCAGAGAAATAGTAATTACGACAATTACACGGGAAGGAATACTATTTCTAGCAATAGATAACCAATCCCTAATCTAGGTGATCAAGCTAATTAAGAATTAAGCAATCATAAAATGAAATTAGAACAACACAAGCAACCGCATATGAAGAACGAAAGACAATATTGCATTAATTAATTAAAACATAATTTCACGAGAGTTTCAACATCCCTAGAACTAGATAAAACAATCACTCACTAATGGAGTTCATAGAATAACAGGAAAATAAAGAAATAAAACATAGTTCTAAGATAGCAAAGAGATAAGAAAGCTTAGATCTTGGATTTTTGGTCTTGGATCTTCAAGCTCTTGTTTATTGGGTAATTTGGGATCCTCTCTTCAAGCCTTGGAACCCTAGGATTGTTTTATATCCATTTTGGACGGATTTAGGATGAGTTTATATAGGATTCCTATTTCTTGCCGCACAAGATTCTTCCAAAAATAGCCCAGCCGCGTCGGCGTCGATTGGGCGTCGACCGACGCATGCCAGCCCTCGGCGTCGACGTGCATCACCCGCTCGCGTCGTCCCGCGTGTGCGTCAACCGACGCACCTCCAATCGTCGCAACAGAGAGTTCCCGTCGACATGGCGTCAACCGACGGACCTTGAATCGACGCTACTGCAACTTCTCGTCGACTGAGCGTTGACCGACTCGCGCATGATCGACGCGACAGAGATGAACTGCCACCCATCGCGTCGACCGTCGCGGACCATCCTCGGCATCGACGCGAGTCATCGACGCATCCTCCCTATTTTCCTATTTTCTTTCACCGATTCATTTATCCTCGTCTCTCAACTTCCTTGTGGAACATCATTCCCTTAATATAGCACCAAATACTGCAAAATAGAGAAGAAATATACAATTGGTGCTCCTCTACTCGTAATAATAAATATGCGAGAAATAAACATATATGAGAATATTAAGCACATAAAAGCATAGGAGTTAATCCCTTAATTATAGTACAATTTCTCGCCTATCACTTATAGGCTTGCACTCCGCCTTGCCTTACCTCCTGCCAAGGTTACCAGTTCAGGTCATCCCAACCAGGCCCCCCCCCCCCCCCCCCCCCCCCCCCCAGTTAGAAAGGGCTAACCCACACCTTTAAGCAGGAATGGCCGTTAGTGGGCACCCACCACTTTTCACGGTTAGAGAGGCCCTCTTTAATACATTAAGAAAAGATGTTCACAGGGGCCAGAACGACTCGGTCATAGGAATTTAGACCACCTACGTGCTGGTAAACGAAAACCATTTTCTAATACTGAATCGGTCAGAATTCCCCTTAAGTGACGTAGCAGAAAAAGAAACACAACTCATACCCAAACCTGTGCCCCGAACCGATCTAACAGATGAACCGGAATGGGACATACCCTGGACTGAACTTGAGGCTTAAACCTGAGCCTTGACCAAAAGCATACCTGAGGGCATTCCCATAATAGAACCTGGAATGCCTTCAGATTCTGGATCCAAACATTTTCTTACTAACCCAGTAACTATAGTGCCAACATCGCCTCATGCCGACCTGGCCTGAACTCCTGCGAGCTACCAGGATAGCCGCGCAAAATCGTTGGGTGCTCCCTAACCAGAGCAACCTTAAAGAGTTCATAGAAGCTCTTAATATTTCTGAGACCATCACAGGAGCCTAACCTAACATCCTCCAAACTAACCCATCAACCCCCCCCCCCGAATGGTTCACTACTACAGAACAGGGTTTTAAAGGCGTTTTTTAGGCATTTTTAACGGCGGTTTTCGAACCGCCATTATATCGACCGCCGTAAATTTTTACGGCGGTTGTTCTAAAACCTCCATAGAAAGTGGGGCTCTTAAACTGCCGTAAAAAGTCTACGGCGGTTCTTGAAAAATACATTCTAGAAAGTCTGTTTTCCAGAACAGACAATTTACAACGGTTCTTGAAAATACCTTCTAGAAAGTAGTAAAAGAAATGAAAATACAAATTAAATACAAATACAATTATAAAAAAATTCTAATACTCTCAGTAAAAATAAACCATATTTTCTATTAAAACGAATACGTGTCAATAGGATACATATTCATAAAATATTTATGTCATTTCGAGTCAATTGAAAAACACGACATTAATTAGTTGTGCAAGGAGTCTGATGTGAACTCTGCGAAATCTGACATGATCTTGACTCCCAACATATCGTTTTTCTTCCAAAATTTATCGACCAAACGAAACTTAGACCTTGAGTTGAGACTTTGGACCGGGTGTGAAGGGTATCGTTCAAGACTTGTAAACCCCTTTCCGAAAATAAACGTCAATGAAATTCAAGCCGATGGCCTTATTCTTCACCCTGATCTCCCCATCCTTGGGCTCCACGTCCTCCAATTTCAGGACCTATAATGAATTGCATCCATGAGCAAGTAATAAACTAGGAACTTTGTGAGAGCAATAAAAAAATGGATCGTTTCGATGAATTTGAAGAAATGTAAATAATAACGATCAATTCAACTGTAACGTCCGATCCATAAGTTATAATTTGGGCAATTTTTTCCATTTGTGCATTATTTGTCCCCTGCACGAGTGTTTCAATATTTCATTTATCCCTAAAATACCTTTGACTAATAGAAAATAGCCATATCTAGATGTTACCGGACCAAAATTGGGGGGAAAAAAGTCAAAGAGATCGAAACTGCCACATCAATAAGTTATATAGGACTATTATCAACCCTTCAGAGTTATAAGATTGAAATTGCAATTAAGCCCAAAATTAATCCCAGGACACAAGTTTTATGGTAAAAATGATTATCAGCAAAAGTCAAGTCAAACCATTTACTCCAAATAAAATCAAGAATCACAAACAAAAAAACCCATTTGCTACTATCACACACAAGATTCAGAAACTACTCCACTAACTTATGTAATCCCCAAAAATAAAATAAAATAAAAATAACAAATTTACCTAAATATATAAATAAGAGGTGATACCTCAGAGCCACCGAGTTCATGGATTCTTATAGCTTTAACCATGTTTGATGCTGCTACTGCGGATGAAGAGATGGGCCTTGTTGCTGCTCTATTTTAAACTCCATTTGCAAAATGAATGTTCTTGGTAAGACCCCTTTGGAGCTGACTGAGTGAGGATTTTTGTAGAAAACGGTGATGATGAACCAGAATAGAGACATAACAACAAATATATTATTTAAAAGAAAAAGATAAAAAAACAAATAGAAGAAGGAAACATAACAACAGCATAGAGACATGGCTTAGCCTTCAAATGTTATTCCAATCCACTACTACACTGTCACAAATTATACAAAGAATCAAACCTCGATCTTTAGCCCCTGGCGTGAGAAATATACAAAGCAGTGCTGCAGTTTTACACTGTCAAATGATGAATAAGAGCTATTAAATGATCATTTTTAATTTTGGTTTGAAAAGTTCTAGTTATACATGGATTTATGCAAGTATAAGTTCCAACCAGATGGCAGACAAAAAAAATATTATTAGTAGAACTAGAACAGTTTCTCACCTGGAAACTTCCCACCGTATATGCTTTCTCCATAGTTACCTGCAACATTGAAGATAATTTCAACTTAACCATTCCAAAGAAAATACTAGTACTATTATTATATTAAATTGTCACAACATACCGTTTTGCCGAAGCAAGTCCCCTGTCTGAAAATAGTTACAGACTGTCAGTCATTATTTATAAAGAAATAAAAAAAGATAATACATTTGATGATGTTTATGGCAACATTTTATGAAACATGAGATTGGAACAACTCAGTAAGTACAACCTTAAAACTATATCACAAGACATGCAGTCGTGATCATCAGCCCTGTCACAAGATAAACAAGGATATCTGACTAGAATAAAAATACCATTTTGCATTTATTCAACCAATGAAATGGCCAGGGTAAAATTGTTCGTATTGAGCTCATATTTTTTTAGCATTTAATTGACAAAAAATGAAAAAGTAAATCACATACCTCAGCCACGTGTCCTTTGATAATGCGATTAAAAAAGGTTCCTTTATAGTGAAGTGGCTTCCCAGTTTTAAGGCTGCACCTTTTTCTCCTGAGGATTGGACGGTTCAAACATGAGATGAAGAACAAATATATAACAATATAAAGGGAAATGGACTGGACAAGATGGAATAATAAAGTTCCGGTTTTTAAAGAAACTCATTAGCATATTCCATAACAAGGCCAAAGAGCGCTGCTATTTGTAGAAGCCTCAGCCTTGACTCATCAATTTGTTGGAGTAAAATATATATAAACTGGGAAAGCAAACAAGTTACCAGTACAAAGCGCACGAAAGTTTTCAGCAGTTTTGGGAGCAACGTCAGTGAATAGCTGCATTCCAAATAACGTTAGCATAGGATCATATATAGCTGCAGATTTAGAAAAAGTTGGAGCAGCAAGAAAACAGCAATAACTACAAAATATTCAAAATGAAAATCAATTATTAAAAAAAAAACTAAGAGTAGGAAAAAAATAAATAAAATAAAAACATAAAAAAAATATTCAATCACAACCGAAGTATTTTAGTAAGTGAAAAATATACGCTCAGTCATACAAAAAAAAAAGTCAAAACGAGATTAATACGCATTGAATATTATCGAAGTATCGGCAGTAAGGTAAGAACTAATACTTGGATTATTAATGTTACAGTAACACAATTATTCAGTAAAGCCAGTTGTACCTTGTCTACGTGATCAAAAACGATTACATCATCATACAGACCAAGATGAATGTCAGCCAGATTCCTATCATCTTTCGGTGCGTTCGAGAACGGCAGCTTTTTTTTCTCCACATACCAGACCGTATCATACGAGAAAAAGCCAACCCATCCACCTGTTCGAAAAATGAATTAAATTTGCTTTGATTTTGTACGAACAAGATTAATATTTATCATTACCGAAATCTCACCACATAATGCTTCCGGAAGGTCTTGAATTAATTGTGGTCTCCAACCTTCCGAAATGCTTCTCGGAATAGTCATCGGATCGTCTACTATTTTCTCGACCATTGTTCCTAAATCATGATCCAGAATTGTAACCTTATTCTCTTTTGCTACAACCTCCATTGTCGGTTGGGCCCCAACGATACTGTATCGACCCTAAACCAGAATTGCAATTTTAGTCATTATTTATACATCTAAAAGACTGTATATGGATGCTTTTAGGATAAAATTAAAAAAAAAATTGCTACTTACAACATTTGATGCACGATAACCAGGCTCAACGGTCTCGAAGAGGAAGCTTGGAGCCTCTCTATCGTCTTCTTTAACTAAGCATCGGTAAGCTAGAACAGGCGTCAAATGATCAGAGAATATGCATTTGAACAGGGGAATTAAACTTCCGTTTTGGGATGCTTCACTAAATCTTTTCTCATCTACCACTGAAATTGATGAAAAAAATTTAATTAATTAAGGAAAAACAGAAATTTAGAGCAAAGATCATCTTCCTCGGGGGGAACACTGCCGTTTAACTTCCAACAGGAAATAAACTCCTAAATAAATAAACTGCAGATTACAATTAAAATAAAGTGCCGGTAAATTGAATTTATCTCAATTTTCTTCTAGCACTGTAATGTCCAGAATTAAGAAATACTACTAATAATAATTAATTAATTAAAAAAAGTAATACTTTAATTTCACAGTAGTATATTGATTAAATCATCACGGTTAACTTAATGTAGTAGACCTGGAAAAGTGAAAGTGGCATAGTATTTAGAGTAAGAGATGATATGCAGACCTAGAGATGGAGATTTGGAAGCACGGCATTGGAATGCGCCAAGCCGGAAATCCACGGAGGAGCTCTAGTTTCTCCTGTAGATGGCGGCGGCCGGCGGCGGAGATACGCAATTGGATGTTGGGATCGATTGGAGCTATGTTCTGACCGTCCAATCTGATTTTTCAGCGCCGAATTAAACTCGACTTCTGCTTCGATTTCGTGAGTAAACTCTTTGAATGGCGCTGAGGCAGTGATGTTTATTGAGAAAAAACGAAGAGAGTAAGAAAACAGATATGAAATTGTGGTTCGTATGAATCGGGGAAATTAATTATGATTTATTTTATATTTTTATTTATTAAATGATTATCTATAATTTAATTATTTATAAAAATCAAAATAACAATATAAAAAGAGAAAGTGAGTTAGAGGATGCTGATCGTCGGATGAGATACGGAACGGTTGATATAATTTGCTTGAGTAAGACCAGGATCGACGACATGGCAGATTGAGTTTTTAAGGCGGTTCTAAAATAACCGCCATAAAATGTGTGATTTTTAAGGCTGTTTTCCTATAAGCGCCGTAGAATGTTTAAGTCTTTACGGCGGTTAATTGTGAACCGACGTTAAAATAAACTTGCCTCCGGTTTTTACATCGGTTCACATATAATCGCCGTAGAATAGGTGAAGTTTTACGGCGGTTGTTAAAACACCGCCGTGAAATGTGTCACTTTTACGACGGTTCATAGTGAACCGCCGTTAATATCAGTTGATATCCAATTTTAAAGTCAGTTTTGAAGAAACCGACGTAAAATGACCTGTTTAACGGCGGTTTTAGCCACAATCGCCGTCAAAAGTATTTTTAAGGCAGTTTTTAGTGAACCGCCTTTAATTAA
The DNA here is from genome assembly GCA_014905375.1 of Phtheirospermum japonicum. Lineage (NCBI taxonomy): Eukaryota > Viridiplantae > Streptophyta > Magnoliopsida > Lamiales > Orobanchaceae > Phtheirospermum > Phtheirospermum japonicum. The sequence goes on from BMAC01000161.1 coordinate 170,346, forward strand.
CAGCCTAAGAAAGCTGTTTCTGTAGTAGTGGTTGGGTATGAGAAGAACTACTTTCCTGTCTCAATCGTGGCGGTTGGGATTCACACGTCTTTTCGGATATCCCGCACTGACATGCATTAATTGCACAATTCCCGCAAAATTCTCTCCCTGTGTGTCACACCTTTTGGGGAAGGGAAGCGGCGTTTCACCTTCCACTTCAGCAATTACAAGCCACAACGTGTCCCTTCGCGTACCATGCCCTGACACATCTTAAATGCTCAAATCCCGCCAGGTCTCCTTTTTCCTAAAAATTTTTCTTCGAAGTATATCATCTTCCCTTCTTTAGCCATTCATTAACATTCTATCCTTCTGCACCTGTGTATTTTCTCCAGAACACTTTGCTCCGTTATTTTTTCTGGTCAAGACTTTCTTTCCCCCAAACCAGGTACTTTCTCACCTTCCTGTAAATTTCAATTATGTCAGCTTCCATCTTTTTTTCGCTCTCGTCCTCTGGGAATTCATCATGTTCCGTTAATTTATCTTCCTCTGCGATGGCACCGGCGGCCGCTTAGGATGAGCGGCGCCAAATCCTCCCTGGTCACGATCATGACAACATAATTTCTATTGTCAATAATCAAACCCTCCAGGATTTACACTCCAAATTTCCTATTTCTGACGATTTCTCTTTCACTAACCCAGCCTTCGATGAGAGAGCATCTCAACCTCCCTCAAATAATCTAACCTTCTTTGTTGACCAGTTTCAGGTGGGGAAAAGCTTGCCCTCCCATCCCTTCATCCTGGCGGTGTCTCGGATGTACCGGATTTTGATATACCAGTTCGTACCTAATGCCTTTAGGGTTATGGTAGGGTTCCATCTAGCGGACCAATTTTCCGGGCTTATCCCTACGGCCCAAATGTTATATTCTTTGTTTCAATCCAAGAGTTCTTCTTCTGGCTTTTTCTATTTATCTGCCCTAACTGATGTTCGGTTTTTGATCGTGATCCCTTCCTCCAACAAAGCCTGGAGGAAAAATGTTCTTTTTTGTTCAGTGTTCAGGCAACTGGGACTTTTCCCCTAATTCTATTAATGCTTTACCACATCAGGACCATTTGTCCAAAGGAGACCGACCTCCTTATTTAGCCTTGAGTTTCTTTAATGCTCAGAAGGAGAATGGTCCTCTCCCTCTCGAGATCGGTATAATCCAGAGCTAACCAGCTCTCCTTAATCCATATTTGAGTATTTCTTAAGTGTTTTCTTTTATTCGAGCTTTCACCTTTACTTTTATTTATCCCTTTGATTAATTTCTTTTTCAGTCGAGATGATGAGAGGGAGGATGGCCGCGAGGAAGAAAAGGGCCGCTGCTGGTGGTCAAAATAGCCCTCTTGACAAACCTACCAGAGCTTCCTCGTCTCCTGACCCGGAAGCAGCCACGATCCCCGAGACGGTAGGACACTACTACAGAAATCACTTTTTAAGGCGGGTTTTTTTTTTATTTTAAGGCGGTTTTAAAACCGCCTTAGTATCTACCGCCGTAAAATATTTACGGCGGTTTTCAAAACCGCCTTAAAAAGTAAGGATTTACGGCGGTTCTTAGGCTGTTATAACGGCGGTTTACAAACCGCCTTAGTATATACAGTTTCAACGGCGGTTTTGTAGAACCGACGTCGAAATATCAAATTAAGGCGGTTTCTAAAATCGCCGTAGAACAATACCTATTTACGGCGGTTTATGAAAATACCTTCTAGAAAGTCTGTTTTCGAAACGGATATTTTACCACGGTTCTTTAAAAGTACCTTCTAGAAAGTAGTACAAAAACTAAAAAAAAAAAAAGAATTGAAAGCAGGTATAGCATTAATTGTTGCAGAGAGAAACAACAATATTTCAATAAGAAACATCAAACCAAAACTCGTATCCAAATCCTCAGTTCACCTCTTAGATTCGATCATAAGCAAAACAAATATCTAATGTTACCACAACAAAGATCTGCAAATGTTGTGAATTTTATGAGTTTCGTGATGTCCATGTCCATTCTTGGGTATGGCAAATAATCTCCTTTTTATATTAAAAAATAATCTTGAATGTGCATCAAATCCAAGCATTTTATTGCAAATTCTCAGCCGCAAATAGCTGTCTAAAGCGAACCACCTCTGAGAGCAAGGACCAAGTGAAGAACCAAACCACCCTCAATGTTGTAGTCTTTGGCCGTCTTGTCGTCTCCGAACTGCTTGCCGGCATAAATGAGCCTAAAAATAGAAACGTCCAAGTGTCGTTAAAATAACAGACTCACCATAATATTTGTTTAATTTTGCTATGTAAGTGTCATTTTGGGATTTCTAGATACAATGTGATCCTCTTTTTCCTAATTTGCTCTTCATCCCGTGAAAAATATTAATTAAGGGCATTTTAGGAATTTCATAGCGTTTAAAAGCCCCCGAAACGGCACTTATTACACACAGGGTTATCCAATAATGTAACAACGATAA
>BMAC01000161.1:182243-216959 GCA_014905375.1 Phtheirospermum japonicum
TAAATTAAATGCAAACAATGACTGTAAAAACCATTCCTTATCATCATATCATCAGAATAAGTATACAAAGAAATGTCCTTCCAGTATACAAAACTAACAATCTCCCACTTATACTTGAAGCATGTCTTTCAAGCATAAAAACTAACTGGAAAACTCTCCAATCTTAACTATTTACTTAAAATGCGCCACCAGGTCTGCATCTTACTCCTATTTTCTCCACGTGACCATGGAAGATCTTAGTTGGAAGGCTTTTCGTGAATGGATCAGCCAAATTGTCCTCCGATGCAATCTTGACCACCGCCACATCTCCCCACTTAACGATTTCTCGTATAAGGTGGTACTTTCTCTCTATGTGTTTACTTGCCTTATGGGCTCTGGGTTCCTTCGAATCTGCCACTGCACCAGAATTATCACAGTATATCATGATAGTCTTTGGCAAGTCAGGAACCACGCTCAAATCCAACAGGAAACTGCGGAGCCAGACCGCCTCTTTAGTTGCCTCAGAGGCGGCCACGTACTCGGCCTCCATGGTGGAATCTGCAATGCATTTCTGCTTTATGCTCCTCCATGCAACAGCTCCGCCTCCTAGTGTAAACACATAGCCCGAGGTAAACTTACTCTGATCTTTATCAGATTGAAAATTTGAGTCCGTATAACCCAAAGGTACTAGACTATCAGAGCGGTATACCAACATGTAATCTCAAGTCCGTTTAAGGTACTTGAGAATGCCTTTGACTGCAGTCCAGTGACCTTGTCCAGGGTTAGATTGATATCTGCTTACCATGACAACTACATAGCATATATCGGGCCTAGTGCATAGCATAGCATACATTAAGCTCCCCACTGCCGAAGCATATGTAACCTTCTTCATGTCATCTATCTCAGACTGTGTTTGGGGACACATTTCCTTGGATAGATAAATTCCATGCCTGAAAGGTATAAAACCTTTCTTGGAATTTTCCATGCTAAACCTAGCTAGCACTGTATCGATATAGGTCTCCTGAGACAGACACAACATCCTCCTTTGGCGATCACGAATGATCTTGATGCCAAGGACGTGTCCAGCTTCTCCCAGATCCTTCATATCGAACTGTTTGGACAACCACAACTTTATGTCTGACAACACCTTTTTATTGTTTCGAATAAGCAGGATGTCATCTACATAAAGTACGAGTAATACTACCATGTTTCCATTACATTTCTTGTACACACAGCTCTCATCCGGACTTTGCACGAATCCATATGACTGGATGACCTCGTCAAACCGGATGTTCCAAGACCTCGATGCCTGCTTAAGTCCATAATGGATCTTTTAAGCTTGCACACTAAGTGCTCTTGGCCTTTAGCAATGAAACCCTTTGGTTGCTTCATGTGGATATTTTCCTCAAGACTTCAATTTAGGAAAGATGTCTTGACATCCATTTGCCAGATCTCATAATCCATATGAGCAGCAATAGACAAGAGAATCCGGATTGACTTATGCATGGCTACTGGTGAAAATGTTTCCTCATAATCGTTACCTTCTTTCTGAGTATACCCTTTCGCCACCAATCTAGCTTTGAAGGTTTCAACCTTTCCGTCAGGTCCTCTCTTGCGTTTATAGACCCACTTAGAACCAATGGGTTTTATCCCATCTCGTGGTTCTACAAGCTCCCAGACTTGATTGTGATACATAGATCCAATCTCAGATTCAATTGCAATCTTCCAAGAGACTGCATCTTTGTCTCGCACTGCCTTATCAGTCCTGGGACCCAATTCATCTAGTCCCTATGGGAGATCCGAAGCCTCTCCCAGATAATTGAATCTATCAGTTTGGCGAACCACCCTCCCACTGCGACGAGGCAGCTCCTGTACTTCCTTGACACCTGGTGCAGAAACTGGTAGTACCTCTTCTTATACGACGATTTGGCTCCTTGGCTTGTGGTTTATGAAATAGTCTTCTTCTAAGAATCGAGCATTGGTGCTTACAGTGATCTTCTGATCCTTAGGACTATAAAATAAACCTCCTTTCGCTCCTCCAGGATATCCAACAAACAGCCTTACATCAGTACGTGGAGCCAGCTTATCAGCTTCCTTGTCCAACACGTGTGCTGGGCTACCCCAAATCCGAATATGGCTCAAACTGGGCTTTCGTCCAGTCCATAGCTCTATGGGCATAGAAGGAACTAATTTTGATGGAACCAAGTTAAGAATGTAAGCCGCTATTTCCAATGCATATCCCCAGAATGAAATAGGCAACTCAGAATAGCTCATCATCGATCTGATCATCTCTAACAGTTTTCTGTTCCTCCTCTCCACCACGCCATTCTGTTGTGGCGTCCCTGGCGCAGTCAACTGGGATGTAATCCCATTCTCTGCCAAGTATTCCCTAAATTCAGTCGAGAGGTACTTGCCTCCACGATCAGATCGTAGTGACTTGATACTTCTGCCTGTTCGTTTCTCCGCTTCCGCCTTAAATTCTTTGAATTTCACAAAGCATTCAGACTTGCGACGTAACAGGTAGATATAGCCGTATCTAGAGTAATCATTAATCAAAGTGATGAAGTACTCAAGCCAACCTCGAGCCTGAATCGACATAAGGCCACAAAGGTCAGAGTGAATCAAATCTAATAGCCCTTCGGATCGATTTCCTTTTGATAGAAAAGGACGCTTGGTCATTTTTCCCTCTAAAAAGGATTCACACAAAGGAAACGATTCGAGAACCAAAGAAGACAATGGTCCATCGTTTACCAACCTTTGTATCCTTCTTAGATTAATTTGACCAAGACTAAGATGCCAAAGATAGGTTTGATTCAATTCCAAAGGTTCTTTTCTTTTGTTAGAGTTAATAATCGAAGTATTCAAAAGTTGCTTTTGTGCAGTGTCAAACACTGGTTTAAGAATGTAAAGTTGTCCATCTAATGTGCCAGAATAGATAAAATGTTTACCACTAAAGATAATGACCTTGTCATCAAAAGAAACAGAATATCCATCCATAAAAAGTCTAGAAACCGAAATCAAGTTTCGCCTAAAACCAGGCACATAAAGATAATTTCTTAAAACCAGAGTTATATCAATACCGATAGGTAAAACTACGTCTCCCACTACAACAGCCGCCACTCTCATAGCATTGCCCATGTAGACGGTGATCTCATCCTCACTCATCTGTCTTTTTACCAGGAACCCCTGTAAAGACATCCAAACATGATCAGTAGCTCCAGTATCTACTACCCATGAATGAGCAGAACAAGTAGCCAAACATGTTTCAACCACTAGAGTGTGAGATATACCTCTCTTAATCTTCTTGTTGGGACACACGGACTTCCAGTGACCTGACTGTCCACATTTGAAGCATTTGGTCTTTGACTTGAACTCCTCAGGAGGAATCTTTGCCTTTAGCTTCTTCACCTTAGGCGCCACATTTGCAGCCTTCTTAGTAACGAACCTCTTCTTCTTTTTCACCCCCGAAGAAGACGCCCTAGCGTCAGCCATGTGCACCTCAGAACTGTTCTTCTGAAGTAGTTCAGCTGCCTGAAGATCTATGAGCAGTTCAGCCAAGGTCACATCCTTCTTTACCATCAAGAAGTCCAACCTAAACTACTCAAACTTCGAAGACAAGCTATGAAGCACGATGTCAAGCTGAGAATCAGCGTCTAGACTGCCACCCAAGGTCTCGATCTCAGCCATATATCCCATCATCGTGAGAACGTGATCCCTAACAAGTGTGGAGTCAGTCATTTTTGCATTCATCAGCTTTTTCATTGCCAAATGGCGTGCCGAGCGAATCTGATGACCGAACAGCTCCCTCAGGTTGAGCATGATATCGTAAGCAGTCTTCATAGTCTGATGCTGATGTTGCAACACATTTGACATCGAAGCCAAAATGTAGCAGCGCGTGATCTCATCAGACTTAACCCACTTATCATACGCAAGCCTTTGAGCTTTGTCAGAACCCTCATCCAGCCTTTGAGGACATTCCTCTTCAAGCACGAATTTGTGTCCCTCAGCAAAACTAAGTTAAGGTTTCAAAACCAGTCATTGTAGTTTTCACCAACAAGTTTTCTTTCTTTGAGGATAGAGGATAGATTGGAGAGTGCCATAGATGATATGGAAAGAACTGAAATAAAACATGCAATACAGTCATAAAACTTTAGGATAAATAGTATATAATAGAAAGCCTCACAAAGAATTATATACTTTTCCACCGACACTTTAAAAACTCCATTTATAAGCCACGGTCGTGTGGACGTTTATAAAATTCATTTTTAAATAGGTATTAAACCTTTAATTTACCTTTAGTTGAATCTCCTTACAACAAGCAAATTAATAGCCGAATCAAAACACGGTCACGTAATCATCTAACTGATAAGCCACGATCATGTGGACGTTTACCAATATATTACGTCTAAGTGTGAACACCATTATCTTTGCACCAAGAGCACTACTTCGAATTTAACTGCTCCAGATGGAGGAGTCAGTCAGTTCTAACAGTGATCTACATCTATCCATTTAGGAGATTTAATTTTTAGAGATTTCCATGATATGACACATCCGATATGGAGGAAGACCGATGTCAACGCGCAAGCCCATCACATCTCAATTAAACCAGATTTTAATGGAGACCGTATGAGATTTCTACATACTTTGGTATGTATCTCTCCCACTTAGTTGTTTATGCTAGAGATATACATTTTATCCCATTTTAACAACATGCAACCATCACATAAAATGTAAACATACATGAATGCTTCAAACAACAAAATAAGCAAAAATGTAAAACCAACTATCATGGCTTATATCTCATGTTGATTGATGAGATAAATTGGAAAGAGAACTCCGGAAAACACAGTAAGGCCACCGACCTACTCACTGCGCCTCACCGAAACCCTAGCTCCAATTAGGGTTTCGGGACGTGAATTAGTGAACCTTCCTTTTTGGTGTAGTACTTCTTTCCTCTTTTGAGTTGATCTCCGATTTCTATTCCATATAGATTAAATATTCCAAAAAAAATCTACTATTTCTAGAATAAAAAAACAACTAAAAAAAACGGTCTAACAATTTTATTTCTATTACATTAAAAACAACATAAAAAAAAACTTAGACCTAATCCATGGATTTTCTCATGGATAAAATTCCAAAATGGCATACGGCCAAAACATTCATTCAACATACATTCATAAACATCACATAAAAAAATGAGCCATGATAGTTGGTAAACCTGCAAACAAATACCATCTACAAATCCAACAATCAAAATATATGATGCACATAAAAAAAAATATGATAACTATGCATGAACATATAAATTTTGAATATCTCAATTAATAAGATTAATTAATTCGAAAAAAGAAACACAAGAAGATAAGATTGGAAATGTAAATAATTATCCACCAATTTTAAACTTGTTATTTTCGAAAAATTATCAAAATAAATCTGGAAATTAATTAAAATTATCCACCAAACTTATTTAAAGATTTTTAAATACCCTAATTAAATAATATTTGGATATCTTGATATATACCAAAAATCTAATCCAAAAAAAAATAAGGACCGAATTTTGCTAGAGATAAGTTTTAGAATTTTGATCCTCTTCAAACTCTTCCAAAACTTATCTCAAATTTAATCCTTATACAATTTGACTCTTGATATATATTTATCTTTATCAAAATTACCTTATCCAGTTTAATACTCACAGATTTCGAAAAGAACTAAAATAATAAATCTGAAAATTTTGTCCACACAAAACATTTCAAGATTTAAAATTTTATTTTCTTACCTATTATTATTTAAATTAGGTAATAAAAGATATATATAAAATAATACCAAGTCTTAACCTAACAAGTGTAATTTTCGAAACACATTAATAAATAAATCTGGAAATTTAAATTTCATTTAATATCTTCTCCAAATTAATTTATTAAAACCGAAAATTACCTATTTTTCACATTTTGAAATTTTGTCATAAAACAAAAATCTATTCCAAATAAAATAGTGTAGGTTTCGAAAATGTCAAGAAATTTTTTTTGAAAATTTTAAACAACCAAAATTACCAAATCTTTAATTCTATTTTCAAACCTAAGTTGATTAGAATCAGGTAAGTTTTAATATACATCAAAAATTATCTATTCCTTTTCTATCCCCAAATTTTCAACACATACTAAGAATCAAATCTGAAATTATGATGAAAAACAAAAATCTATCCAATTTTGATTCTATACTGCCTAAAATTAATACACAAAATTAGGGAACCTTTAATCTTCAATTTTTCAAAAAATGAAGATTAATCATTCGAACATGTATCAAAATAAAATTTGGAAATTTTGAGAAGATCAAAAAACTATTCCAAGACTAAAATAATCATGATCAAAAAACATTTAGATTTTTACAAATTTGAATTTTCAAAAAAAAAAAAAAATGAAAACACATACGAATTTAAATCTAAAACACATGAAATTCATGGTCCAATAAATCTGAAAAAAATTTTAAACACATAAAATTCATCTACATATTTATTCTTGAATTCTGAATTTATCATGAAATTATAACAAGAACAGTGCCAAACCCTCTCTGATACCAATTGTTGGGGTTTTTTCGAATTAAACCCTGCATGATCTATTGGATGTTCAAATTAAAATCACGTGTTCATGCAAATCATATATTTTATGTTTATATGAGTATAAACACACGTCTATAACATTAACAATCAAGTCACGTTCGAATCTAAAGAAGCGGAATACATAGAAACGAAAACACTTACAAACGATAGACGGTTTGAGGACAAGATCAAAGGTCTGATCTTGTTGCTGAATGAAATGAAATTGACGCCTCCTTTTTCTTCACAAAACCAGCAACAACAGCTTGAGCAGTTCCACTCCAAGATCTTCTGTTGTATTCCAGACTGCGTATAGAAATAGAGTGGACTAATTTCAACTGATAGAGTTATGGATTCTCTGGAAAATCAGAGAAAAAAGATGAAGAGGGGCTGCTGTGTTGTCTTTCCCTAGTTCTCGTTCCCCTCTCCTTAAAAATAAGGAGATAACTGAAAATTAGGTCTCCAAACCCTATTGGGCGTGGGCCCTTAATTCCAATTCTTTCTCCAGTCCACTTGCAGTCTTAATTTGGGCTACAACAGGGATCTAGAAGAATATTAAACTAACCCACTAATTTATTTAATTTCTAATATCCAATAAACTTAGGATATAATTAAATAAATTAAGTTTTACTTTTATTCCACTAAAGAAGTAAAACTGACCTACCAATTTAATACATATTTCTGAATATGCTTTCTCCTTTAGTCCAGCCATTCCCCGTATTTAAGATTTAATGTTCGTTAATTAATTATGTAAGTCTCTGACAACTATAATTAATTAACTTCTAAACCTTGAGTAGTACCACACAAGCTTTATCATGTACGGAATAAATTCCACCTGCAGGGTTTCAACATGAACTTGCGTTTCCTCAAGAGAACATCATCAGCCTGGCGCACCAGGACACAGTGCTCATGTATACTGCTCGAAACATCAAGCATGCACTGACATTACTCAAGATATCGAGATTATTGATCTACGAAAAGATCTCACCCATTGATATGTCAAAGTAATGAGCAATGCACTCTTATGCTTGCCAGTATCACATGAGTTCAGAACCCGAACTCTGTGGATCTTTTATTCTCTCACTATCTGGGTCAGAGACAGAGAATAATATCCTATCATGTTCCATTCCTCAAATACACTTTGACAAGTGTACTAGAATAATCAGTCAGTCAAGACAAACTGACTTGTCAGATTATTCTACAGTTTATCGATGGTGTGTTCAGGACCATCTATGCCGTGAGCATTTAATACAATACAAGGTTCTGATGATATGATCTTACCGTGTGTCTCCCCCCACCATATCATCTACAATGTATGTATATGGAACATTTGGCATAGAACAATTATATAAAATAAATTAAATGCAAACAATGACTGTAAAAACCATTCCTTATCATCATATCATCAGAATAAGTATACAAAGAAATGTCCTTCCAGTATACAAAACTTACACTCGGGATGGATGCTCAAGACAAATGGTCTGCCGAGAACTCCTCAAATCCCTTCGACCGCTTTGTTCCCCTGGAAACCCCTCTAGAGCCTACCACCTTCTCCCACGTCCCTGAGGATGATCGGCTTCACCAACTCAAGGCTTTGGAATTCGCTGAATACATCCGCCAAGTCTTTTGTTCCTCTTCTTCGGCTTCCTCCCCTCCCCCTGATCAGTCACTGGCTTTGGTCTTACCAGCGACTTCGACTTCTCCTACATTTGTTGAATTTGGGTGAGCTCCAAGGCAACACTCAGTTTGAGAAGGATTTTGTAGAAGTCTCCAAGGCTGCGGGTTCATCTGGTGGAGAGCTGGAGACGGCGGATTATGGGGCTTAAGCTGCCTTCTTGCTTGTAGGATTATGATTATTTTGTGGTTTTTTTCTCGAGCCTGTAACTATTTGAATAATATTTTTGTCATTTTTCCTATCTTGTCTGTATATATTTAGGGTTTCCATGAATTCAGGGAACCCTAGTTCCTTCCGAACATTTCTCTATATAATCTTCTCCCTATTCTCTTTTGTGCATATTTTCTGTCATGGCTCCGTTCTCTCTTCTCGAGGAAATTGATACTCTGATAAGGAAAAATCTTGCGTTTTTTTACTGAAAACTTCAATCTTTCTAAAAAAATTGCTCTGCTTCGTGAAAAACTTTCCCAGCTATGCAAACTTTTGGAGAGGAAGAGACAAAAGAAACGCCACTACAAGCCTGAGTGGCCAAGCTTCACCAATTCAACCGTCAACTCCTAGAGGAGAAGGCTGACCTGCTTGAGTCGGTATGTCGGTTGACCACCGCCGCCGGTGAAGCTCAATATGCGACCGAACGGGCGGATAGGTACCGTCAATGCCTTCACGGGACTAAGCATGAGCTGTGGCGCTTGCGATTGGTTTTGGCTTCTGATCGGAGGGCACCTTCATCTCACTCATGATGTTTTTTGATTTCAATTTGTTTGTATTTCTGTTTCTGCATTTTCCGTGATCTTTTCTTATGTGCTTGAATCTTCTTGAATTAAAAAAACATCCGTATTTCAATATGCTCTATGTCCCTTAGCCGATCAGGACTAGATATTTTACTAACCATCAGGTCAGGTATTTCGGGGCATCTTCCTTTAACCAGTCAGGGCTCAAAACTTTACTGACAATCAGGTCAGGGTTTTTGGGGCATCCGCCCTTAGCCAATCAGGGCTAAAAACTTCACTGACAATTAGGTCAGGATTTTTAGGGTGTATGCCCTTAGCCAATCAGGGCTAAAAACTTTACTGACAATCAGGTCAGGATTTTTGGGGCGTCCGCCCTTAGACAATCAGGGCTAAAAACTTTACTGACAATCAGGTCAGGATTTTTGGGGCGTCCTCCCTTAGCCAATCAGGGCTAAAAACATTACTGACAATCAGGTCAGTATCTTTAGGGCGTCCGCCCTTAGCCAATCAGAGCTAAAAACTTTACTGACAATCAGGCGAGGATACAATAAAACAAGGATAAATTCAAACCACATTTTATATAAATAAGCTTCATGTATTAATCATACACATAATATTTTCGTTGGTTAGCTACATTCCACGCTCGGGGTACTCTGACTCCATCATTTGCTCTAATTCATTAGCCCCTCCTGCAAGAGTTTTTGTGACCTTGTACGGTCCTTGACAAGTAACATATAGCTTTCCCTTGTGCTTACCTAAATCAGCTCTGCGGAGGACCAATTCTCCTATATGAAACTGCCTCTTCACTACCGATTTATTATAGGTTGCCCTGATCCGTTCCCTCATGTGTCCCATGTTTACCACAGCTCTTTCTCTCTTTTCCTAAATCAAATATAGCACATCCTGTACTAGCAACTCATTTTGATTTTCATCAAAGCTCTGTATTCTGTGAGTCTCCATACTTATCTCTGCGGGAATTACGGCATCTATGCCATATACAAGGCAAAATGGAGTTTCTCTAGTGCTTTCCTTGGGGTTAGTTCGATAGGCCCATAGGATTGAACTGAGCTCCTCCACCCATTTGCCTCCTGACTTTTCTAAACGTGCCTTAATCCCCTGAACCAGGATTCGGTTAGTCACCTCGACCTGACCATTTGCCTGAGGGTGGTAAACAGACATGAAATGCTGGTCTATCTTCATCTTCATGCACCAGGCTCGAATCCGAGCTCCCATGAATTGTGTGCCATTATCAGACACCAAGATCCTCGGGACTCCAAACTGGCACACTATATTCCTCCATAAAAAAGCCCATTACCGCTTTTTCCGTAATTTTCGCTAAGGCTTCAGCCTCAACCCACTTGCTGAAATAATCAATGGCCATAATCAAGAATTTTTTCTGGGCTGGAGCTGTGGGAAAAGGTCCCACTAGATCTATCCCCCACTTGTAAAAGGGGCAGGGGGAGCTCATTTTCATGAGCTCCTCTGCAGGTCGGTGCATAAGTGGAGAGTGTTTTTGACACTTGTCGCACGCTTTCACAAAGTTCTCCGCGTCTTGCCTAATTCTCGGCAAGAAGTAACCTACCCGCATTGTCTTGCTAGATAAGACTCTGGCCCCCATGTGATTACCACAACATCCCTCATGGACTTCTTTGAGCACGTGGACACCCTCTTCGCGCTTAGACACTTCAGGAGAGGTTGCCCAAACCCTCTTCGGAACAGCTCTCCTTTGATTATGCAAAATCTGGCCAACCTGATCTCTTTTATCTTCTAGCAGCTCTCCCTTATCCAAGTATGCTTTAAGAGGAGAACGCCAATCCTCCTCGCTTTCCTCTAATGCATTAACCTCCTCTTCCCCGTATTCCCAGTGGGCCATTAATAAGGTGATCAATCTTTCTTGACAATTCCTTACTGACCTGGCTACCTTAGCTAGGTAATCAGCTCGGTTGTTTTCTTCTCTAGGGATTTGGTGAACATCCAAGGCGTCCAAGGTATTAGCCAGCTCCCAAAATTGAGCTAATTATTTTTGCATTTGCTCTTCCCTCATCTCAAATTCCCCTTACATCTGCTTACAAACAAGTTGCGAATCCACATTTGCACGTATCCGTTCTGCTCCCAACTCCTTCGCCATCTAGACTCCTCTCAACAATGCTTCATACTCCGCTCCATTATTAGATAAAGAATATTTCATTCGTACTGAGTTCTCAGTGGTCATTCCCTTCGGGTCTACCAATACTATTCCTGCGCCACACCCCAGGTTTCCCACTGAGCCATCTGTGTAGATTGTCCACTCTTTCTTTTCTTCGGCAGAGCTGACCATTTCTTGCATAAAATCACCTAATTCCTGAGCTTTAATTGCCAACCTTCCTTTCAAAATGTATGTCGAACTCGCTCAATTCGATTATCCACTTGACCAACCTTCCCGAAACCTCTAGCTTACTCATTATTGACTTCAGAGGTAAGTTAGTGCGAACTATGATCTTGTGGGAGAGGAAGTAAGGTCGGAGTTTCTGGGCAGTCCCAACCAGGGCAACCATGGCCCTCTCTATTTATACATACCGGAGTTCAGCCTCATGTAAGACCTTGCTCCAATAGTACATTAGTTTCTGCAACTTTCCCTCTTCCCACAGCAAGACCGTGCTTACCGCTAATTTCCCCACAAACATATAAAAATTCAATGGCTCCCCCACAATTGGCTAAGTCAATAATGACACACATGCCAAGTGCTCTTTTAGTTTTTGAAATGCCTCCTGACATTCCTTGTCCCACTGGAATCAGGCATTCTTTCGTAATGCTCTGAATAATGATAAGCTCTTTTCCGCCGATTTGGAGACAAACCTTCTCAAAGCATTGATTCGCCCAGCCAAACATTGGACCTCCTTGACATTTTTTGGAGGCGGCATATCCATGATATCCCTGACCTTTTCCAGGTTGGCTTCTATCCCTCTTCCCGTAACTATATACCCGAAGAATTTTCCTGCTCTTACCCCAAATGCACACTTCTTGGGGTTTAGACTCATCTTATATTTTCTCAGGATGTCAAAGGTTTCCCTCAAGTTATCCACATGTGACGTTGCCTTAATACTCTTAACCAACATGTCGTCTACGTACACTTCCATGTTTCTCCCGAGCTGGTTTTTAAACATTTTGTCCACCAGTCTTTGATATGTAGCTCCCGCATTTTTTAGGCCAAACGGCATTACCACATAACTGTATGTTCCTTTTGGCGTTATAAAGCTGACCTGCTTCCAGTCTTCCTCCGCCAACCTGATTTGGTGATAGCCTTGCGAGGCATCCATCATGTTTAACAATTCACATCCAGACGTGGAATCCACCAGCTGGTCTATCCTCGGCAGTGGATAGTGATCCTTAGGGAAAGCACGGTTGAGATCCCTAAAGTCGATACACATACGCCAATCCTCCTCTATCTTTGGTACTAGCACGGCATTGGAGAGCCATTCTGGGAATTGTATCTCCTTAATGTGTTTAGCACGTAATAACTTGTCCACTTCCGCCTCAATGATGGCCTCTTTCTCAGGGCCAAAATTTCACTTTCTTTATTTTACAGGCTTTGCTGACAAATGATGATTCAGACGAGATTCGGCTGTAGGGCTTATAATAAGACGATGTCCTGCCACTGCCGGATCGATCCCCATCAAATCTTGGGGACACCAGGCAAAAATATCTGCGCTATTTCTCAAAAGTGCGACTAGTTCTACCAAAACTTCTGGGGCCAAGGTCGTTCCTATCCGCAGGACTCGACTTTCATATCCCGAATTACCTCCACCAACATCAGGTTTTCCTCCTGCTGAATTAGCTCAGGCCAGGCTTCCTCTCTTCTCACTCTTTTGCCCCGCCTCTCTTCGTCGTTGCGTCAAACACTCTCCACGTATGAATGGCGTGACACGTACTGGTCTCCTCAAACTTCGCCAACCCTGTACTGAGCTGGGAATTTTAATTTAATGTGATATACTGAAATCACTGCTTGGAACTTTCTCAAGGATAGTCGCCCTAAAATGGCATTGTACGAAGAAGGCATGTCGACGACCAAGAATCGCACTGATCTGGTTTGCCTGAACGGGTCATCCCCTAGCATGACCAGGAGATTTATTGCTCTGAACGGTTTCAGGGATCCTCCTGCAAAACTGACCAATGAGGTCGTGACTTCCTTCAGCTCTTCATTCAAATTTAATCCTCGAAAGTAATCGTAGAACATGATATCTGTCGAACTCCCTGTGTCGATAAAGATTCGCCTCACATTGTAATTAGAAACAGTGGCAGTGATGACCAGGGCATCCATATGAGGGGCTAAGATATCGTTCTCATCTTTAGATCCAAAGCATATATTTGGGCTCGGGAGTATTTGCCCAAATTCACATGCTCTCTTGGTCAAATCCTTTGCAGCCCATACGTAACTATTTTGGGTTTGCCGAGAATGCTCATCCCATTCACCCCCAATGATCATCAGAACTTCCCCTCGCACCTGCTGGGGTTAGTTCTCTCTCTGAGCGCTTACGCGACTGACATTTCTCCCTTGCATGGTCTGATACTGATCCTTCTTAGGGGGGGGTCAGCTCTGAAACTATCCCTTCTTGTTCGAATGCTGTCTCTTATACACATCTAGATGAGTATAAGAGACAGGCTCTGAAACTATCCCTTCTTGATCATATAAACTCTTTGAGGTGCCTTGCTTGTACAATCCGCTCTATCTTGTCCTTCAAATGTGTGCACTCATATGTCCTTATTTATTGTGTTATCGACAGAATTGATCAGAATTTTCCTTTCTTGGCTTTTGGGAATATTTTCTAAGCCATTTGAGGTCGGGATGTCGCACGATTACCTGCAAAATTTCTCCCTGAGGTGGATCCAAAGGTGTATACCTATCAAATCGGGGATGACCTCCTACCAGATCAGTCCTGGGCTTTTTCACCTGTGCTCTATCTTCCCTATCGGGTCGTTCCCTCCATTTCTCTCCATCGTCCTTTATCTTCAAGGCTTCTTCAAGTGGATGTATTTTTCTGCTCTCTCTAAGAGATCTCCGAACTTTAGTGCCATTTTTACCACTAACGATTGGAAGAACTCCCCCTTCCTGAGCCCTTGGGCCAGAGCATTGACCGTCAGAATGAGTCCCCGGGACCCCGGGACATTGGCTTCCGCCAAGAGGCTGAGGGCACCTCTAGTTTGGCATTTGTAAATGTTTTGATATATCCACACATGCTTTTGTTCTCCTTTTTCTTCAAGCTGAACAGCTCTAGCAGCATTTTTTGATATTTCCTGTTGCTGGTGAACTAGTGCAAGAATGCAAAACTAAACTCATCGAAGTTGCTTATGGAACGGGGGGTAGTTGGCTAAACCAGAGCTGGGCTGATTTTGTGAAGCTCGTAGGGAAAAACCGACACATGACCGCATCGGAAAACTTATGCAAGGTAGTTTCGATCTCGAATCGGCTTAAGTGATCCCACGGATTCGTTGTCCCATTGTGTTCAAAGCCCATGGAACAGTAAGAAGTCGGGAGATCGTCCCTCATGACCGCCTCCGTGAATGGAGTGATCCACCGTGCCTGGCCTGCACCCGTGCCCGCCATCTTACGTTTAACTTCCCTAACTTCTTTTTGCAGATTCTGCATATTCTCGGTGAGGTCTGGGTTGGTTTTGCTTGAAGTTTCGCTTACTAAAGCAGAAAAACTCTCTTCGTCTTCCTGGGGGGAGCTCTGGTCACTCGCTGGGCCGTACGAGGTGGCTCTGTCTTCGACGGCTGGTTCACCTTGGAGGGTGGTGATGAAAGTTCGGCAAATTTCTTTTCCACAGCCACCTCTATTGCTTTCCCGATGAGGTCGGATAGTTGTCTCAAGAAGGAATCATTCAACAGTCCACCTGCTTGCTGGGCTCCTCCTGAAGGGGGTTGCGTTGTGCTTGGCCCAGTTGCTGCCGATGGCCCTGTTGTCTCCGGTATGCCCGTTGGCATAGCAGAACTTGGTGTTCCGCCCATTTCTGCCACCAGGTTTCGCCTGATTCCATCTGATGCCATACTTCCTTCTCACGCCTTAGCTTTGTTTTCTCACAGATGGAGCCAATTGTTTTCGCCCTGAAACTTATGCCAAGAACACCTTCTCCTTCCCTGGGAATATCACGACCTGATTCAACAAAAAAACCCATTAGAAAGGACCACCGGGGGTTTTCCGGCGGAAACCTCTCGGATGCTTAATTAAGTTAAGCATTTTAGATCAGAATAAGCAAAATCAAGAGAAGGATGCTTAGAATGTCATACCTCTCTCAGCCTTGGGGCTGAGATATTTATAGTTTCTGTTCAGTGGGGTCCTTACAAGATCTGGAAGATAGAAAACCCGTGAATCTTGGGCCATTACACAAGTCGAACCGACCTGGAAGCTTCCTCCCATAAAACAGATCAACTCTGTCGTTAAGCTCTCCCAACTCCTGACCTGACCTCTTAAAACCTTATCTAAGGATCCGAATGAGCTCAGGACAGTTGTTATCAGGCCTATAAGCTTGCTTTCCGTCTCACCTTACCTCCTGCCAAGGTTACAAGTTTAGCCCATCTCAGCCAGGTTTGTCGACACTATTTGATAGCCCATCATTAAATTAGGTCTTATCAGGTCACTTGGAAAGGAACTTAAGATTTTTTTGCCAGATGAAAAGGTTGTTGGGTTCGAAAGATGCATTTCCCCCTTGGTTGTTGATAAGATTGTTGAGGGGGCAAAGTTGCTTTATGTTGAATAATTGAAGGGTGGTTGCCTCCATTGGAGTTGTTTGGCCATGAGAAGTTCAAGTGATTCTCTAACCCTTATAACATGTTTGTGAGTAAGGACTTTTTTTATGAGGAAAGTAATTTTGATACCCTTGGCCGACTTGGTTAGATTGGTAGCTTGGCCCAGCTTGATTTGATTGGTATCCTTGAACCGCTTAAGCTCGCTCCTCAAATTCCTTGAGTTTCTCAAATTTAGCTTGGGAAAGGTTGGATCCATGACCATACACACCAAAATTCTACATGTTTCGGTATGAGGTGGTGCTTGAGATACACTTTGAAAAATAAATATATTTTGGGTTTATAAGGAGGCGACTTGCCTCGTCAACTCAGGAAATTTCTTCATTTACTCATGGGAGGTGGGGGAGGTAGTTATTCATGAACAAACATGTTCTTCTAACGATAACTCCTTTTTTGTGAGTTGTATCTTATTGACTTGATCATAAACCTCTTGTTTCATTCGGGATCCGACATCTCCATCTACGACATTTTCAACCATGTATTGAAATGTGATAATAAGTTCATCATAGAGAATTAGTTGATGAGCTCGGGTGGATAGTGATTAAGTGGGATTGAGTAAAAAGTCCTTTGAAATGCTCCCAAGCTTCCTAAGAATTTCTCCCTTCATTTGGGTAAATGAGGCAATCTTCATCCATATTGCAGTTATCGTTCAATTAGAATAGCACTTGCCCATGAAGCGATCATAGACCATCTCCCAATTGTTAAGAGAGTAGGGTGCCAAGAACATAAACCACGTCTTAGTTCTATCCTTCAAGGTGTAAAGAAGTATCTCTGTTTAATTTGATCTTCATTTAGGCCTTGAACGGGTAACGTTTGAATGACAAAGTTGAACTCTCAAATGTGGTTGAGAGGGTCTTCATTAAATAGCCAATCATAAGAAAACAATTTATTGAAGAAAATCACCTTGAGATTAGAATCTCGGGCCACGGGATCCAACAAATACACAAAGTAGATGGGTCGAATATTGGTTGAGCAAACTCACACATATAGGAATATAAGGCGCCCAGGCTTCTTGACGAGCTTGAGACAAGTACAATTGTTGTGTCTCATGAGGAACTTATTGTAATGTGGGTGAAGTGCTCATGGAGCTTGGAAGTGGTGGGATGTGTACATTTTGATGGTTATAATTGACATAGGGTGCTCGGGTGTCAATATGATTTTGGTTCATAAAAGGTGGTGGAGTGTAATGATGAACTTGCTCATATTGAATATTGGGCAAGTGAGTATTGTCTTGAGGGTTAGTCATCGATGTCTTAGTTGTTGGTTTTTCACGAGGGATTTCATCAAGAATCTTTAGATGTGGTTCTCGATCGATTAACTCAATTAATATTGTCGATTAAAGGAGAAAGATCTCAACCAAGTGCTCAACTCCATTACATACACTCAACAAACAAATTAAATGTACTAAGATGAATGAAAATGATCTAAATTACAAACTAATACAAATACAGAAACCTTAAAGCCTTTGACAATCCTCAACAACAACGCTAAATTTTGAATTGAACTTTTTGTACCTATATTTTAAAGCTCGTCCACAAGACAACGAAGTAATTATAAGTGACAAGTTTGACTTGAGTTGAGTCTCACGAGGAATGGAAATCGAAAATTAGATATTTGTTTTACACAATTACACTAACAATGATCAATTTTAATTGGTTTTTAATTTTAACATGCCAGGTAGAATGAAACTACAATTAAAGTTTGAGGCTTATAAATTAAGAACATAAACTCAGTAAAATCATGAACTTAATAAATAAGAGCACAATAATCTAAAAAAAGCAATAGAGGGAAAAACCATTCAAACTACTTCAAAAAAGTTTAAAAAAAAACTACATCATTCACTCATAAACCTAGAATGTAACCTAGACTACAAAGTCACCTTCATGCATAAAATTGGTAAACCCATTTGCTTGTCCCAAAAAATCACTATCACCTTTATCAAAATTTTCCAGAAGAGGAATAAACACTATGAATGAACAAAAGCAAGCAATGAAGAGGAAATGAGGATTCACTTAGAAGACAAGAAGAACATCAATATCCAAACAACAAGTTTACATGCACTACAAGAGTTTCAACCCATTCATGAATTCTACAAGAAAACAAACAAAATAGAGAAACCTAGAGCTAATTACCCTCAAGAAGAGATTGTTTAGAATCAAGCAAATGATTGCACTAATAAATTCAACTCTTCAAACCATGGTCTCAAGATAATCACAAATATCTTATTAGATTATGAAATTAAACAAAGATGAAGAGATGGAAAATGGAGGACTTTGTAGCTTAAAGAAAAAGAACATGGAGAGGATAAGAGTTGGTTATGATTTTTTTTTTTTGTGTGTGTGTGTGAAATGAATAGTGTATAAGAAGTGTCTCTAAAGATGGTATAATAGGGAACCATATATAGGTGAAAATAGGGGCAAAATGTTAAAAATATCAAAAATGGAATTACATTAATTGGTGTCGATGGGCCGTCAATTAGGCATCACTTGATGGTCGTCGGCAATGGCAGGTGAAATGGCATGCGTCGACGGGCCATCGATTGTGCATCGATCAACGGTGGTAGGAGACTCTTAGTTGGTCGATCGACGCTTGCGAAAAGGTGTACATCAATGGGCATGGACGTCTAGTCGATTGAACGACTGTAGAGGTTTTGCGATGAGTTGGCTTGGCATATTTTCTTCTTGATTATTGCACTAAAGGGACAGTCGGCACCCGTCAGCAAGGTATTCGTGCTTCAATCATGTTTCGACCTTAGTCCGGGTTGTGTCTTATCAAGGCAAGCTGGTTGTGATAATCGGGTACGCACGTAGGTCTACTTCGACTAACCTTATGATCAAGAGAAATAGAAGAACATAAGTATCCATAATTATACAATAAAAACATAAATAAACACTAAAAATATGACCCAGGTTATGAAATGCAAAATAGAGAAAAACAACACAAACTATGAAAACACGCAAAATCACAAATAAAAATATACTAAAAACATAAACAAATATGAACAAATCAAATGCATACACTACAAAAAAAAAAGTAGATGGATTTTATTAGTCCCTCGTTAATTAACGAGGGATGACATTACTTACTGATAACCAAGAGATTAGTCCTTGATATTTTGTGATAATTTTTACCTCCACAATGTCTAGGAAGTATTGAGGGATTTTATGTCCTCATTAATTTTAGTATAAAATAAAAAATAGGATTTTAATACTAAAATACCGATAGAATACCAAAATTCCTCAGTAATTATGTAGAGTAATTTGTAATCAATTCTTTTTTCAAAAACTGATGCTAAAATTACCTAGAGATTAAAAACCCTAGGTAATTTACAAGGGAATTGAAATTTCTATGTAATTTTATCATTATAAAAATAATAATATTTTTATGCTAAAATTATCGAGGGAATATAAAATCCCTCGATAATTTTAACATTAAAAATAAAAAATTTGATGCTAAAGTTACCTTAGGGATTAAAAATCCCTTGGTAATTTAAGGAGAAGCAAACTTACAAATATTGTTGTTGTTACTAAACAAATATGCATTATATATATATATTTATTTATTTATTTATTTATCATATACTAGTTAAATTTATAAATTATAATATAGTTATATATTATTATTTAAAAGTATATTCTGATTTTATAAATGTATTGAAAATAATATTATATATGTTAAAAAGAAATATATATTTTAATGCTAAAGTTACCTTAGGGATTTAAAATCCTTGGTCAAAGGATTTTAAATCCCTAAGGTAACTTTAGCATTAAAATATATATTTCTTTTTAACATATATAATATTATTTTCAATACATATAATAAAATCAGAATATACTTTTAAATAATAATATATAACTATATTATAATTTATAAATTTAACTAGTATATGATAAATAAATAAATAAATAAATATATATATATAATGCATATTTGTTTAGTAACAACAACAATATTTGTAAGTTTGCTTCTCCTTTTTTTTTTGGTTCTCAGTATACTATTATTTTATAACATATATAATAAAAATTTAATATATATAATATAAGAGTAATACATTTTTATAAAATAATAATAATATAATTTTTTATAAATATAAATTACGACATTAACTCATATATATAATAAATATTAAAAATGCAAAATATCACATGTAAATACATTTGACCTAGTGGTTAGGCCCCCTTCCCTCCCCTCCCCTAAACTTGAGTTCAATGGTTCAATTCCCCTTGGAAAAATTTATGGGGAATTAAAATGACCACATATGTGGCCATATTGGCGTGTCAAACGGCTGCCGGGGGAGTGGGCCAGTTGGGAGCCCATTAATGGGTTCCCCATTTTTAAAATAATTTAATAAATTAAAAAACCCACAAAATATTATGTTGGTAAATCCCTTGGTAACTTACCTAGGGGTAATTGGCCTATACCGGATGAATAATCTCTCGGTAAACGCTTTTCATTTTTGATATCAAGAAAATTAAGTGTGATAGATGTGGGCGTGTTGGCAATCATAACAAAAAACTTGCACCGAACCACTTCCTTGACTATAATATCTTCTCCCACATTTCTCTTTCTCGTGACATTACTATGGCACTAGCTTTCCAAATAAGGTCTATTTATATGTTTTAACGACACGAGATATGTTATCTTCATAGTTTGGAATTATTATTAGTAATATGTTGTTTGTTGGAATATTTTGCAAGGAGTATCGAATTATCTAATAATTTTTTAGTAATAGTTGGAAGTTTTTATCATACGCCTCAATTTTCTATACGAAGTAGTGTCGAGTTATATTGATCATGTTCTCCCATAGTATTGCCGAATTACTAAATAGTGGTACAAAGTAGTATGAAATTATCAGTATAGAGTAGTATCGAATTGTTTTTTATCACTTTCGCATAAGTATAGTTTTAAATTACCAATTTTGGTTTAGAGTACCTTGGAATCATTTTGGCTATAGTTTGTCCAAAGTTGTTTGGTATTTCCACCACATGATAGTATCTTTTGTTCTGATTTCTTTTGCCTATAGTAGCATAGAATTACCAATCATGCCTCAAAGTAGTTTACAGTTATATAAATATGGTTCATAGTAGTTTTGAATTATCAAGATACATTATGCCCTTGTTATTATAATAGCAGCACAGAGTAATTTTGTTTTGAATTATCCAGATCGCTGATAATTACTAGTATGTTGTTTGTTGGAATATATCACAAGGAGTACCGAATTATTTAATATTTCTTCCCAATGGTTGAGAATTTCTATCCTACGCTCATAGTTACATGAAGTAGGGTCGAGTTATTTTGATCACGCTCAATTTTTTTCTTCGTATTTTAGAATCGTTTTAAATATAGGTGGCCTAGAGTAATTTGGTGTTTTTACACATGATAGTATCATTTTTATCCTGATCATATTTGCTTATAGCAATAGATAACTACCAATCACTCCTTTAAGTAGTTTCAGAATTATCTAAATATGGTTCATAGAAATTTCGAATTATTAACAATGGTCTGCCCATTGCTATTACTTATAGTAGCATAGGGTAGTTTCAAAAATGATACAACATGTTATTATTTACACGAAAATAAACAGGATTAGTATACGATCGTAATCGTACCTTATATTTGTGTTAATAATAATAAAGGATGAGTTAAATATTAAAGGGGTGTATAAAGTAAACACCACCTGTAACGACCCAAATCGTTTATGGTCAGATTTTTCACGTTTTTAATATTTTAAAATTTATTATATTTATGTTAATTGTTATGTTATATTTATAAGAGTATTTATGTTGATTTATAAGTATATATATAATTTGATAATATATTTAGTACCCACACACCCACACATATGTTATATATATATGTATATACAAGTATGTGACAATTATTTATTATGTGTATGTACATTAATACGACATCACATATTCACGTCGGCAATATGCAGGTATTTATTTGGATTTTTAGTAAGTAACCTCATTTCTTAGAAGGTGCAGTCCTTCTGGGAGCTGGGCGAGCTATTTTGAAGGGCATTAACCTGATGTATAGGAGTCACGAGCTCTTATGATGTAAGCGTTATTGCACCAGCTCGGCTTTGAGTGGTAGCTCGGCGTTGAGAGCTGGGTCTCATGATTTTGGGCTTTGGCAGACTAGTATGGGCTATTCTATGGAGTCCCGACGGACTAAAATCTATGGACAGGCTTATTGGCCCATGGCTAATTCGATAATTCAGCGAGGGTTCTATTATTTAAGGGAACTTAGCATACAGGAGGAATTCTAATTCTAAGTCGGTCGTGCTATTTATGGTATTATAGTAGGAGAGGGGAACCCTATATTGGAATACTTCTCTTATCTATATAAAAAGGACTTAGCCTCATTTTTTTCTCTCTAATTTGATTTCACATCTTAAGTTTTATTGAGCTCTCACATCTATCTCACGCACTCTCATTTCTCAGGATCTATCAGGTTGCCAGGAGCTCATTGGAGATCTATTTGGTCGCTTCACGTATATTGAAGGGTTATCAGTTTGCCGACTTCATATTTAAGGTCAGTATCCCATATTCTTGAGGCACCAATCTTTTTGGTTGCATCAAGTGGCGCCGTCTGTAGGAAAGAGGGACATCGAGTCCTTGGGCGAAATACGTGAGAGTTTAAAAAAACCAGCCATGAAAGAAATACGTATTAAACCTCCAAACCTGAGTTTTGATGAGGAGACAAGTAAGACGAAAGGGGATGTCGGGAAGGAACAAACACCACCGCTGGCAGAAACAGACCAAACAAAGAACACACCACCATCATCACCAAAGAAACAAAAGATGAAACAGCTGAAAGAAGAACACAAGAAGAAGTCTCTAGACGTAATTAGACAAAAGGCCCTACACATAGGAACGAAGGAATGGAAGGAACTGCCAGAAAATAAACTTTGTTATGTCGATAAGGGACTCCTCAAAAGCTTGATGGGATTGGTAGCTCCAGATAAACAAAGCGAGCTGGAGGATATTCTGGCAGGTAAGACAAGTTGGGGTGATAAAGGAAAAGGAAAGGATAATCGGGGAAGTGAGGAGTACACGCCAGAACCATTAACCGTGGGCCAGAAAAGAAGCAGAGAAACCTCACCATGGAGGCTAAGTGAGGAGTTGCTTAAATTTCGGGAAGATGAAGATATCCGTTGGACTCCACATCATCATCAAATGATGATTATATCAACGATCGGTTACGTATGGATGGGGGGTCGTGTGGTCGATTTTATAAATGGAGGACCCTACGAGATGAAGGAGAATACGACGATCATGAGGGGCAAGTTAAAGGTGAGGGAACATGGCGAAAATCTTATAAACGCCGAATTCATGAGGAAGAGGAGGACGATAGTGACAGCGAGGAACCTTTCATGGATTATAAGCCGCAAATGTGATCTTACCAATGTCAGGGTCAGCACTATGAGGAGGACGAGGATGACAAAGTAGGGCCAGGTACCCGGGCCATTAGAGACATGCAGAAGGCGTTACTATCTTTGCAAAGATAGGTCACTGGAACTAGACGTGATGAATCTATGGGGCACCCTTTTTCAGACAAGATATTAAGAGCAGCACTACCGCGCAGTTACAAAATAATGGAGTTTCAATATGACGGGTTTTCTAACCCCACGCAGCATGTGAAGGGTTTCGAGAATTTGGCAGTACTAAGGCAATACACGGATGTTGTAGCATGTGGGGCCTTTTTATCCACTTAAGGGGAATAGCGCAAGACTGGTTCTACCAGTTGCCGCCGGGAAAAGTCACCTGCTTCCAAGTTATGAAAGCAACCTTTTTAAAGCACTTCGCCAATGTTAAGCATCACACAAAAACCGCACAATCTCTCTTCGTAATGGTACAACGGCCGGGGAAAGTCTGAAGGACTATGTTAATTGATTTACTAGGGCTACTCTAGAAGTACCAACAGCAACTGATGAAATGAAGGCTGGAGCACTTCAGCAAGGGTTGAGAAGGGAAGACTTACGAAAATCTTTGGCAAAACGACCTTCACGAACATATGAAGAGGTCTTGGATAGGTGCGATAAATATATACAGGTAGAGAAAACTGAGGATGATTTCAGACTGTGATTTGGGGTAGAGGTCGCGAATCTAGAAAAAGTTATTCCTAAGAGGTCGGAGCCTAGGAGGGAACCCAGACAAGCTTTTCGGGGACTCTTGACTAGTGGTGCAATTAGGGGAACATCAACTAGAACTGATACGAGAGAGTGGAGAGAAGAGTGTTTCATCCCCTCGATATATCCACAAGCGAAGGTGTTCACAATCATAGAGCAACAAATACCCAAAGAAGTCAAATGGCCAGAAAGCTATACGCGACCTCCCACTAACCCAAGATCTGAGTTATTTTGCAGGTTCCATAATAATTACGGACATTCTAACAAACATTGCAGGCATTTGCGCGAGGAGATTGAAAGGCTCATCAAATCCAGACACCTGAAGAAGTTCATATACAAAGATAGAGCACCTTGAGAACCAATGCAACCATTACCCCCACCACCTCTGGGGGTTCCACCTCCGAAACACGTCGTAATACAACTGCGGCAGGGAGGTCAAAAGGGAATGAATAAGGAAGGACAAGGGGAATAATAAAGGAAGGATTAATATGATTTGAGGAGGGCCCACAGATGGAGACACCAACAACGCGCGAAAAAGACATGCTAAGGCGGCTCTCACCGGGCCATGTGAGGTCGCTGTCATTAACAGGCAACCCCCGACCTCGGGACCGGTAATTTCCTTTGGCCCTGATGAACGGCGCGGCTTGCAGATGGAACATAACAATGCGCTGGTAATTGAAGCTGAGTTAGCAGGATATGAGGTTAGAAGGGTGTTTGTCAACAATGGGAGCACAGGCAACATTATATACCGGGACTGTCTAGATCAGATGAACCTGAAGGCAAAGGTACGACCAGTAAATACCCAATTTATGCTTTTAATGGTGCGCAGGTTATCACTAAAGGCGAGCTGGTGCTCCCTCTGGTTTTGGGAAAGGGTGAACTGAGAGTAGAAAAAGATTTGAAATTTTTAATCATCAAAGGGAACTCGGCGTACAATGTAATATTGGGGCGACCTGCCCTCAATGCGTTCCAGGAGATCACCTCCACTTACCACATGAGTATTAAGTATACGACGGGAGATAAAGTAGGGGAAGTTATGTTAGAACAGCAGTCGCTAGGTCATGCTATTAGATGACGGTTAGGAAGGGTATGAGTGCGAACAAGCGCGAAAGGACAGGAGACCTACAGGAAGGAATACTTAGCTCCAAGAAGATGAGGGAGGAGGAGAATCCTATTCGCCCTCATGAAGAACTCATGGAAATATCACTGGAAGAGGGCAGGCCGGAGTGCACCACCAATATAGGAATCCAGAAGACAGAGGTTATAAGAGACGATTTGATAGAATTATTAAGGGAGTTTCGGGATATTTTTGCCTTTGGGGATGAAGAGCTACCAGGAGTGTTCCCTAAGGTCGCACAACACCATTTGAATACTCATCTAGATGTGCGATCTATTTGGCAGAAGAGTAGACACTTTGGTGCAGAGCTAGACAGAGTGGTTGAGGAGGAGGTGCATAAATTACTAAAGGCGGGACACATCCGAGTGATCTGATTCCCGGAATATCTGCCCAATGTAGTGATGGTGCCAAGACCTGGGCAGAAGTGGAGAATGTGCGTGGATTTTCGCAATTTAAACAAGGCATGCCCAAAAGATCACTACCTGCTGCCACACATTGATCAATTGGTTGATTTCAACTCGGGCTGCGAGCTGTTAAGTATGATGGACGCATCGCAAGGATACCATCAAATCCCATTGGAAAAGAAAGGTCTACCCAATGTGAGGTTTCGCACCTCTACAGGTACTTATTGCTTCGTTTCTATGTTATTTGGTTTGAAGAATGCGTGCGACCTATCAAAGGCTGGTGGATAAGATGTTCAATGACCTGCTAGGGTCCACTATGGAGGTTTATGTGGACGATATGCTGGTAAAAAGAAAAAGGGCAGATTCACATGTGAAAGATTTGCGAAAGGCCTTTGTAATACTAAGGCAATATGGGATGAAACTCAATCCGAAGAAGTGCGCATTTGGTGTGCGAGCAGGAAAGTTCTTAGGGTACATGGTGACGGAGCGAGGTATTGAAGTAAACCCGGAGAAAGTGCGAGCTGTTATGGAGATGCCACACCCTCGAACGACACGCGACGTACAGGTGCTAACTGGTCGAATTGTAGGTCTTAGCCATTTTATTTCTAGGTCGGTAGAAAATGGCGTGCCCTTCTTCAAGACGCACAGAAAGGGATCCAAGTTTGAATGAACAAAAGAGGCTGCAGATGCTTTTGAAAATCTTAAAGAGTACCTGGCAGAAATACCATTGTTGACCAAACCAATGCCGGGCGAGGACTTAATATTTTATATATATACATATATATATATATATATATATAGGGACTAATCCTGGCCTTAGATCTAATATTGCACAGTGCAATTATATGTCCAGGTTCATTGTGCTTTTTACACAGTACTGTAGTGCTAAAATCAGTCCAGTTTTTTTAATTTAATTATATATATTTATTTTTTACGTTTTAAAACATGCAATATGTAATCTTAAATTGTAGATCTTGAGAATGTGATTAATTTGATATATATTTCATTCAAAAGAATATTGAAAAAGTTATGGTTTGTTGAAGATTTGAGTTTCATTTCAAATTTTTGAATTTGCAGTTTATAGACGAAATTTGCGATGCTTTTTGTATACAATCGTAAGTGTTTTTTTTCTTAATCTATTGTGCTTTCTAAAGAACAATTTAGTGCTCTTTGTAAACGTTGATATATGTCCAAAATACCATTTTTAATTAATTAATGTATTTTTTTACATTATTACCATGCTGACATGTCATGATCTCAACCATCAAGATTATTCAATCTAATGGTCAAGATGAGTCCCTAGGTTCACATATAATGACGGGTTTCTCATTTGAACCCAACCCTATATATATATATATATATATATATATATATATATATATATATATGTGTGTGTGTGTGTGTGTGTGTGTGTGTGTGTGTGTGTTGTGTGTGTGTGTGTGTGTGTGGTGTGTGTGTGTGTGTGTGGAGAGGCCGCGGTAAGCTCAGTGCTCATTAGGGAGGATGGCGGGCGTGCAAAAGCCCATCTATTATATTTAGTGTGTGTGTGTGTGTGTGTGTGTGTTGGAGAGGCCGCGGTAAGCTCAGTGCTCATTAGGGAGGATGCGGACGTGCAAAAGCCCATCTATTATATTAGCAATATGCTGCGAGGAGCCGAGTTGAACTGCTCGGAGCTGGAGAAAGGTGGATTTACGCTAATCTATACAGCAAGGAAGCTTCGGCCTTATTTTTTGGGCCACAAGGTTAAGGTACGCACCAATTTAGCTCTCAAATAGGTCTTAAGTAATCCGAACACGTCTGGACAGTTGGTGAAGTGGGCAGTAGAGCACAGAGAATATGATGTGGTGTACGAGCTTAGGACGGCTATCAAGGTGCAGGTGTTAGCAGATTTCCTGCAAGAGATGGTGCGCTCTACCGAATAGGAGGAAGAACATAGGGCATGGATACTACATACAGATGGATCGACTATGGCATCGGGGGCCGAGCTAGGTATTATTTTGACTAGTCCAGACGGTGACAATCTTGTTTTTGCGATCAAGCTGGGGTTTAAGGTCTCTAACAATGAAGCAGAATACGAGGCACTGCTACAGGGTATAAAAATGGCAAGAGACCTAGGAGCACAGAATATTAAGGCTTACACAGACTCACAATTGGTAGCTCGCCAATTTGATGGGTACTTTGAAGCAAGGGAAGAGAGTATGTAGGAATACTTGAAAAACTAAGGGAAGCGGTGATGCAGTTCGAGGAGTTTAAGATAGAACACTTACCATGAGCTGACAACATTTGAGCGGATCAGCTCGCCAGGATGGCGAGAACATTGGGAACCTGTGACACAAGGAAAGTCACGTCGATAGAATTGGGGCATGGTAGTGTGTACAAAGAAAAGGAGGTTATGGCGATTGACGCAAAGGAGGATAGGCGAGCACCAATTCGGGGGACCCTCGATAAGGTGATTGTGGGAGATACATGATTATTGACTAAGGAAGCCAGGACGGCAGCACGGTTTTATTTGATGATTAGAAAACTTTATAAGAGGTCGCGATTCGGCCCATACTTGAAGTGTTTGTCGAAGGAGCAAGGGTTCGAGGTGCTGCGGGAAATACACGAAGGATACTGTGGTGATCATGCAAAAAGCAGAGCACTAGTGGGGATAACATTGCGAGCTGGTTTATTTTGGCCAGGAATGAGAAGTATGGCGGGCGAGCTCGTTATGACCTGCTGGAAATGTTAGATGCACGCGCCTGTTATTCATGTGCCCATAGAGGATATGATGATTATGAGCTCTCCTTGCCCCTTTGCGTAGTGGGCGATCGATATTTTAGGTCCCTTCCCAAGAACACCCGGCAACAAACAACACTTGGTGGTCGGGTGGACTACTTTATGAAGTGGGTGGAGGCCGAGGCTGTGACGGGCATCGATAAGCAGAATATCATGGATTTTATTTTTAACAGTATTTTTTTGCAGGTATGGCATTCCACGGGTGCTGGTCTCAGATAATGGAACCTAATTTAATTGGGAGATGATCCAAGAATGGTTCAAACAATGGGATGAAGCAGGGATTTGCCTCTATAACACATCCTCAAGCTAATGGACAAGTTGAAGTTACTAACCATATTATCGTGCAGGGGATTAAATTACGACTAGAGAAAGCAGGGGGACTTTGGCATGAGGAGCTCGCATCCATCTTATGGGCTTATCGAACAACCCCACGAACTACTACTGGGGAATCACCTTTTAGCCTAGTCTATGGAATGGAAGATGTTATCCCAGCAGAAATAGTTGGAGAATCATATCGGCTATCAACATTCAACGAAGAACAAAACGAGCGCCTAGCCAAAGGAGCTATCGAAACAACTGATGAGATACGCGATAAGGCCGCAACACGTGTGGAAAGATACAAACAAAGAATCCAGGCGGCCTTTAACATAAAAGTAAAACGATGATACTTCAAGGTCGGCAACCTCGTCAAGAAGCGGGCTGATGCAATCTACACAACTAAGAAGCTGAATCCAAGCTGACCATTCAAGGTCACCAAAGTATTACAAGGGGGATCATACATGGTTGTTTTGCATTTAATTGTGGTGTTTTTCTCGTGTTTTTAATTAGGATTTTATGTTGATTTTAGTAGTTTTTAATCGAGTTTCGTTAGGTTTTTCGTTTGTTTTGTCGTTTTATTGTTTTTTATGTTTCTTGTTAATTTTATATTTAATTTGGTTAAATATTCCGATTAACTTGAGTTTTGTGGTAAATCATGGTTTTTATGGTTTAAATTCCTATTTTATAGGTGAATGCATCGAGGCCCGAAAACTAAACCGAGCCGACGCGAGCCAAGCATGCCCGCGCGCAGCTGCCGAGACCTATCGGCATCTGTTGAGTGCTGCCGAGCATGCCCGTACGCAGCTACCGAGACCTGCCGGCAGCTGCCAAGCGGTCCCACCGAGAGTGGCCGAGAGCTTCCGAGAGCACCGAGCGCTGCTGAATCGACTGCCGAGAGCCGTCGATCGACTGCCAAGCATTTGAATCGATTGCTCGACAGTGTGTTTCCGCCCACGCCCGTCCTGCCAAGAGCTGTCGATAGACTGCCGTGCTAGTCAATCGACTGCGCGCCATGCCTGTAGAGTCCTGCGCGCACTTTTCGACAGCTGCCGACAGCGGCCGGCCACTCCCGCCCAGCGCCGATCCATCTCGGCCCATGTCGAGCACTTTACATATTTGTCGAGCCAATCGAGCCCAACTCGACCCAAATGGTCTAGAATGACCATTTTGGGTCAAAATTGGTCAAGCATAAGACATCCAAGCTTACAAGTGATAATTGACCAATTCACCCCTATTACCTTGTATAAATAGACCTATCTCTCATTTTGTAAAGACACCTCCTCCCAACCCAAGCTTGGGTTTGGGATTTTTTCTCTCTAGCTCTTAGACTAAAATTTCAAGCTTTTTACCTTGGGTTTGTAAGCTCAAGAAGGATTCAAGTACTCCCTTGGATTTTTAATTCCTTGAAATTTCAATCAAGCTTTTGGATTCTCTCTTTAATTCTTGTAAGATTTCTTTCAATTTCATGCTTTGTTCTTCATTTATTTTATGCCTTTTGACTTAGGTATTAGAGTTTGTGCTTGATCTTCTGAATCATCTATGGAATCTAGTTGAGTGACACATCTAGATCATAGATTCAGGCCTAGATCGTTTAATTTCATGTAATTTCATATGTTTCATGCATTCTCTTTATTTTTATGCCTTTTGTCTTAACACCTTGAATTCATGTTAGATCGTAAGAATTGGCTATGGAATCTAGATGAGTGACACGTCTAGATCATAGATCGGGTCTTGGATCGTCTTGATTTTGAGTTTTTCACATGCTTTATGTTGAATCTTATTTTCATGCATAGTTTTAGGTTGAATCTTAGATCTACTCTTTGTTGCTTGTTATTTTTTTTAAACTTTCATGTCAACTTTCATTGCTCTTTCTATCCATGCTTTTAATTTTTGCTAATTTGCATTATTTGAGTTTTTATGCATAGTTGTACCTTGTGCTTACATGCTTGTACTTGGTGAAACATTGCATTTTCTTGCTTATATTCATTATTGCTTTGCATTCCCATATTGAGGCATCCGACGAGGCATCCGACCAACATGCAATTTCAATTTTTAGGATAGTTTAGCTAGTTTATTTGCTTTATTTTCATTTTCCTTCACTTTTCCAAGCTTGAAACACATTAGATCCTCAATCGAATCGATATCTGATAATACCAAGCCATGAACCCTTTGATATAATTGAAGAACACCACTAAAACTCTTCTAACAAAATAGCACCGTTGCCGGGGATCAAACCCGGGTCACCCGCGTGACAGGCGGGAATACTCACCACTATACTACATTGACCCGGGAATACTCAATAATGAAGATTTTGTTTGAAGAGTTTTAAACTTTCACGTCAACTTTTCTTTCTCTTTCCATTCATGCTTTCAATTTTTGCTTATTTGCATTATTTAGGATTTTATGCATAGTTGTACCTTGTGCACGCATGCTTGTACTTGGTGAAATATTGCGTTTTCTTGCTTATTTTAATTATTTACTTGCATTTTATATTAAGGCACACGACCGAGGCATCCGACCAACTTGATATTTCCATTTTTAGGATAGTTTAGCTAGTTTACCTACTTTATTTTCATTTTCCTTTTATTTCTTCAAGCTTGAAACACATTGAATTCTACAAACGAATCGAATTCCGATAATATCGAGCCAAGAACCCGTTGATATATTTCAACACCACTAAAACTCTTCTAACAAAATGGTGTCGTTGCCGGGGATCGAACCCGGGTCACCCACGTGATAGGCGGGAATACTCACCACTATACTCACCACCTAACAAAATGGCGCCGTTGCGACTCGGCTTGGTTAAGGCTTTCGATTTGATTGTTGTTTCTTGGTGTTTTTAGCTTTCTTTGTTATTTGACGTTTTTGGTAAGTATGCAAGGTACGTATAGCTATGGTGGATACATTCCCAACATGGGAGGGCATGGTGCAAACCATGTTGGGAATGAGATATATAATGGATTTGGCAACATGAGAGGGCATGGTGCAAACCACGTTGCCAATGGTGGATTCGGTTATGGTCAACCCAACATGTGAGGGCATGGTGCATACCATGTTGGGTCGAGCGGCTTCTTGGGTTCAAATAGTTCGTATGGAGGTTACGGAGCCCCTACTTCTCAAATTTCGAACATGTATGATGGAGGCTTTGTTAATCCAAATAGGATCGTTAGTAACCAAAATCCGAATTCCACTCCGTATGGAGGATATGGTGTTTCCAATCACTTTCCGAAGATGCATACTCCGACATTCGGTCCATATGGTGGCTATATTGCTCCCACTCCCTATCCGAATATGTACAATGGTGTCTTTGGGAATCTCAGCCCGTGTGGAGGTCCTCCTACTTCGAATCTCAATTTTGGGACGTGCATAACCTTATCTGCTAAGGATCACAAAGATTGTGAGTTGTTTGGAGGTCCGAGCTCCAATATCGAAAGTGGACCACCCATCCGCACTATGAGGGATGTTAACAGACCTTTTGTGGGATGTTCATGGTGTGGATCGCGTGGTCATGTTACCGACTCTTGCCTTTCCCTTCCCTCGTTCAACTTGTCGATGCCTCGTTCGGAGGATGTGTATGGAGGTCATGGATATCATGCAGGGCCCGCTTGTGCTATGCCTTCTTTTTCTCCACTGCCGACTCATAGTCCTCTTGTTACTCCTCAAGTGGGCCCACTTATCCTGGGGAATGATCTTACCCCACCCTCTGATCCGACCCTCATGCTCGCTATGCAATCTTTTCCCGTAGCGTCGGACTCACTAGATTCTATCCTCGACAAGTGTGGGGTGGTTGTTAATAAAGTTGTCTCACCGCCGAAAGAGGAATTGTTTTCAATTCCGAGTGCTCTTACTCCTCTTGATTCCACCCTCGTGGACCTCACTATGCTTTCTCTTTCAAAAAATTCTATTATCGATTGTATATATATGGACATGATCGAAGGTATAGTCGAGCGAGTGTATATGGAGGAAAAGACCAATGAGGAGGTGGTTGGCCCGAACGTCGATATTGAAGGATGTTGTGAAGATGAGCCCATTGTCCTACATGATAAGTCTGTTGTGCCTCTATGTGACCCCAATTTGTGTGTAGATGATCCTCGATGTGTTGTTGAGGGCAACGACAACTTTTTAGAGGGGGAGGTGGAAGTTAGTGATGATATGATTGGAGAGATTGAAGAGTGTCTTGAGGGGGTCGGTGGATTGTTTGAGTTAGTTTTTGATGAGGCCGAGAGAAGGCACAAGCCCGAGCTTAAGCCTCCTCCATCGCCCCTCGAGCATGCTTATTTAGAGAAAGAGGAGAGCCAACCGATTACCATCTTGGAAAATTCGGATCGAGGTGAAGAGGAGGGTTCGATTGGAGCGATTAAAGTTCATAAGAGTGTGATTGGTTGGAAACCCGGAGTGATAAAGGGAGCTAGCCCTTGGACTTACTTGCATAAACTCATCTTGGAGGATGATGCCACACCACCTCGGGGATTTTAAAGGCATTTGAATCCAAGTTTTGAGGAAATAGTGGATGACGAGAAGGTGATCGAGGATGCAAAGGGAAAGTTATTGGCCACGAGGGCTACGACGAGATGGAGGATGTTGATCGATTCTAAGAGGTTAAATGTAGATATCAAAAGCAATCGTTTCCCTCCCTCATTTATCGATCAAAGGTTGGAATATTTAGCCATCCATTACTCCTTTTTCTTTTTTGATGAGTCATCGGGGCACTTCAAAACCACCATTCCACCCGAGGACCTAGCCGAGACGAGTGTCGATTGCCCGCTTGGAATGTTTACTTTTTGGCGGATCTTATTTGAGCTATGCAATGCGCCAAGGACGTTCCAAAGAGTGGATCCTTCCGACAAGGAGGAGATTATGTTGGTGGACCCTCCCGTGATCTTTCCACCTTGACCAAAAGGAAGTACGTCGAGCTAATGACGTAAAAAAGCGCTTCTTGGGAGGCAACCCAAGTTCTTCTCGTTTATTTCTTTTATTTTCTCTCTTTCTTTCTAAAATAAAAATCCCAAAGCATTTGAAAAATTACAAACTAAAAAAATATCTCGAGTTGTCTTTTGGTCCTTTTTGGTCTTTTGTTTCCTTTTGTTTGGGTTTATGTACATATTTTCTTGGGTTTTTGAATTTTATGTGATTTTATTTTCTAGGTTTAGTTTTTCGACTTCAACCTTGGGCGATTGGATAAGTGAGTAGCGTTCATGAAGCCGGGAGAGACTATCCATGCTCGATTTTTGCTTGGATTTCTTAAATGCCTAGGTGGACCCCACCGAGCTCGACCAAAACTCGCTCGGTTAAGGAAGTTTCTACTCCCCCTCCTTTTACTTGGTTTTCAATAAAATGTGGGTATTGCATGGTTTAAGTGTGGGCTGGGTAGGTGGTTAGGGTCCGGGTTTTTATCAAGCATGATTTGTTGTTCTTAACTCGAGCCTTGGCGAAGTGACGCTTAATATTTGCGCTTTTATATGGTTGAGTCGGTTTTTTGTGTCTTTTGTGTATTTATTACATTGTTGAACAACTCCTCATGCTTGGAAGTTTGAATAGTTTACTTGTCGGGTTTTTACATGTTTATGCCCTCTTGTGTGAGGAGTTGATTTTTTGTGCTTCGTCCAAACCCGCATATATATATATATATATATATATATATATATATATATATATATATATATATATATATATATATAATCAACATTTCTCGTGAAAAGATTGCAAAGCTCTAAAAGCTCTTTTGATTTTGCTCCCAAATTCGTGCAAACTAGTGAGTAGCCTTGTGTGATTTATCGGCTTGCTTGCATTTTTATGGAAATTGCATTGAGGAGGTTTGATTTTGCTCGTACATGATTGAATTCGAAAATGACCTCGAGGCACATATATCACCCTTGTTCCGGCCATATCCATATATTTAAGCTACTTTAAAAATCCCAAATGAGCCCCCTTGAGCCTTTGTCCCATTTCTTGTTAGCCGAGCTCGATTTTAGCTCTTATATCTTCATAAATTGTGAGGTGAGAGTGTATTATTAGTTGACGAGAAATGTGAGGGAAATCGATTGTGGGTTTCGGGTTTTGAGTTGCTTATACAAAAAAAAGAAAAAAAAGAATAATACTCCAACACAAATCACGAAAAGTGATAAAGCGTGCGTTCAAGTGAAAAGCCTAATTCAAAAAGGCTAATTTTAGTAAAAAGAAGCAAATTCAAAAAGCTTCTAAGTGTTGT